>CM024616.1:23042620-23483481 GCA_014182575.1 Eucalyptus decipiens
ATAATTCAATGAGTAATACATATATTTTCTAAGCAAATTGAGTAGCCACAATATATATATATATATAAGTATAGAGTACTAATAAAAACTCATAATCAAACTCTTTAATATATATCAAATCATATACAAATTGTTTCATTTTAACAAACTTTATACAATTCAAAAAATTAAAGCATTTAAATCATTATAAACATCAATGGTCAAGTCTATTGATCAATCTTATCAAAATCACACGGCGATGGTTTATTTTATTGGTCAATCTCAAATTACATGTCAATAGTTTATCTATTGACCAATTTATTGCTCAATCCCACAAGGATATCCTAACTAGTGCTTACCCACAAGCTCGTTAATGGCTCATATTGAGCACTAACACAAACTCACAATAGCTTTCTTCACAATTCACAAGCCAATTCGGAATCAAATCACAAAACAGTTTCACAAACCAAATATATAATCTTTCTCAACACAACTCATCTGCTCGAAATACTTTTCATAAAGCATTTCTCTAATAATTTCTGAATTCATTTAGTAAATTAGTTCAAAAAGCTCTCTCTATATATATATATCCTTTCACAATACCTTTTGTAAAACCACTCTCAAACCATTCACAAATACTAGAAGGCAATCATTGCCCGATCCAGATTTTACGCAATAAAAATGCTTGAATAACTCATACGATACTCAAATAGTTTTTACTCTCAGAACATGAGTATATAAATTCATAAAAGAGATAGTACCATTCACCTAAAATGTTCAAAAGCCAAACAACAATGCTTACTTGAATCAATGATCTCATAATCTTAACAATAAAATGATAATCAACGTCGGAACCAAGTAAAACTCTACCTCAACTAGGAAATGGTTGAGTTACAAAAGACTCCAATGCACTAGTAAATTACTTACTTGAAGCACTTACACAAACCTAAATGCAATGTGGAACTCAAGCGCGAAACCCTAAGATTTCACTCCGACTAAACCATTGCTCTAACCAACTCCCGTCAAACCCCACAGCTCCACAAATACCGTATTCCACTAATTTCATGAAATCCCATAGCTCATCATCTCAAAAATTAGACTCTGTGGCTCAAATTTCACAAAACTTTGAATATATGACAAAACCCCGAAAACTACTCCAATTAAACAAACGAAAGGTGTGAACATTTGTCAAGCGTTGCATATCGAAATAACTCTAACTTAGTGAGATTTCCATGGCGTGACATGCGAAATCTCTTCTCTTATCTTTTCCTTTCTTCTTCTTTCCTCTTTCTCACTTTTCCTTCTTTTCTCGGTGTGCCCTCCCTTCTATTCTTAGCCGAGCGTCCATCTTCCCCTTTTCTTTTTGATAGCTCAACTTTTTGCCCTTTTTTGTTTGCTTTGACTTAGTCAAAGTCCATATTCTACAAAATCATACATAAACAATGTGTACTTAGGTATAAGCCGCTCAAATTTGAAAAGAACACTTACAAGATCCAGATTGTGTATATAGTTCTCAATTTCACTTATGCACTTTTTTTTCTTGGTTGGGCAATTATGCACTTGATAGATGGTGTACCTTCTACTAAATTATGGTTTTCCTGTCTTAATTCTTTTGATAAGCATCACGAGAATAAATCATCTTATAATTGTAATATTCTATATCAGCTTGAGTGAAGAAGGGATTAGCCAACTGGTAAAAAATGAACAAGTCTTTACACTTAGAAAGTAAGTTTAACCGTATTATTTTATGTTGTACTTAAATCGTCACAACACATTTTCAATTTTTCTGAGGAAAAAGAAAATTCTTCTTTCAAATGTCATGCATCGTTACTTCCTGACTGATAATTGATAGTTCAACAATTAACATATAATTCACTTCTCATTTCCCAAAATTCAAGGGAAAAATAGGATTCCCGGTCAAACAAAAGTCATATTTTTACCGAAAAGTTAAAAAAAAAAAAAAAAAAAGTCATATGAGGACAAGTTCAAAGAATATACGAGTGAAAAATAAGCATGAGCACATCAACGAGCTGTGTAAATCCCATTAAGGTAATTTCTCCACAAAGACAGCTAAGCAATAACGACAATGCTTTAAATACTTTCTATTGGGCATTTTACACGGCTCATTCTGCCACCAATGCTATGTAGAGAAATATAAGCAAAAAATTAGGGGAAAGAAAAACCGAGGCATGACATCTCATTTGCTAGTGTTGTAAATGTAAGCACATGCTCTCTTCTTTAGTTTCTGAATCCACTCTTGTACCTAGGGGTGTCAAGAACCGAACCGAACCGAATCGAAAAAATCGGTTTTTTCGGTTCGGTTCGATTTTCGGTTCGGTTCTCGTCAAAAACCGAAATCTCTTTTATCGGTTCGGTTTTTATCGGTTAACCGAACCGAACCGATAAAATCTCTTTCATCGGTTCGGTTTATTCTCTCCCGTCCCGTTGGTCCCGACTCTAGGTTTTATTCTGTCTTGACTCTAGCCCTCTCCTCTCGTCTCATGTCTCCTCTTGGTCGGCTTGGAGGTGCAACGGCGACGGCGGCAGGGACGGCGACGGCGGCAGGGACGACGACTGCAACGACGACTGCGGTAGGGACGGCGACTGCGACGGTGACGGCAACCGGTTGAGGGACAGAGCCCCTCTTCCTTCTGCGACGGCGCGCACTCTGCTTTGGACTAGGGGGCGGCCAAAGTCTCTCCTTCGTCACTTTACACGCTGTTTGGCTAAGACCAAACAAAGATCTCCTCCTCCTCGTCTTCTGCTACCTTGGGAAACCGCAGCGCAACCCCCCTCTCTCTCTTTCTCTCGTACAGGTGACTGCTTTTCTCTCGAATCTTGGTTGATGGTGATTCTCGTGTGAAATTCGTGCTCATCGGGTGTGTCAGAGGATCGTCAGATTGATGAATTCTGTGGGTGGAGTTCAGCTTGACTGATCGGATGAATTGGGCTCTACTTTCGTTTTGTAAAAATTGTTTTTTGTCCCTTGGGCGGGGAGTTGATTTTGGAATTAACTCCAATGCGATGGCAAGTTCTGTGACTTCTTTTAATGCGGTTGGCATTGGCAGGTCTGGCTCGACTATATAGCTGATTTAACTGCTGTGATAGTAAATGAATTTAATCGTGACAGTAAGATACTGAAATTTACAAGTTAGTAACCCGATAGAGTTGGGGGCACTGTCTGGAGTTTGCTTGTGATTTTATAGTCTGTGGGAAAGTGATATCCATATACTTGCTATGCTTGATCACTCCATTTTCCATCGGGATGAGGAACAACTGTGGTATGACAAACCAGTCCCATCATCTGCTGATGAAATAGGCTGTTAATTCCAAAAGAAGTCATTCATACATGCTGCATAATGAATTTTATCCCTTCTCAATTTTCTGTTTAGGAGCATCGTTCAATTGCAAGATTCATAGGCTATGCACTCTGTGCTGCTGATGAGGCTTTAAGAGATGCAAAATGGCTACCCACTGAACAGGAACATAAAGAAATGACGGTAAATGATATATTTCTTGCAGATACTTTGGGAGAATGCTATGCTTTATAAATTCTTTGGTGATGTACCTTCTTTTAACTTGAAGAACATCAGGGGGTTTCTATTGGAGGGGGAACTGGAAGCATCAGTGACATACTGGATGCAGCACAAATGATTTGTGAGAAGGTTTATATGTTACCATTCTATCAGTCATTTACAAAGCATTAACTCTTCCTGCAGCCTCGAACCTGATAAATTGCCTTTTTCTATGACAATGGAAGCTTGAACGATCTCTTTCTCTTTGTTGCAGCGTCTTCATCGACTTAGCCCTTTCTTTATTCCAAGGATTTTGATCAACATGGCATCGGGTCATGTGAGCATGAAATATGGTTTCCAGGTGAGTACACAACCATGGCCAGATGATTTTATATTATAAAACTATCCAGAGACAACAGGATAATTTTCTCTGTTATGATCTGTCTCTGTTATGTGTCCTTGCCTTCTTCAGAGGGAATTTTTCTATAATTATGCATCTTATGTAAAAATGATTGCTCCTTTGAGGTTTATAAATATATTAATGTTCCTTTATATTGATGCAGTGTCTTTAAGCTCGAATGTCGTCTTTAAGCTCGAAGAAAGCTCGAAGTGGTAATTTCTCTTGATGTTTTGATGTCCAAATTGGGTTAAAACCATAATGATTTGATTGAACTTGAGAATCTAGTCTGGGGTTTGAGCAATTTGGATTTTATTCTGTTCCTATAATGATGTACCCCTTTCTTCACCTTTGAGGTGGAACTACTTATTTCCCTCTCTTCTTAGATATGTTGAGCTTAAAACAATCATGCATGTTCATAGAGAGTGACTTTCTTCCTTTTCAAGCAATGATTCAAATAGAAAACACAGAAGTGGAAAGTATATATTGTGACATCAGATTCAAAGTTGAGATGACTAATTTTATTTCAATTGTTTTGGTCAGGGTATACAAAAGAAAGGAGCAGCATTGTGGTTATTGGGCTTAGCGTGCACACAACTCCTGTGGAGATGCGTGAGAAACTTGCCATTCCCGAGGCAGAATGGCCTTGAGCCATTGGAGAACTCTGTAGTTTGAATCATATAGAAGAAGCGGTTGTAATATAATGGAGATATATGTTGTCGCTTTGTCTCAACGTCGTGGGGTTAAAGAAGTGACTGAATGGATGTCTAATGTGATTTACTTTTGCTCCTTGCCATGACTATAATTTGGATTCTTGCAATAATTAATTGCCCTATGATACTTGTTTTATGGATGAAAAGCACTAGTTTCCTTTGAGTTCTTGTTAATCTGGGATTCTTTCTTCTTCTTTTTCTCTTCTTCTTTGGTGAACAGAATCCCTATTTCAGAGCTTTGTCAACACTGATTTTTGTTGTACAATGGGGATGCTACACAGCATCTTTTTGAAGTCTCAGCAGGTCTTGATTCTCTTGTCCTTGGAGAAGGGCAATTTCCTAGACTAAATGGGTATACTTGCTGAGTGAAATGTGATGTGAGGCATAAAGACTATAGTAGAACATTCAGATGAGAAGATAAGTTGTTAGCATACTTTATCACGATTTCATATGCTTATGGCTATATTTACGAATCACTAGTGTAAAAAAAAAACACTTAAAATCGCTACACTACATGTAGGACCAAATATTCCTTCTGGGAACAAATTAAGATTGGAAAAGCTAAAAGCATGGCAGTTTTTGATCTAGACCAGTTGCCCATGAAACCCAAAAAGTCAAAAGTGAAGCTTTCGCTTCCTTTTGAAACCCAACTAGATTGGAAGCAATGCAAAACTCGAGCCATTTCCAGGCTCAACTGGGACAAGCCCACAAAAGAAACCACATCTCGGGATGCCATCCTCCTTCCAAAGAATTCTCACACAACATTCCGAGCTCCCGTCCTCATCGTCGCTTCTTATCCTCCCTGGTTTCTTCTTGCTTGACTTCTCTTCGAAGAGAAGTCATCTCGCTTCTCATGATGTGATAATTTCAGGAGAGTGAAAGGGCTGTAACAAGATGTTCGTTTCTTGAATATAGCACAAAAACTAGAGAGAACATCAATCAATGCTTCAAGGAGCTTATATAGAAGGTAAGCCGTCCCGAAAGAAAAAGAAAAAAGAAAAAAACTGAAAACCGAAAACCGAAACCCAAAATTTGAAAACCGAAAAACCGAACTGAACCGAACCGAACCGAACCGAACTGCTCGGTTCGGTTCGGTTCGGTTCGGTTCGGAAATTTTCTCTAACGGTTCAGTTCGGTTCGGTTTTTCAAAAAAACCGAACCGAACCGAACCGTTTACACCCCTACTTGTACCAATGACTTCTCCATAACAATTTATGGCGCATTTTGTGCGTATTAAAAATCCAACCTAAAAATTTAACCGGTTAAATGAAAGTGTGCTTTACTATTTAAATATTCTAATATTCGTCATCATGTGTAGGCTAACTTTGGCCTAGGTTTAGTGTGTGGAAATATGTAATCAGGGAGTTAAATAGGGATGAGAAAAGATTTAAACTCAGATTTCCTACTCTAATATCACATAAGATTTTGTGGAACTATTGTCAAATATTCAAAAAATTTAAGTTTTTGGGTTGGATTCTCTAACATTTTTACTAACAAAGTAATAATATAACTACATAGACGTTTATCGAATTGTTTTAATAAAGACGCTGTAGCATATATACCAAGACCGCATGCCATGCCTCGCAACATATTCAAAAATGGAAGGTGAAAATGAGTAACTACGGAAACTGACCTTCAATGAAGTTGACGAGTAGCCGTCGCAAGTTTTAATTGCTCGATAAGAGATTAAACCAAAACTTGATCTTCGACCCACTCCAAGACAGGGGTTCGGCCACAAGAAGCAGAAGCTTATGCGTGACAATGGATACAAACATGATCCACCTATCCACCGGTGGGTAGCTGCGTTTGTTGAGAGTTCCTCCCGTATCGCCGATGTCAAGAGTTCGAAACCCGTAATTGCTAGCATTGTAAGTGGAGGGTCATGGTGGTGGGGTCCTGTGCTAGTCTCCCTTGAGGTATTGACGGGCCCGAATGTGTCACCGGGCGCTACTAGGGCTATGGGCCCCCGTAAGGGGCTCAGCGGATCCTCGGTTATCTAAAAAAAAAACATGATCCACCTTCGCTTAAAGCTCTCTCCCCCTTCCTCGGAGGAGTCCACGAAATATCTTTTGCGCACATCAGTGTGGATCAAAATGCGAAAGAGATCGATCACACCGACTTTCTCCGGGCTCAACAGCATGTAACTGCTGGAGAAACTCTTGTCACATGCCATGGCATCGAGGTAAATAAGAGAGAGCTTATAGTTCGAGGATCAGTGTATTGTTGTTTTGGAAGACACTCGTGCTGCTTCTTGAACTTAGCTTCGAAGGGTTATTTATAGAGACTTCTTGGCCATTTAACAACAAAAGGTTTCTTTTTATTCCTTGTTAAAGAATAAATACTAGGTATATGAGGGTCGATGGAATATTAGATTGATGTACCAAACGTAGATGCAAATTTTGGTTAGGTGTCGTCAGAATGGCCCAATTGCTTAACTATCCACATCTACTCGGTCATAGTAAGTGTCCGCTAACTATACCAATTTACAGGCAAGCCTTAGTTGAATTATGATTAGTCCAAGCACAAGAAACACATTACCTTTTGGTATGAAAAGCTGATCAGACAACACGTCGTGGAAGTGGGGTCTCTCTCAGTGTTTTTCTCCGGCACACATGCCTTTATTAATTTAAGACCACAATCCCATCCAATTTAATATTAGGTGATGTGATTCATTCCTTGCACTTTCATGTTGCACGTTTCATGTCTTCGGCAGCTACTAGAGAGATCTAGGTGCACGGCCCTACTATCAATCATACTGTTCGAGCAGTGTTAAAGAAGAAAAGTTATGATAAATTATGCATCCTTCAAAATGTGATGAGTTGAAATATTGTTCGCAAATTGCACTCCATCATGTTGAGTACAATTGTCATTATTGAAATATTATCTAACATCATTTGATAACAGATTATTTATGCTCTTCATATTCACATCGCCTCCCTCCGCTTGTTAATTTAAACTTTTGAATTTAACTTTTTGATATGGTATCAGAGCTCTTTATATTAAAGATGACGTGAGTCATTCATTTTAAATTTATACAAAAATTATTTAGAAAACGAATATCAATTATTTGGTCAAAAATCAGGTGTACAGTTTATTATGCAGCCCGCATAGACGTTTTAAATTTGAATTGGAGCCGTGAACCTCAATAGCTAGAGAGTAAATTGATTCAATTAACACCCTAAATAAACTCAGTTGTTCATTCGAAATGCTAACCATAAAACACGATAATCTAGTTCAATGAATTGCAATACGCTAATAGATTGTAACATCTATTAGTAACATGAGAAAATCATTTTATCGTACTTTCATGAGTATGTGAGAAAAATTGCAATAAATCCTAAATATTAGGTATGGAATACATTTGAGTCTTAACACTTTCAATTGATTTAATCAAACCTAAACCTTTATCAAAAAATACAATCAAGCACTAAACCTTTAAATAAGTTCGATTAAGCCCCCAATCTTCACTAAAAATGCAATCAAGTGCTTTAATTTATTAGAAATTGCAATTTAAGGATGCCACGTGAGTAATGAGTGTCAGTGATCAATTTAACGTATTATTTATCGAAAGAACACGATTGCAATAAGTGAAAAATTCAAAATTTAATTGAATCAATCAAAAGGTGTAAGACTCAATTGAAATACATGGTAAAATTTGGGACTTCCTGTGTAGTTTTTCATAGTTTTAAAATATGTGTACAGACTATATGGTGATTCATCAACAAATTTCGGCTTGAAAAATGTGATGAAATAAAAAAAAAAAAAAAAATTCTGAAACTAACTTTTTGTTTAGTGTGACATACTAAAAGGTGAAAATCAATTCGTCAATGAAAGACGTCAAATTTGTCGATCATGTTAAAATCAATTTTTGTGAAAACAGATTAAAAGGCAAAAGTTGTTTTGTGCTTGAAACACTTCAAATTTGTCAATCAATAATTCAAAACGATTCAAAACCTACAAGGAACAGAAATAATGGAATATTATGTTTCCTTATTAGAAACAAACCGTAGAAATTTGAGAATAAATTCCTCTTCCAATCTAGCTAAATGACAATTATTAAAAACTGCTTGATGAAGTGCTGTCATTTAAATATGTTAAGGTGAAAGAAGAGTTTCTTATACACAGTGATAGCGTCACATTGTTAGTAGCCATCCCATTTCTTTTAATCGAAAATGTGCAATTGTCTTTAGTTATGGTTTTTGTATCGTAACGTAAAGGGAAACAATGAAATATCAACTCTTACTTATTTGAATTGTAATGATCATGTAGTATAACATAGATGACTTTTTTTTTTTTTTGGGTCGATAACATAGATGACTTGAAAAGGGAATAATTGATTGGATTAAATACATAGCACAATCTGAATTTAAAACTAACGTAATAGCAGAAGTTATTGATGACTTAAATACGTATATATGAGGCCCGAATATGACATGGAGTAATGAACGTGAGATCGAACAAAGAGTGTCGTGAATTACTTAAATGTAAGATACTGATAGTTGACAGGGATGGTAAAATATTGCCATCATGCGGGAACCCCGTAAGGCCCGGCCTCATTCAGGGCCCTAGGCTACCCCGCCCCGCTCGGTGCTAGGTGTGTGATGGGGATGGGGATGGGGAAGAAATGGTTGTTACATGTCCCGCACAAGACATGAATACAAATAGATAAGATCTCACACCGTCTCATCTCGCCCCGTGATTTATATTTTGCTAATTGAATCCATCTAACCAATTTTGATTGAAAATTGCTTATATGGACGCCAACCATTTTATGTAGCATGATTAGCACTGATGTTGATAATTTTTAATAATATTTTTAGATTTTTATTAATTTTTATTTTCTATCTTTTTTTTTCTTTGACTTCTTAGAGGCAAGGGCAGGGAAGGTTGACCTCATGATTGTTGGATGAGGCTTGAACCCACCTCACCAACCTCTAGTAAGGCTCAACCTTGCCAGGGCGAGCAAGGCTTGTCATTGTTAGGTTGGTGAGCTCGACCTCGCAAATGGCTAAGCAAGGCCAACTGCACCTAGCGATGGCAAGGTTGATCTCATTGGCCCTTGTCTTTGGTCAGTCACCCAAGGCCCGACAATCAACTGGAGGAAGAAGGGAAGGAAAAAAAGAAAAGAAAATGAAAGGAAATATTAGAAAATCGATAAATATTAAAATATTATTGAAAATTATCCACATCAATATCAACCGTGCCACATAACACGACTGGTGTTCATGTTAGCGATTTCTGGCCAAAATTAACTAGATTGACTCAATTGATACAATTGAAAGGTAACTAAATTGATAAAAATTGTAATAGCTATAGAACTTTTTGAACAAATTTACCCGAAAAAATATCCTTTCTACACTTAAAAGATTACCATTCTATTACTCGGTCACAACAAGAATCTTATTTTTCTAAAATTAGGGTTTATTTCATCCTTCGAACTCACACTCACTTGTTCTCTCATCCTTTCCTAAATGCCTATCGTTATTCCATTCTTCCATCTTCATCTTCTTCACCGGCATCATTCACAAGTAACGGCCACCATTGTCACTCCACTAGTCACCAATAGCAGCCACGAGTCCCCACGACCTCGAACAAACGTTATTCTCTCTATACTCGCCTCTTTTTTTTTTTTTTTTTTTTTTTTTTTTGTGTTTAGTATTTAATATTTGCCATCCGATCTGGAGATGCTTCTGTTTTTTTAATGTGCATATAGTTTTTGTACTATAAAGTATAAAGTGAAAACATAGTTCACGAGATTCCTTTTTTTTTTTTTTTTTTTTTTTTTTTTTCTATTGGCTTGATTTTATTCAGTGGTAGAGGTCAAATTCAAGTACTCTCTTTTCTTACATTTCTTTTGGCCATATACAACTTATTTTCGTTTGAAACGAAGCACGATCGATTATTAGGATCAGTCTAAAATATTCTTTGCCGTTGAAAAGGAAAGACTGAACTCCGCTTTAATTTGTCGAAAATATTCTTGGTTGTCGAAATGGGAAGACGAGGAATTATTTTGCGGATGTTTCAAAAGGAGCCGATCGAAAATCATTCGCTCCATGACATATGCTTTCCCCGCTTACGTTAGGTCACAAGCACGCCTTCTGATTTGGTAGACAGCTACTAAAAATTGATAAAAGAATATCAAAAGAACAACAGCAAAACGAAGAGAAAAACCTATTAATCAAGGGACAATACATCCAAACTTGCCCATGCCCTGCATAAAGGCACTTTTATTTCCTATCCTTGGGCCTAATTTCGATCCCTTCCACAACCAGTCCGGACTTCCAATTACCACCGTTCGTCTCTTTGAAAAGCATTTCAACCTCCCCATCTTCTCCATCCTTCGTTAGGAACTCACCTAACTCTATCTCTGACCACCCATCTCGCCTCTCTTTAGGAAAATTCCCATTCTCACATAACTCTTTCCATGCAGATGCAAACCATGGCGACCTGCCCTGAAAACCAAACCCGCCCGTAAGCCACTGTACATGCGCCGTCATCGCTCTGGATACATAAGCAGCGCGCTCCTGCTTGCCCACTTCAGCACCAGCAAATCCAGCTCCAACCTCTATAGGCCGCAATTCAAATCCTTCAGACGTGCTGGCATCGAATACCAAATACGCTGCATAAAGGGTTCCCGGCGACAGCATGCAAGAACTAATGGTGCCTCTGATTTCGAGCCAACAGACCCTGATGAGTTCAGCAACTTCTGCAAATCTGTTGATTCACAAGGACATTCCATATAATCATCACCTTTGAGGGAGACACAAAAGAAAGTTTATCTCGAGACAAACGAATCAATGCTACGCCCATTTTCTTCATGAAGGTGAGAGAGAGTGGAGGAAATAATGTATTACCTGGAGATGGGCGAGTGAATCCAAGACCAATATCTCGGAGTATCACCCCATGTTATAGACAGAGCCCTCGCAGAGAGCATGATGCATTTCTTCCCACTATGCCTGTCCAGCGAAAGGCTCTGCAAAGCATGTTGGATTCACATAAACAACAAGAATCGGGCCGACGTGGTTTTGAGAAAACAAATATAATGTTTCAGCAAATATAGCATTCACAAAGCTAAAAAGCTTAGCACTTATTCCACCATCTATGCTGCCCCCTTTCCAATATAATGGAGAGGGTGTTTTTTTGTTTTTGGTAAGGGTAAGATTATAGCAAGGGTGTTTGTCTTTGCCTTTTTAAGCAAAAGTTGTTTATGGACTTCTTCGTCAAACTTTAAAGTAGGAAAACTCGTTTCATGTTAAATAGAAGTGGTAACATGAGATTTGACCAAAAGAAGAAGAAGAAGAAGAAGAAAAAGATAATTGTTCAAAACCACCTCAACTTCAAAACCATTGCATAATCACCCCTAAAAGTTTTGTGAAGTTACAAATTACCCCCCTAAACTTTGATTATTTTTTGTTGCAGTCACCAGTTATACTATCTATAGAGGCATTATATATAAAGTGAAAGTACACTTCCTTATTATCATTATCTTTTTATACCAAAAGAGAATGATTCAATATATCTATCCATTCCTTGCTCCCAACCACTCGAATCTTTTCATTTTCAGATGAAAGATCCTTTCTTTCTTTTTTCTTCACCCTTCATTTATCATTCTCTATCTTGCCGACGTAAACCCTGAGTTGATTCATACAACTCAATCAACCTTTCACATTCAGATCGTGGCTGTGTGCAAAAGAAAAATGTCCAGGGGAAGCCGCAGCATGATTATAATATGGCAGTGGCTTCTCCTTGAAGAAACAAAATACACTCATTCGGTTCAGGCAGAAAGAGGCCAAGAAACATGTGCTGAAGACACCCCCTTTCAATTCAACTACTCGACAATGAAAGAACAATTTTTTATTTTTGCCAAGCCAAACTCGCAGTGTTTCAAAACGTGCAGGCTATAGCACATCACATTTCCATATTCTATAAAATCAAACATGAAGAACAGTTATCGCATATCACCCCCTTCAATCCGCAAAACAATAATAACAATAGAAAAAGAATAGGAAGAGGCGGTTTGAGGCGGCAAGACGGGGGAAAGACTTACCATTTTGCCATCGCAGATGAGAACGGGGTGGTCGCAGAGACTGAAGTAGAGCTCCTTCATCGACGAAGCGCTCTGGGAGGCCATCGAGTGGCAGTCCGGCGGCAAGAACGACCCCCAGACCACGTCGGAATCACATGCCAACTTGAAAACTGGCGAGACTGTCGCGATCCTGCACGCGTCGGGTGGGCTCGTCAAGGAGACAACGTTGGCGATGCACCCTTCGGGCAACGCGGAGAAGTCGGGACCGTCTCGACCCGTTGCTTCGGTCACCGCCATTAGAAGAACTGAAAGCAATGGGTGTAGCTAAAACGGCTTGAAGTCGACGCCTTTCGGAGAGACGATGATGATTCAGAGCTTGATTCGGTGCGCTTATATAGCCTGCACGAGCGAGAGAGAGAGAGGGGGTAGGTGGGTGTCAATGGACGGTAAAGTCCTTCGTGATTAAGGCTCTGGGTGAGTGAGGGTCTCCGAATCAGCACATGCCAGAATAGGACACCCTCGAAGTGGAAAAGATATAGGAGAAATAGGAAAAAATTTAAACAAGGGATCAATATATTGTATTTTAGATGGATATATTTCCAAATAGAGGTTGACCAAGATTGCATTGTGTTTGCACAGCAAATCATTTCATAACAGAGAAGTAAATGAAAGGGTAACTCCGCGCTTCCATAGGCTTGAAAACGAGTGAAATTGCTAGGTCGTGTTAATGACGGGCCTTGTTAAAGAGTGTTTGGGGACTTTGTCAAATATACTTCATAGCAAAACATTCTAATTTTTTTGTTGCATTAATCACACATAACTCAAGAGAGATGTAGAGTATTGCAAATTACAAATTTTCTTTTAATGGGTTTTTCTTTTTTCACAATTACCCTCAAGGCACTCATTAATTTTTTTTTTTTTTTTACTAATGATAGAAATGTTAAATTGATTATTAAAATGCCGTGGAGATATTCAAAACGAGAGTGTTAAGGTATTAATAAAATTGATTGCTGTGTTGACAATCCCTCCATCAAGGCAAAATGAAATCAACAGGCATGATTTATGATGGCTGCGACGCGAATGAACATCTCTTGTGACTAAAAATAAAAACAAAAGCCCACCGCTGCGACTCGAGGTCTCACCCTCGCCCAGACCCAACGCCGCGAAGGCGGGTCTCACCCTCACCATGGCTGGGTGAGTTGACCTTGCCCAACGACAGTGAGGGTGAGCTCACCCATGACAGCGAGGCCTTGCCCCTCGCCGGCCAAAAGAAGAAGAAAAAAATAAAAATTAATAAAAAAATTTCAAAAAAATAAAATGTTATAAAAAAATTTACCACATCAATATCGACCGGCATCCACATTAGCATTAGCTAGCCAAATTTTACTAGATAAACTAAATTGGCACAATTGCAAAAAAATTAGGATTAAATTGGCCAAAAAAAGTGTTTGGAACTTAATTGAAAATTTGCAAAAGATTTAAGATTGTTTTGATAATTTCCCTGATAATCATCTAATAAAGTCTATAAATAGGTTTCATGTACTTTTTTTCTTTATACATACATCGAAATATACAGAAATTCTCGAGTCTCTTTTCTGCATTATGAAGAAGGTGAAGAATCCTAACAAGCCTAAAAGGCCTGCCGGTGCCTTCTTCGCCTTCATGGAAGAGTTCAGAAAGCAGTATAAGGAGACACACCCTAATAATAAATCCGTTGCTGCTGTTGGCAAAGCTGGGGGAGACAAGTGGTTGTCGTTATCCGATGCTGAGAAGGCTCCTTATAAAGCCAAGGCTGATGAAAGGAAGGTTGAGTATGAGAAGAACATGAAAGCTTACACCGAAAGACAGGCTGAAGGTACCAGAGCAGATGAAGAGGAGTCTGAGAAGTCTATGCCTGAGGTGAACAGTGAAAAGGAAGATGGGCAAAGCAGTGTGGAGGAGGATTATGCGCAGATACTTAGGAAGGGAAGATGGCTTTTATCTAATTCATCAGAGCGGCTTAGTTTGATACTCATTCTTTTTCTTTTTCTTTTTTTCTTTTTTGTGGCCCTCTGATTTTGTTCCCTTTGAATAATGAAGATGAGTATATGCATATATCTTGCATATCTTTGATTAATTATATTTGATATTAAGTTTATCTTATTACCTTAAAAAGTTATCTTCGATACCACAATCGATTATTATTTTAAGAAAATAATTTCAATCATTCATTCTTTGATAAATAAATATTTTTATTTATATAAATAGCTTAATTTCACATCGCCTATTTTCCAGTTTGCTTATATTGCTCTTTCAACATATGAGTTTCTTCCCTTTGAAATTGGCATTTTCGAGATACTCTGAATGTAGACAGATTTATGTTCTCCGTTCACGAAAATCCAGCCTTAAATGATTTATGCAAGACTGCACTTTTTGACAAGTACAATACTTCATCGATGGTCCAACACTACCGCAAAACTCCCTCTAGTGAAGAAAAATGCCATGAGTCGCCCTATGTTAGGTTCTCTATGCAATATGACCTTCAACGAGAGCAACTTTAGGCCCTACGAAAACAGATTCATTGATATAAATTGATCTACTTATGTTATCAACGCATCCATAAATCAAGAGCCAATAAGGCAAAACACCCACTGATGTGAATCGTTGCGGAAGGATCGTTCTATGAAGGTCCAAATATTGCGAATTGCAAACCTCGACCTCCAATCAAACCTGTGATTGGCAACCTCGGTATGAACGTGACCTGTTGACGAACACGTGTCAACCAACCAATGTTATAGACGCCACGAGCGAAAGAATTCGCTATCTCGCTCGATAAGTCGAATTGACTGCCACAAGAGAATCTTGATTAGGTCAAGTCCTCAAAAGAACAGTAAAAAGAGAACCTCTCAATTCCTTTCCTCAAAAATAAAAATATCTCTGTCCCCAAAGAAATTTGGCAAATCCTTTATATAGGCTGCCACACAAACCCTAAAAACCAACCCCAAAAATCTAATACGTTATATTCTAAAATATTCCTATTTTAGAATATTCTTAAACAAGAATATATATAAATTGACTTGGTCAATTATTTGGTGACAAGATAATTAAATTGCACCAAGATTTCCAAGATTCTTCAAGATTTGATCCAAGGTCATCTTCACGCCAAAGATCACGAACCATGACGCTAACAGCTTGCCTGAATTGTTTGGCCCGCGCTCGAGTAATCAAACCAGTAAGAATAGACAATGGGTCCCTAGCACCTCCTCCTCGATATGACTTGATGTCCACATCATTCCCTCCCCCATGCAAAGGATTTGTCCTCAAATCATCACTAGCATCAAAAAGAGTCAAGTCAGAAATATTAAATGTGGCACTAATGTCATACTTACCTGGAAGATCAAGCTTGTAAGCATTATTGTTAACTCTTTCCAAAACCATGAATGGTCAATCTCCTCGCGGTAATAACTTAGAATGTCGCTGCTCAGGAAATCTCTCTTTGCGCATATGAACCCAAACCCAATCGCCAGGTTCAAACACCACTTCCTTGCGCCCTTTGTTAGCTTGCCTTGCATATTGCTCAGTCTTGCGCTCAATATTTGTGCGCGTCTTCTCATGCAACGCCTTGACAAATTCAGCTTTCTTTGCTCCATCTAAATCCACACGCTTATCAACAGGTAAAGGGGTTAAATCTAATGGAGTTAATGGATTTAAACCATAGACAACCTCAAATGGTGTAAATTTAGTAGCAGAATGCATGCTCCTATTATATGCAAATTCAACATGTGGCAGACAATCTTCCTAAGATTTTATGTTCTTTTTAATAATAGCACGCAACAATACCCCTAAAGTTCTATTAACTACCTCGGTTTGACCATCGGTCTGTGGATGACAAGTAGTAGAAAATAACAACCGTGTTCCTAGTTTTTTCCACAATGTTTTCCAAAAATAGCTAAGAAATTTAGAATCTCAATCTGAAACAATCGATCTAGGCATGCCATGCAAACGTACAACCTCCTTAAAGAACAAATTAGCAATATGAGATGCATCATCAGTTTTATGGCAAGGTATAAAATGAGCCATCTTTGAAAACCGATCAACAACCACATAAATAGAATCTCTACCATACTTAGACCTAGGCAATCCTAACACAAAATCCATAGAAATATCAATCCAAGGATGCGTTGGAATAGGTAATGGTGTATACAAGCCATGCGGTTTAGTTGTAGACTTCGATTGCTTACAAGCAATGCATCTCTCACAAACACGTGTGACATCTCTCTTCATATGTGGCCAATAAAAATGTTCATGCAGCACTTCATAAGTCTTATTAATGCCAAAATGCCCCATTAAACCACCACTATGCACTTCTCGCACCAACAATTCACGCAAAGAACTCTTAGGTGCCTATAAAATTTATCAAATGCAGCGTGTTCACATGCTTCATAGACTCTCCCAAAGTCATCATCATCAATATATAAGCCCTTGATATGCTCAAAACCTAGACACTTTGCTTCTAAAATAGTTAGAATCGCATACCTTCGAGAAAGTGCATCGGCTACCACATTTTCCTTACATTTCTTGTACTTGATCACATATGGAAAAGTCTCAATGAACTCCATCCATTTGGCATGTCTTTTATTCAACTTTTGCTGTCCTTTCAAGTACTTCAAGGTCTCATGGTCGGTGTGGATCACAAACTCCTTTGGCCATAAATAATGTTGCCAAGTCTCCAAAGCTCGCACTAAAGCATACATCTCCTTATCATAGGTAGGATAATTCAATGTTGCTCCACTCAATTTTTCGCTGAAATAAGCTATGGGACGCCCTCCTTGCATCAACACGGCTCCAATTCCCGTACCAGAAGCATCGCACTCTATCTTAAAAGTAGCACTGAAATTCGGCAAAGATAATAAAGGAGCATTAGTTAACTTATCTTTTAGCAGATTAAATGATTTCTCTTGCTCTTCTCCCCACATGAAACCCACGTGCTTCTTGATTACCTCAGTTAATGGTGCGGCAATAGTGCTAAAATTTCTCACAAATCGTCGATAAAAACTCACCAATCCATGAAAGCTACGCACCTCTCCTATGGTCTTAGGCGTTGGCCATTCACGGATTGCTTTAACATTTTCTTCATCAACCTGTATACCATTAGCACTAACAACAAATCCTAGAAATACTAATTTGTTGGTAACAAAAGAGCACTTCTTTAGATTAGCGTATAATTGCTCGGCCCTTAAAACCTGCAAGACAACTCGCACATGCTCAATATGGTCATCAGGACTTTGGCTATAAATTAAGATGTCATCGAAATAGACAACTACAAATCGACCAATAAAAGCATGCAAAACATGATTCATAAGTCGCATAAATGTGCTCGGTGCATTAGTTAATCCAAATGGCATTACTAACCACTCATATAATCCATACTTTGTCTTAAATGCAGTTTTCCATTCATCACCTTCTTTCATCCTAATTTGATGATAGCCACTTTTCAAATTGATCTTAGTGAAAATGCAAGAACCATGCAACTCATCCAACATGTCATCTAACCTAGGAATAGGATGTCGATACTTTACCGTAATATTATTGATTGCTCGGCAATCGACACACATTCGCCAAGTTCCATCCTTCTTTGGCACTAACAAAACAAGGACGGCGCACGAGCTAAGACTCTCTCTCACATACCCCCGTTCCAATAGTTCGCTAACTTGCCGCTGAAGTTCCTTTGTCTCCTTGGGATTGCTTCGATATGCGGGTCGATTAGGTAATGGCGCACCAGGAATCAAGTCAATTTGATGTTCTATGCCTCGAATCGGTGGTATCCCTCCAGGAAGTTCATCAGGAAAGACATCTTCAAATTCCTGCAATAAAGATACAACAGGACTAGGCAAACTTGGGTCAAGATCGTTAGTAGAAAATAAAACCTCATTGTACACAAGTACAGGCATTGGTCGATCTAGAACTAAAGCTCTCCTCACCTCACTTGATTTTGCATAAAAATTATTTTGCCTCTTTTCTTTCCTCTCTTCTTTTCCCTCGGTTTTTACCACAATCTTTCTCTCGGCCTCTCCTTTTCCTTGCGTCTCAGACACACCACGCAAGCCCTCAAATTTCTCACCTTTTCTCTCTCTCTCGGCTTCTCGTTGTAACTTTAGTTGATCTTGATACACCTCACTAGGTGTCATTGGTACCAAGGTATAAGTCTTTTGATTCATCATCAATGAATAACGATTAGTATACCCATCATGATGTACCTTTCGATCATATTGCCATGGTCTTCCAAGTAAGATATGATCCGCTTGCATAGGTACAACATCACACTTTACTTCGTCCTTATATCTCCCTATCTCAAATGGAATTTGAACTTGCTTCGATACTTTCACCTCACCACTATCATTTAACCATTGGAGCCTATAAGGCCTAGGGTGCTTTGTTGTCTTCAAGCCTAACTTATCCACCATAATACAACTTGCCACATTCGCAAACCTACCTCCATCAATTATCATACTACATATCTTACCATTCACCACACACCTTGTATTAAACAAATGATCTCTTTGTTGGTGATGCTCCTCCTCCTTTACTTGCACACTCAGAGAACGCCTAACCACCAATAAGTCTCCTTTTATAGCTATTTCTCCATCACTACAATCCTCCAATGGTGGCATCTCATCATCATCTTCTTCCCTTTCGCTTTCGGACTCAATAACACCATGTCCAGTCATGATCATCACCCTCCTATTAGGGCATTGATTCGCCATATGACCCCTGCCTAAATACTTAAAACATTTAATTTCACGAGTTCTAGTGTTAGAATTTTCGGTTTTACCTGAAACCGGATTCGTTCCAACTTTACTGTCCCTCTCCTTCTCCTTTGAAGTTTCGGTTTTGGTGTTGTTTCCTCTCCAATTTGGCTTCTCATCTCTCTTCCAATTGGATCTCCAATTTTGATTTGAACCTCCTCCACTCTTGTGATTTCGGTCCAACTTCAATTGCCACTCAACTTTGATGGCTTTGTCCACCAATTCTTCCAATTCGACATAGTGTTGCAGCTCTACCACCCTTGCTATATCTCGGCTTAAACCACTCAAAAATCTTGACATTGTGGCTTCACGATCCTCCATCACATTAGCACGAATCATGGCAATCTCCATCTTCTTGTGATACTCTTCCACGCTCTTATTGCCTTGTGTGAGATTTTGTAACTTTTGAAACAAATCTCGATGGTAATGACTTGGCACAAAACGCCTCCTCATCACCGCTTTCATCTCATCCCACGTCTCTATCGGTCTTTCACCATTGCGCCTCTACTAGTCACAAGTTGATCCCACCAAATTAATAGCATAATCAGTAAATTCAACAGCTGCAATTTTTACCTTTTTGAGCTCAGAGTATCATTGGCAATCAAATACCATCTCCATGCGTTTCTCTCACTCTAGATACGTATCGGGATCATTCTTCCCTTGGAAGGAAGGAATCTTCATCTTGATGTTGCCAAGTTCATCATCTCCTCGGTGTCTAAACCTTCGGCCTCCATTCCACCTTTCAAATCGAGCATCTCGATCATCCTCCATGTCGGCCTCATCATCATCATATTGCCGTTGCCTTCTATGTTGTGTTCTAGAGGCATCTCGCTGATGTTGCGGCCTTCCTCGGGGTATCTCTCGGTCACCATCAACCCTCATGCCATTCCCCATTATTCGGCCACTAAGCTCCTCCACTACGACCCTCAATTGCTGGATGCTTTCCATAAGCGCTTCATCCCTTCGTATGGAGTCAACCTCCCGTTGATTCACGCTTTCTTCGCGCAACATATTTTAGACCTGTAAGTAAACGTTAGTCTAAAAAAATCCTCACCAATCGCTCCCTCACATGTTTCTCTCGAGATGTTTGTCACTCCTCTCGTGTTTAACTCAAGTCTAAGTTTTTTTTTCACCCTCAATTAAGCTTACACACTCTTGCCTTTTTCTTCTCGAATTCTCTTTTCACAAACTCTTTATTGGACTCAAAACCTGTCTCTCAACCCCCTCACGACAATCAATCAAACTAATCAAACAAGATTATATCACTATTGATTTTGTTTCAGCAAGTAACAATTTCAAACCAACAAGTACAACTTTCGAAATTCCAATTGAAACGCAAATCACTACTGATTTCATTTCAATTTGGTCTACTAACAAACGAGTCGCCTTCATGATTTTTTTTTTTTTTTGTTCGGCTAATTTTTCTTTTTGCCGAATCTGTTTTTTTTTTCTCTTGCACTTTTTTTTTGTGCGTCTTCTTTCTCTTCTTTTTATTTTTTATTTTTTTTTTGACGAACTCAGATACAATTTAAGATGCTAGAAAAGAAAATTTAAAACTAACAGCAAACAACTACGTATGGAAGCACAAAAGCAATCGGATCCCTAAATTAACTAGAACCGAAACCCTAACTCAATAAATCTCAAATTGCTGAATATCAACAGAAAATTAAAGATAAATAGACCTTGTAGAATCTGGCTCTGATACCAAACTGATGTGAATCGTTGCGGAAGGATCGTTCTATGAAGGTCCAAATATTGCGAATTGCAAACCTCGACCTCCAATCAAACCTGTGATTTGCAACCTCGGTATGAACGTGACTTGTTGACGAACACGTGTCAACCAACCAACGTTATAGACGCCACGAGCGAAAGAATTCGCTATCTCGCTCGATAAGTCGAATTGACTGCCACAAGAGAATCTTGATTAGGTCAAGTCCTCAAAAGAACAGTAAAAAGAGAACCTCTCAATTCCTTTCCTCAAAAATAAAAATATCTCTGTCCCTAAAGAAATTTGGCAAATCCTTTATATAGGCTGCCACACAAACCCTAAAAACCAACCCTAAAAATCTAATACGTTTTATTCTAAAATATTCCTATTTTAGAATATTCTTAAACAAGAATATATATAAATTGACTTGGTCAATTATTTGGTGACAAGATAATTAAATTGCACCAAGATTTCCAAGATTCTTCAAGATTTGATCCAAGGTCATCTTCACGCCAAAGATCACGAACCATGACGCCAACAGCTTGCCTGAATTGTTTGGCCCGCGCTCGAGTAATCGAACCAGTAAGAATAGACAATGGGTCCCTAACACCTCCTCCTCGATATGACTCGATGTCCACATCACCCATATAAATAACGTAGATACTGATTACTCATCTTAATGCAAACTACGCCACAAAAGATATAGAACTTGACATGATAGTAGGACGAAAGATAAAATCTTGACTTGGACCTTTTTCCCTTGATTCAAAACTAAAAGATTTTCAATGTTCAACTATGAAACATTTTATATGCAGTTGTATTAGACCATCGATGAAGTATTGTACTTGTCAAAAAGTACGGTTTTGCATTAATCATTTAAGGCTGTATTTTCATGAGTGGAAAACACAAATCTGTCTATGTTCATAGTATTTCGGAAATGTCAATTTCAAATGGAAGAATCTCATATGTCGAAAAAAGCAATATAAGCAAATCGGAAAATCGGCATTGTGAAATTAAGCTATGTACTGGTCAAGACGTATGCATTGCTCCATCTATAATACCTTAAGAAAAAAAAGTGGTTATGATGCTGTTTACTTTTCCTTCCAAGAGTTAGGTTTGTGTGTAGAACGAGTTCATCTCTAGTTTCTAGCCACACACACACAAAAAAAAAAAGAAGAAGAAGTTCATCTCTTCTTCAAGGACCGCACAAAAGCACTCGATTTAATGCACAACAGACGGTCAATGTCACAAATTTTGTTCGTGTAGAAAAATGTTGAAGGCTGCTACTTAATTTCAAAGAGTACAATTTCATGGAAAATTTGTTCAAGTGTAGAAAAATGTTGATAAAAGTGAACGCAGTGTACTTTTACATCAGTGTAATCCATTGATGTCTGTAACACATTTGAAGAACCGGAGCTTTTTAAGCTTTGCTCTACTTCATTTCTAGCATCATTGAGTGTTTGTTTTGTCTAAAAATTCCCTTCCACTGACTTTTTTGCAAGACACGAGTAAATGGCTCTCTTGTTCTTCATTTTGTATCGGTCTACAAAGGGGAACAAAAATGTCTGTTATAAGTTTCAACAAATCATCCTCTTCCCTGCTAAAGAGAAAAGCCAAATTGTTAAACGCGGGTCGTTAAATTATCATCCGAGCCCTTGGGGGAGTGATTACCTCGGAAAAATGGTTCTCCCTCCACCCCAGACTTAAGTTGCTCCAAATTTTTTCAGTGTAATTTCACGTCGCAACATGTTATTACAAAATGAATTAGTTGCTTAGATTAGAAAAGGGAAAAAAGAAATAAACTAAATAAAAGATTATAAGGACAGGTCTTATGCCAATGAACCTCTCATGCACTTAGTATCACAGTAAAATTAACATGTGTTTTCATCTTCATGTGTAGGAAGATGGTCACGATCAGTAGGCAGGGCAGAACACGGTATCTCGAAGCTGATGGACGAGGTGAAGAGGATGCTTATCCAGGCTCCTTGGGACACAGGGAACAGGGAACAGCAACCACCTCAAGCCGCTCTACCCTTGCTCTTCAATGCCGAAGTGGCGATGCCCGAATACGTCTTTGAAGTGAGGATTCCCTTTTATTTATAATACCTTTAAGAAGAAATGAAATGTAGCAAGTGATGCTTGCTGCCATGACAAATACAAGGAGCAGTGGAAGACCTAGGTCCAAAAATTTTCTATATTATTAACGTTAAATATTTAAACTAATACCATAAAAAAAAACCACAAATTAATACACTTGTGACAAATACTGCCCAAACTAATTTTTTAATCACCATAAAACCCAAACTGAAATGCATGTGATAAATTTACCCTCCGTTAGTTTCCATTAAATTGATGAGCTTGATGACATGTGATAATTTACATATGTACTAGTTCGGGATTTTATCATTTGTATGCCACAAGTTTACCAGTTTATGATTTTTTGTGATATTAATCTAATTTAACAAAAATTAACATAAGGTAAATTTGTTAAAAATGTATGAATTTTGAGTTTTTAATAGTCAAAAAATTAATTTAAGGTAATTTGTCATAGGTGCAAAGGTTTGAAGTTTTTGATTATCAAAAAATTAGTTTAAGACAAATTTATTATAAAAATACCAGTTTGAGATTTTTCGTGGTTTCCACACAAAATATTTTCAAGGGCACATCTCTTTTCCTTACCTAATATTATTGGGATAAAGATAAGAGGAGTGCTAGGATTTGACCTCATTGACACGTGCTTTAGTATCATATATTTCAAATAGGTGGTTTCCCAAAAAGTTTAAATTATTAATATTACATTAAGTCTCCAAT
Organism: Eucalyptus decipiens; assembly: GCA_014182575.1. Classification (NCBI taxonomy): domain Eukaryota; kingdom Viridiplantae; phylum Streptophyta; class Magnoliopsida; order Myrtales; family Myrtaceae; genus Eucalyptus; species Eucalyptus decipiens. Next base: position 23,066,555 of record CM024616.1, read on the forward strand.
TTGAACTGTTCAACAAAAAATCCGATTTGACATTACTCATGAGACTTTATAAGATTACCATTATCCTTAGAAGGAGTAAGCATCGATTCAAGGTCAATCCTCGATCTTGGTCTGATTCTCAGGGAATCTAGGTCAGTTTTTGGTCTTGGGACTCTTGAACCCTGTACTATGCAAGTTGTCACCGGTCTTGGGAGTTTTGGGTTGGTCCAACTCGGACCAACCTTGTACATTAAATATATATATATTATCTAATGTATTATATATTATATCTTTTTGTCTACTATTTATTCTAGCACCTCCTCCTTTGTTATCTTCGCAATTTAGTTTGTCATGTAAATTAGAAAGTAGAAAGAAACCCAACCCTTATTCAACCTAAAATGAAAAAATCTCTTTCACTCGCCTCGGCCTTGCTCGCCTCGCTCACCTTATTCATGCTCACCTTGCGGCTTGCCTCGCCACCCGCCTCTATTCCCTTGCCTTGCTGCCTGCCTTTATTCCATCATCTTATGTGTTTGTTTTTGTGGTTTGTTGCTTCTAGGAAGTGTAAATTTATGTTGTTACTTTATCTTATATTTATGTTTAATATGGATTATGTTCATAATTTAGTTACTCAATATTGCATTATGTATAGATATGTAATTTGAAATAACATGTTTGTCATTTTAGAGAATGCAAATAATGAAAAATAAAAAATAAAAAATCAGTTGATCCCAGATTGACTCTAGAATCGAACCAGATCCATAAAGTCAGCCCGGTCCTTAATCTTAAGCTCAACAAGATCGGTTGTCATGCCCGAACCTCGAGCGCGCCAACATCCCACCATGGTCATGCAAATGTGACATTCCCAAGTAGTGTCGCCGACCCAATTAATTCATTATTGCGCAAGCAAAACGTATTATAAAACCCCTAACAATGAAATACGGGATAGACAAGCAGGAAGCAAAACCACAACATAACACTTTCTGTTAGGAATAACGGATCCCCAAAAACCGGATTCGACACTAAATCGAACCCCTAAAATAAATGCGGAAGACGTGCCCGGGAAAATCACGTATCACCGATCCTAAAGCATACTACGGATTCGAGCGTACCTTGTTAGCCACAGTTTAAACACCGACGTTGATAGAGGAAGAGAAATTTGGTCCTGTTCGATTCGATGACGACAATTCGCTTGGAAGGGGAGAAGAAAGTGCCTTGTGCTTACTGTTTCTTCTATTTGAGAGAGAGAGAGAGCGTTTGAAAGAGAGGGAGACGTACGTACGTTGATTCCAAGAGGTGTCTTCTCTCTCTCTCTCTCCTCCTTTTTATACGTCCCTCCATCCACGGGCCTTATTCCCGTGGGTCGAGCTTTTTGGGCCCAACTTGGGTGGACGGGCCTTAAGCCCATCGCTTATAAAACTATCATCTCCCACTCGCACATGGTGGGCCGAACAGGATTCTCTTTACCTATCTTCAACATTCATACCGATGAATAATCCGTACGACCAACATACTTTGAGAGCTCATTGCCATACATCTGTTAGGAATACATAGCAGCTCATAATGGGCATCACATCCTGAGTAGATTTAGTATGCAGTACCTTAGATCGATCGATCACATTTATATCTCTCTTGATCTCTTTTAAATAATGATATATATATTGTATTCACAGTTATGATTATCACAAAGACAGTCATAATTGGTTAACCGGTGAATACAAACTACAATGTGATTCTCCAGATTCGATCTTCCTCTTTCCTTCAAACTCTCAATTTCAGTTTAACTTGTTTTTCTAGAAATGTTCCATTAGATCGAATCAACTCATGACCATTGGAAACATCCTAAGATAGCAAACACTAAATAGAAATCTTAAGAATAAGTAAGAGTCATGAGGGGACTAAGAATTGAGAAACTCTTTTCCTCAAGACTCTCACACGTCATAAAAGTTGAGATCAAACTTTTTGCCACTCTTATTGGTCGTCTCATGCATACGTAATATGAAATACGTATTACGGTATTAACTCATTTCCCATGGAGCGTATGTCTTCATCTTTCAATACCATACAGATGATAGTTCAGACATACCCAATGTCTAACTTGAGTTCACGTATCTACTCATTCACAAAATTCATCAGAACTCACATCTGGCATCTTAGACAGATAAAGTAAAATATGTGGAGTATTTTACTTTCGAACATAGTCAGAATTATGTTCTCATCTTAACACTCAGTTAATGTGACATATGTGTTTTAAGCTTGAGCTCTCGATTATCACCTAGATAATAAGCTTAAAAACAGTCTCATCTCTATTTATCACACAGTAAATAGAGGTGATTACCCGTGTGAGTGGGCTAATCTTATATCTGTCCGACATACTTCCTCAACTTAAAGCAATGCACTGAACATTAAGATGCATAAAGATCAAACAAAGATTCATAGACATTAATGATGAAAAACACAAATTCATCATATGTGAACACTTCAGGGAAAATACAATACTCAGTACATCAGTCTCTACGCAATCCTAGAGATTTCATATAACCACAAAAATACATCTCTAGGTATTGGCTTTGTCATAGGATCTGCTACCATTATATGCGTAGATATGTACTGTAAGTTCACATCTTTTCGTGCAACCATATCTTTGACAAAGTTATACTTGGTATTCATATGTTTGGTCTTGCCATGATATTTTGGATCTTTGGCGTACGCTATAGCTGCTTGGCTATCATCATTAACCAATAACAAATCTGCAGCACTTCCAATAACACCTAAATGATCCAATAATCTCTTAAGCCAAACATCTTCTTATACTGCTGCTGATAATGCCACGGACTCAATTTCCATCGTGGACAAGGCTATACACTTTTGTTTCTTACTGCTCCAACATATGGTGCCATTATTCGGTAAGAAAACAAATCTAGAGGTAAATTTTCTTTCATCTAAATCTCCTCCTCAAACATCATCAGTATAGCCTCAGAGTCGCAGATCCTTTCCTTAATGACTTAGTGTATAATCAGCAGTCCCCTTTAGATACCTCAGTATTCTCTTAAAGGCTTTCCACTGTGCTGGACCTGGATTGGATTGGTATCTACTCACCATTCCAACTGCAAAACATATGCCAAGTCTTGTACACATCATAGCGTACATCAAGCTTCCAATAACACTAGTATAAAGAACATGTTTCATTTGTTCATTCTCTTGTGGAGTCATTGGATACAGTTTATGGCTCAATCATTCACCTTTTGCAATAGGAGTGTGTGACAGCCCGATTTTCAATTTTAATTTCAATAAATTTAGACGGACATTTCGTTGGCACGCATGTAGTTCCTTTCCTTGAGTCAACCACTCATGTGAAAACTAGTCTATCAGGTGAAGCCGTTAAGAAATTCTAATGCATTAGACTCGAAAATTTGATCAGGAAGCGACCTTTCGACCTAGATAATCTGCAAGGGTCATTACGGCACAAATAAAAATTGATTTGGGATCGGAGATAGGTCGGCTCGACAGAGGCATGTGATCAGGTGTGGGTGATTCCACCGAATCGCACAACTCCGGCCGATCGACACTAAACCGACGTTTCTAACGATTTGGGTACCCTGTGGTCGTGTTTGAAACCTTGAGATTTCCCCGACAACCGAAAGTTGTGGCTCGGAATGATCAATTACAAGTCTAATGCACAAAAATTTGTAAACGCTGCTCGGTAGACTAGGATGCGCTAGTATCGTGCCAAAGTGAAATTAACCGTGAAATTGAGATCGAATTCTGAAATTGGAGGTCATGGTGTGTCACAAGTCTCATGAGGAACATTGGATTAATTTATGGACTTTAATTTGAACTCAATTGGAAAAGAATTGATGGAAATTGAAGCAATTGGATGTGCAAGGACTTAGACCCCGGAAGAAAATGAAATTGAATCTATTGGACTAAAGTTGTGGAAGATTGGAGTTAGTGGATGGTGACATCACATGTGATGTCATGAAGGAGGCAAGATGGGCTAGGGTGATGACAAGTGGAGGGTGGAGATGAAGCCTTGGAAAAGTGGGATGTCACTTCCCCCTTGTCTCCATCATCTTCAAGCTTGAGAGGAGAGAGATTGGGAGGGAAAAGGGAGAGAGAAACCAACGGAAACCGCCCCCCTTCCGTCCGCCCTTCGCTGCTCGAACATCGCCGCCGCTTACCCTTCATTGTCGCCGGAGCTCGCCGTTGCCGCTCGCCCGCGCACGACCGCACGCCCTCCCGCGCCGAGCTGCTCGCCTCCGTCCGCCGAGTCTCCCGCACCGTCGTTGACTCTCCAAGCCAGCAACTGCTCGATGTCGCCACGCCTCGCCAAAGTCTCCGTCGCCGCCGTTCCTCCGCCCAAGCCACCACCGGTTCTTGCTCAAGCTACCGCCGATCTTTCTCTGCCGTTCCTTCGTCCATTCGCCGCCGTTCCGTCGCCCTTGAAGCTCGGTTAGCTGCTGGAAAAAAAACTAGCAAGATCTAGCCCTTTCCAAGCTCATTTTGGCCTTCTATTAATTCTCATTTGGTGTTGATCTGTGTAAGTTTGTCGTCGGCGTCGTCGTGCTCTTCGGTGGAGACCCATCGGAAAGCGATTCCGGTGAGTTTAGCTCACTAAGCCCCGATTAGTGGGTCAATCATACCTTAAGTGTGTTTAGTTTAGGTTGATTGAGATTAGGTTGTTAGATTAATTTATTTAAATATGGATTAGATTAAGTGGTTTTAATTAAAGTAAAGCATGTTTAACTTAAGGGTTAAGTGGGTTTATTTTAAAATAAACCTTGATGTGACTTAAAGTGATTTATTTATGAATTAAATAAATGTTTTGAAATTTTTGGATTAATTTAATAATAAATCATTTTCGAAAAAAAAAACTCGAAAAATTATTTTTGACCCTAATGGCTCGAGAATCTCGTGCCGATCGTCGCTATATATTTAGAATTTGAAATTGATGGTTGGTTAATGCAAATTGAGTGTTGATTGAGGAAAATATGGATTTTATTTGGAAAATCTCAAATGTCAGGTTTGACATCGAAATTGGATTTTTAATGATTAATGTTGCAATTGGAGCATGTGAATGACATGTGAAGTGCCTCGAGTTGATTATAAATCGTTGCATGATAATTATGGGAATTGATTTGATCTATTAAGTTGGAATTGCCCCTATATGGGATGCCCCATACAACGGATGCGGGTCGCAGTTGATTCTGGGCCCATGCTCCTTGGGGAACGCCGTCGATGTACTGACGAAGCCGCACTCCAATGTGGGGAGGCGATGCCTGACTATATGCCGAACTGCGAGTAGACTATGCCCTTGTGTGGCCCTAATGAATGATGATTTGAAATGCTTGCTGTGAAGGCGAAATTAAATGAAATTGATTGCATTCCGATGGCTTACGTGTTTATTATAATTTGTACTTGAGTGCGATGAATTGTACTAACCTGCAGAAAGGCAAGGAGGCGAGGTAAGTCTTCTGTACTGTGTGGGGTAGAATTTGCTGAGACAAAGTCTCATCCCGGTTTGGGGAAATATTACATGAACGTAGATGGCGGTACCCCCAACGATGAGTGGCCTGCCAACAGAGATCGATCAGACGACTGAGAGTGCTCCTGACCCTGGAAGTCCCTAAGTCTATCAGTTGGTTAGGACCCTCATCTGGGTCCAAGTGAACGTGGATATTAGAGTACCTTATATATTTAGGACTTGGTTTCAGATCGGAGCAGATGGTGCTAGGATTGGTCCCCTAGACAGCATGGACATTCCGTTGGCGGTGATGACCGCCATTTTGGGAGAAGGTGTGGCAGATCATCCCGATGGTCGAGTGATCAACGTTTCGCCCCCAGCCTCCTGGGTGACTGACCCTGAGGATGTAGGATCGATGAATGGGGATGACCAGTAGTCCTAGGACTGCGTCTTTTCTTTTTGGCGGACTGATCCATGTTGTGTAGGCTAACCCCCCTTTTGATGCACATAAATTCTGATCCATTTTTGGTGCATAGTCTATGGATCCGGTTGATGTATGTAAGCCCTAGATTGATGATGATGTATGAATGTATGCTGTTTTGATATTTGAATTGATGTTCCTATTGTCCTATCCCGTATGTTTTTATAAAAGGGGTTTCTTAGTACGTTTCGCTTGCGCATTAATAAAATAACTTGGGGTCGGTGACACTACCTAGGAAGGTTGCATTTCCATGACCATGGCGGGATGTTGGCGCACTCGAGGTTCGGGGCGTGACAGAGTGTCTATGGGTTTACAATCTTGTATACGAAATCGTCCAAAACCTTATTTATATAAGTTTCTTGCGAAAGAGAGAACGATCTCTTCGAACGATCTTTTGAAATCTTAACTCCAAGAGTGTATATAGCCTTACCCATATCCTTCATCTCAAAAGTTGGAAGACAACCAACTCTTGACAATATTAACAAACTCCATATCGTTTCCAGCAATTAGTATATCATCAACATATAATGATATGATCATAATTTGATCATTGGATCTTTTGATATATACACAATGATCCTCATCAATCATTGTAAAATCATATGCCATTATGGCATTATGAAAACGTATATACCATTATCTCGATGACTACTTGAGGCCATATATCGATCTCAAAAGTCGACATACCTTACCTTCTTGGCATTCCACTGTGAAACTAGCAGGTTGTTCCATATATATTTCTTCATTTAATTCTCCATTGAGGAAAGCAGTCTTTACATCCATTTGATGTAACTTAAGATCCATACTAACAACCATTTGCCAGAACAATGCGAATCGAGGCAAAACTCATTACGGGAGAAAATGTTTATAAATAATTAATTCATTCCTATTGATTATACCCCTTCACTACAAGGTGAGCCTTATGTCTTTCTATCGAGCCATCAGCCTTTCGCTTTATTTTAAGAACCCACATGTTCCCAATAGCTCTACGTCCTTTTGGAAGATCAACCAGTTCCCAGACTTGGTTTGATTTCATTGACTCCATTTCCTCTTCCATTGCATTAATCCATTTTTCCTTACTAGAGCAATTCAGAGCCTCATTAATATTTCTTGGCTCATCCTCATCTTGTGGAGTAATCATAAAAGTTTCCTCTTCAATGTTAAAAACGTCGACGGGGAATACTTTGGCGACTTGTTCACCGTATGGGAGATTGTACACTTAGCACATCATTCCCCATAATGCTCCCACTTGGATTAGATAATGATTAGTTGTCTCATCATGTGGTTGTAATTGAGAATGAGTTGAATTCAATTTATCACTTCTCATATTACTCCCACTTGGATGAACTCCACTAATATCATTATCTTAATCCAATGTCTCCAATAGGGAATAATCTTCTCCTATTTCGCCATTCTTAGGAAATTCATCCTCTAAGAATATGACATCTCATGATTCAACTTCAGTTATACTCTCACTTTCCTGCTCACCTATGAACACATACCATTTCGAGTGTTCTCAGTATCTCATGAAAATACTCTTATTTCCTTTGGGACCCAATTTCCCAAACTTGTGAGAGGACTCATGAGTATAGGCAGCACAACCCCATGGCTTAATAAAACTTAAGTCCGATTTTCTACCTGTCCATAACTCATATGGAGTGAAAGTAACTGATTTGGAAGGCGCCCGGTTAAGTATATATGTAACAGTTAACAACGCATCACTCCAAAAAGTAATAGGTAAGTTAACATGCGCCATCATGGACCTAACCATTTCCAGTAGTATTCTGTTTATTCTTTCTGCAACACCATTTTGTTGAGGAATATATGGAATAGACAACTGTCTTTCTATTCCTTTTTCATCACATAATTTTCTGAACTTATCAGATAAATATTCTCAACCTCGATTGGATCTAAATATCTTTATTTTCTTGTCTAATTGATTTTCTGCTAGGTTCATAAACCTTTTGAAACAACTTATGCTTCAGATTTATGAGAAATCAAATAGACATATCCGAATCGAGTATAACCGTCTATAAAAGTGATGAAATAAACAGCCAATTGCCTTCTTCTCACATTCATTGAACTACAGACATCAGAATGGATTAAATGCAAAGGAAATTCAGCTCTTTTACCTTTTTCAAATGGTTTCTTTGTCGTTTTCCCTACTAGGCAATGCTCACATATAGGCAAATCGTCTTTTTCAATGTTGCCCAACAAGCCCTCTTTGGCTAGTTTATTCAAACGTTGTTGGCCAAAATGACTAAGTCCAGCATGCCACCATATTCACATCATTATCATATGAAGTAGAAAAAGTGAAACAAGGGAATAACAAATATTGACATCACCACAGTCAACATTGCAATAAAACCATCCAGAAAGTGACAACAATCATAGTACTTTGTATTCAAATGCAAATCTACACCTCTATTATGGAAGTTCATACTGAAACCAAGCTTAACCAACATTAAAATAGACACTTAAATTTCGACGAATTTCCGGAGCATATAGAACTTCGTGTAGGAACAAGATGCGTACACCACGCATATTCAATTGGCAGGTGTCAATTCTTTCACTTCAGCTTTGGAGTTGTTTTTCACATGGATGCATTTAGTTCCAGTTGGTACTCGTCAAAATTCCACGAAGGATTCTTTATCCTTCGCTACATAGTCTATCGCTCCTGAATCTATAGTCCACAAAGGATTGGATTCAGCCAATAATGCAGAACTTGATACAAAAGCAAAATTCTCAAATGTACAAGAGGTGTATACCTTCTTTGGCTCACGACAGTCGCGAGCATAGTGACCTCTCTTGTCACAATTGTAACACCTCACCCTTGACATTTTCTTCACTTGAGGACGTTTTCCTCTCTTGTGTTGGTTAACTTTTGATTTCTTGCAATAAGGACTTGATCATTTGCATTCCCACATATTGAACAAATCAATACGCTTGCGCTTAGAGCTCAAAACCCTTTCGGAGCTAGAACCACCATTGCAAATCTTTATTTTCGGCTCATATGTCATTAGGCGGTTCTCAACTAGCTCAAGGTGGCGCATGGCATCCTCAAGATCTTCCATAACTTGGTCAAGAGCTTTTAGTGTTTCTTGCTTTTCCAGCACATATTGAATCTTCATATTCAATATTTCACAATTGTTGCCGTTCATATCAGCAATTACGTTCTTAATTGCTGAAATCATCGATTTGAACTCATCAGACATACATGCACGAATAATTAATGCCTATCATTTATGTATCTACTTTTGCACAGACCCATCATATTAATGAATAATTTTAAGTAAGGTTTCAGAATCAAAAGGTCACTATGTTTCCAATCATCCTCCAAAAATCCTAATTTAAAATTATCATTAATATAATTGTCTTATGCAAAATAAATTCTATGAAGTTACAAAAACTTATATAACTACCCACAGCTAACTACCCACAACAACCTGTAATAATAGAAAACAACAGATAATAATCCACATCCAATAAAACAATTATGCTTTCACATAATACAACTAACATATTACACTAAGCAATATATACAGAGAAAACATAGAAAGAGATATTCATCATAAAAACATATCAAAATTAATCTAAGAAATAAACAGGAATGTCCCTTCTAATCTATCAGCCAAAACATTTGAGAAAACTGAAGACACTTGAGCTAACCATGGAAAAACTTTTAGAGAGCTTTTATGTCGCTACCAAGGTGCATTTACTTTGCGCCCTGTGGCGCTTAAACTAAGGGTTGGAGTTTTAGTTAACTCAATCCTATAGTACTCTTTTACAAAAGCTTCCACTAGCCTCTTATGACCCGGGACCATGTTAACCTTCCATAGCCGATCCAACACTACTTGCCATTCAGGCGGAAGAGTGTTCATCAAAGCCGGCACCTTCTCAAAAATCCGGCATGAGATAACCATTCCAGATGATTTCCTGTATCATCTTATTGACCTTGACCACATGTGATACTAAATCACCGTCATGCTACCGATAATTAGCTAAATCTGACATCAGCCTTTTAAGTCTTGCATTTCCTTCGTCGTTCTCGGGATTGCAGGTATCCGTGCATAACGCATTATAGTTCCTGCAACAAATGTAGAACTAAAAATAGATTACCCATAATCCTTAATTTACATAAGGGAAAATACATAATTTTCCAAAATTCATGTAACAAATATAGAATAAATAATGGATTACATTTAAACCACATAGGCATACATGAAAAAGAAACAAATTCATTTTCTTTTATTTGGTCAACGGTCAAAGTCAACGGTCAACGGTCAATGGTCAATTCCAATAGGGATAAGAAGTCTTGAGGGAAATTAATTTTCATTTTTGCATCACTCGGGATTCTGTTGGCAAGAGCCTAGTTCGGACTTTCCTAACATCGACTTGTTTTCTCTGGAAATCACTAAAATGCGGTTTTGCCTCTTGGTCAAAGAAGAGGTGTGCCAATTTACAAAATGAGCTTAATAATATGTAGGTTTCCACAATACAATCTTCATAAGCTTCGATTGAGATTCACTAGTTCGAGATATCCATTTTTTAGTCGGTCGTCGATTAAGGAAAACCATGTTTCCAAGTCAAAGATTGAATGGTGAGTTCAAATCCCAGTCTAGTTATTTTTATGGTTTCTTGCCCATTCCGTTTACCAAACAAGAAGAAAACTCGTACGTTACAGTGGCTTGAATTTGACCCACCTGCTGTGTTGTTAAACAATGCAGAAACTCACAACTTGCAATCTAAGTCAAGCGAGAGGAGAATGAAATTCTCACGTAATTGCTCGATAAAATAGATCGCGAAGTCTTACATTGCGGCTTTAAACATTCACGTCTTCGCAGAGGAGACTTCTCAAATGGACATAAACTCCCTGCACAAATCACCACGTGCGGCTTGTTTTCAGAGCTCACCTGTGGCCCTGAAAAATAAACTTCAGAAAACACGAGTAAATTGTTATCTTCTTCTTTTGAACAGCAACAATAAACATACGAACCGCAATATGTGTGCCCCTTCGGGAGTCTTTCTCTTCCTTGGAAACCAGTCGAGGAAACTTCCTTGTCAATCGCCGACTGATGCAAGGGCGTTTACTTCCTTGTTTCCCTCTCAATAATCCAGGCTTTCTTAATTAATTTCAGGTCGGTTTTGTTCTCCCATTTCAAATGGTATGGCCAAAAGAATGCGGGAAATAACGTTGGGGAAGATCGTTAAAAAAGTTAGTGGCCAACTTAATCCTAAACCTTTTAATTTGACCAAATCAATCATAGACTTTGTAAAAATTTGCCAATTGAATCAATCTAGTTAATTTTGACATGATATTATCGACTTGGACGTGGACGTGAACACTGGTTATCCTACATGATATGCTCAATACTGACCTGACAACTTTTGTAACTTTTTTTTAAAATTTCTAAATATTTTACTATTTTTTTCCTTTTATTTTTTTCTATCTTTTATTTATTTTCCTTTCCTTTTAAATTCTTTCTCGCATGTGGTTGGCTCAGTAATGGCCAAATTCAACGTGTATCATCCAATGATTGTGCGCCCAAAACTATACAATCAATAACGGAAGGCCTTCTCTATCTTTAACCCAATCGTTTTCATGACTTGTCATGTAAGGAACTTGAGGCTCAAGGAAGATATCTTACGAGATCAACTTATTCACATACATTAACAAGGCATCCACACATCAATAGCAGCAAAAGGCGAAACATCCGCATAACTATTCTCAAAATTGATCACTTCTCTTAATGCAAACCACGCTACGGAATAGATACCAACTCAAGACATGATAATAGGACGAAAAAAATTCATGATCCAGCTTGCTAATGAATCAGGAGCATCTATTAACAATAGCTATTGTGAAATTCAAGCGATCAAACAATAAAATAAATAATTCAACAAAATGAATCGGATATCGGGTTGACGTGATTCGATCCGTGAAACCTCTAGCCCTCCTCAGTTGGTTCCTTGTTTGCCACAAGCTACTCCTTACTAATCAGCATGGCACCTTCAATCTTCAAATAACATGCAAATGGAACGATGAGATAGCAAGAGCGCCGGTAAATGCCATAACCTATCCAAACAACCCAACTGCAGTTGCCGTCACCACAATGCTCAGAACAAGAACCGTCCTCTCGAAAATACTAACACACCTCTCGTTGCCAGTTTTGAAAACCGTTTTGAGGGCTATTGCCCGCAGGCTGTGAAAGGGTGCCTATCTAATTAGCGTGTTTGCTAAGGTAGTACAGATGGCTACCTTTAAATAGATTTGTTTACTAGGAAAGTTTAATATCAATTGAGACTCCAGGTGATTTTTTACATTAAGTTATCTATAACAGCTGCGGTGACGTAGTTTGTTCTGATCACACAAAAGCTAACCTAGAAAATTCTTATAAGACAGATCGTTTTCTCTCGGAAACATGCCCAGTAAGGCCCTACTCTTGTTCTTGAATGCCGAGGTGGCGATATCCAAATAAGTCTAGAGGTGTGGATTCTGATCCATCCATAATGCCTTTAAGAAGAAATGCGGTTTAGCAAGTGATGCTCGCCGCCACGACAGTACAAGGAGGCAGTGGCGGACCTAAGGGTGGGCTAGTGGTGGCCCTTGCCCCGCTAGGTCCAAACAATTTCTTAAAAGATCTCCACAAAAATCAGTTCCATATAAAGGCTACATCTCTTTCCCCCTCCCAATATATAAATTTTACCTCATTGGCACGTATTTTGCAACCATATTTATTTTATAGGTCTTTTTATCTAAAAATTTAAGTTATTAGGAAATGCACAGACAATACCTATATAACATATTACAAAAAAGCATATGGAGCGAGATAGACCGCTACTTACAGTCCTAATGAAATTGGCCACGAAGTTGTATTTCAATTTAATCCCAAAAGCCAATCTTACATTGTACAAAACTATAACTATTCATAGTCATTGTCGATGTCGGAATAACTGAGACACTCCTAATCTCGTGGCATTTACATAATCATAAGGAGTATGAGCTGGTATGCCTGGAATTAGCAAACCAATCACTCTAAAAATCCTTAGGAATGATCCTTCTCTGTAATCTGGTCCCTTCTCACGAGAAATCGTGAAGCTTCTCATGAGCTCATGCCAAGCGTTCAACATCATCGGTATTGTTTGTCGAAGCGAGAAGTAGTTTTTATTCGGTTCTTCCCAGACAATCTGTGTATAAAAATTTAAGCAAATAAGAAAATTGCATGAGTTGTCTAATTTAATCACAGCATGATATGAGAGAGAGAGAGAGAGAGAGAGAGAGAGAGAGAGAGAGAGAGAGAGAGATCCACACCTTCCCTTCATATTTGCTATTGAAGTAGCAACATCTCCCAAAATGCTTGAACATAAAAGCTGAGTCGTCGTAAGGCAACCGAGGCACAATATCATTCCAATAAACGAATCTGAAGTACTCAATTTTATGTTTGTACAAGGCCCTCTTCATGAACTCCCCAAACTTCTCATCTCCAACCCTAGGTTGACCATATGTGTAGACTGCCTCCAATTTCTTCAGAAGCCATGCCTCCTCATGCATGGCCAAGATCGCTGTGAAGAGGATCGCCAACACGCCTCCCAGGCTGTGGCCCGTCAATATGTAGTTCGCTTTGTCGTTGTCGCCGAGCAGTGCCCTTAGCTTCTCCCTTATGGCATAGTAAGCCAACGGCGCAGGCGTTTTTAGACATGGGTCGAGCTCTTTCGGCCAACCCGGGGTCTTTTGGAGCCCGAGGGCTTTCATGAACCCGCCGTGGATTTTGCCAACTTCTGGGAACTCGTACCACGAGAGGTCGAGGTCCGAGCACCACGCATCCGCGTCGAAAGGTTCTGTGCCTTGAAAGGCCACTACGATAGTGTCGCGGTCACGTAGCATGAAGGCTTGAGTGGTTGCTTTCCCTTGATAATCTGCAAAAGGAAAACGAATACGACATATGGCAGTCATTATCTAGGTATTATTTACAGCTACAGAGATGTCGGTGTAGCTCCGTACCATTCCAAAAGTTGCAGAACCCCAAGAATTTCATCTGCACATAAGAACGGACAAAGTTATTTTTGGATGAAATGGCCAAGTTCAGCCAGTATTAGGAACTTAGTTAATTTTGTTGTTTAGTACAAATTATGTTAGTTGTCTTGACCTGGTCCCGATCTGATCCATGCTTTGATAGATTAATTTCAAACTATGTACAGTCTCTCTCTCTCTCTCTCTCTAGTTTGACCTGCCAGTGGCGGGTGACCGTGGTTTGGAGGTAGGCCTCGTTCTCGTAGGATGCTTTGGAAGCCATAATGCAGAGAGCCGCGTAGTACTCGCTGTCACCAGGCCTGATGCTCTTGTCCAATTCCACTCTCTTGTCCCAATTGCCAGGGCACGATAGGAATCTCCCAGACTCTCTATCCGGCATCACCACCTTCCCTGTCGACAGCACCACGTTATGACTCATCATTTTTCCAAGTGAAATGTCAAAACGATTAGGTAGACTAGTCCCACTTTTTGAGCAGTGCAGTGCTTGATCAATGCCAGTATTGGTGAGTGACATGTACTCTAAATGATCATGCACCCTATTTAAAATGGTATCATGAATCTAACCACACATCTTATTTCTGATCAGATGCCATTTTGCTTTTGTCCCATTTCCAAAAAATAAAATAAAAAATGAAAATGTGGGGTCATACTTTATTGGTCATATCACATCAGTTTTGCAAATACGCCAGTGTGAAATGAAATGATTCTTCATACCAAACCCAGGCTGTGTAAAGCACGAGGTAGTGGGACTTCTGACGCAGAAACCATAACACACATTTAAGGCCCGTGCCAAACAATGTGAGATTTTGATTTTTTTGTTCTCAGAATCAGTTTGGAACGAGAATCGCGTTTGGTAAAATTTTTGTTCTCGAGAACAAATTTATTCTTGAAAATAGTTTTGGACAAGATTTAAGAATAAAAAAAATTTTGATTCTCTGTTTGAGAATCAGAAAAAGAATCAAAACGGTGAAACCCTCACTCTTCCCTTTCATCATCTCGGTTGCCATCCGTCACTACCCGCCACCGTCCGCCACCGCCCGCCGCCGCGCCGTCTGCCGCCGGTCGCCGGTCGCCGGTCCGGCGAGATCGCGGAGGCTTGCCAGGCAAGGGCGAGGTCCGGGGAGCTCGCCGCTGGGCGAGGCCAGCCTGGCAACAATTTTGATTCTCTGTCCGAGAATCAGAAAAAGAATCAAAACGGTGAAACCCTCACTCTTCCCTTTCGTCATCCCGGTTGCCATCCATCACTGCCCGCCACTGTCCGCAGCCGCCCGCCGCCGCGCCGTCCGCCGATGGTCGCCGGTCGCCGATCCGACGAGATCGTCGGAGGCTTGCCAAGCTAGGGCGAGGTCCAGAGAGCTCGCCGGAGGCAAGGTGGCCAGGCTGGCCTCGCCTAGCGGCGAGCCTCGCCAGTGGCCAGGCAAGCCTCATCGGCAGCTGGGCGAGGGTGGCCAAGCGAGCCTCACCGGCAGCTGGGCGAGGGTGGCCAAGCGAGCCTCACGGCAGCTAGGCGAGGCTTGGCCTCGCCAAATCGAGGCCGAGCCTCGGCGGGGCTGGGCGAGCCTTGCCCAGCTGCCAGCGAGGCTCGGCCAACGAAGGCCGACCTCGACGAGGCCGACAACGCTCCGGTGACCGGCCACATGAAGAAGAAGAAGAATAGGAAAAAAAAAAAGTAAAAAAATTATTTAAAATTTATTTAAAAATCAAAAGAAATTAATTTGGAACAGAATCAATTAACACGGTATCAAACGCAATTCTATTCCAGAATTAAAGATTTTGTACAGTTACCAAACGGGCTTTTTTACTCAGAATCAGTTCTCGGGAACAAAATAAAAAATAATCATTTATAGTCAGAATCAGCTCCCGAGAACAGAATCGTTACCAAACGCGCCCTTAGCAATCGATTCACCTCACTCAGTAATGAATATTTTTACTAATGAAGCAACAACATAACCAGATAGACTCGTTTCAAACTATTTTGATAGAGTATTTTTGTTGCATATTAGTAATAAATAGTTATGCAGACTGACCTCGAAAGCAGTTGACGAGAAGCCTTCCAAGGCCCCGATTGCTCGACACGAGATTCAACCAAAACTCGATAGCCAACCCGCTCCAAGCCATGGGTTTGGCCACAAGAAGCAGAAGCTTCTGCACCAGAATTGATACAAACATGATCCACCTTCGCTCGAAGCTCTCCTCCCCTTCCTTGGAGGAGTCCACGCATTCTCTTTTGTGCACATCACTGTACATCAAAATGCGAAAGAGATCGATGACGCCGACTTTCTCTGGGCTCAACAGCATGTGACTGCTGGAGAAACTCTTGTCACGAGCCATGGCTTTGAGGCAAAGAAGAGAGAGATGATGGCTGGGTTTTTGTTTTGAGGGTCTGTGCTCCTACTGTCCTGGATGAGACTCGTACTGCTTCTTGGACTTGTCTTCAAAGGGTTATCTATAGAGGCTTCTTTTTTTTTTTTTTTTTTTTTTTTTGAGCAAAATCTATAGAGGCTTCTTGAAAGGTTTCATTTTCTTCCTACTCGAAAAATAAAGAAATACTGGGTGTACTGAAGTCGATCTACAGTTTGATTAATTTACTTAAAATCGTACATGCAAATTCTGACTGAGTGTTGATAGTCTGGTCCGATTGCTTAAATGCCCACCTACACACCGTCACGGTAAGTACCCATTAAAGTCTAGGTGTACTTAAGGTTACTCAAAGAAGCCAAAACATTACCTTTTGGTACGAAAGCTGATCGACTTTTGATGGCGTGAAGGGAAGCCAAGGCGTTGTGGAGGTGGGGTCCCTCTCTGGCGTTTTCTCCGACACACATTTATGCATTTCGAAGGTGGTAGATAACGACATGATTTAATTATTTTAAGGAAGGCAATAACGACATATCTTGATTTATGTGAGAAAACATTCACCTTTCAATTAAATATTAGGTTATGTGATTCATTCGGGAGCAAAAAGAAAATACATGATGGAGGAGTTTTAGAAATCATGTTACAAATACATCATAAACAAACATTGAAGACTCACTCAACAGTAATGATTCATAGTAGCCATACTGTAGATTAAGCTGACAGAAGAAAAAGGTCTTTGTAGCAATGGACATCACAAATTAGGGAATGATACAATTTTTCTCCAAGTTCGAGAACAATGAGCTAATAATAAGTCTGCAATTGGTACTTGGATCTTTGTTATGAGGGGTTTTAGTGGATTAAATGTGATTTTTAACCGAACTTATTCTCTGTTTTCTAGATATTTTTAACATGCATAGTGTTGTAAAAATAAGCGATCAAACACTATAATAAACTAAAAGAAAGAAATAGACGGTTTGCTGGTTTGACCTACTCCATGGGAAGAGCAATAAATAAACACTCTTGGTGTTTCTCAATTTCTAATTAGTCCATGGGAAGAGTAGCACAGGATTTCATTATAAATCAAGCAATGAGATGAAGAGAGGAGTACACAAAGCTCACCATAAGATTTTCTCACGGCTTCAGACACCAATAAACTTTATCTCGAATCAAATCCATAGAGAAATTACGACAATGGGATGTAAGTCACGAACTGCACAAACCAGGGCACTCTTGCACATTAACAAGGATAATAAGTTCGGTAGGACAATTAAATTTCATCTTTGCATTAGCCACAATCCTATAGGCAAGAGTCAGTTAGAACTTTCCAAATATGTGTTGGTTTGCCTTTTAATTCAACTATGGGTCGTTCAACCGAAAAAAATATTGTTTGTGTCCATTCTCAAGCTTAAGCTCAAGATATAATTCTAATATATGGGGTCATTTGTCGAGATGCACGCATGATAATTTCTATGATTTGGAACAGTTGATATATCTTAGTTGGTTCATAAATTATTAGTTTAAGTTTTTGAATGAAAACGGCTCTAACTAAATATGCTGACAAGCTTGGGCTTGGACTTGGGCATTCTCTTGGTGATACCCTTAATTGAATTATTGTACCTCTGTTGCACGCTTCCAATAAGTGGCATCAAAACTGATAATAGATTGGCAGGTCTCTTGATCTGTTTAGGTATTTGATGGATATATCAATGAAGAAATCTCGTGATCCAGGTAGTGGGCATTATGGGATAGCAACATGGTCCCCCATAGTAGCCTTCATGGTGTGGTCAGGGGAAAGAGACCATTGATGAAGATAGGCACCAAAGATTCAATTTAAGATATATTAATATAGAATGATACCTGAATTAAGGGAGAGTAAACCTAACACTGATTCCACATGTGAGGGGTGATTGTTGAGATTCACATGTGAAAATTGGTGTGATTAAGAGTAGTTAATGTATCTTAATTGGCTCATAACCCATTGGCTTAAGTTTTAGAGTAAAATTGATCCAATTGGATATATTGATAAGTTCAGACTTGAACTTCCGCTTGGCGATCTCCTTGGATGAAAATATTGGAATTTCATTGCGCCATCCCAACATCCTTGATGACTGGATCAGATTTCTAAGAATTTGTGTACAAGAGCATTTAGTTTACTAATATATGATTTTAGCTTTGAGCCTAAGAAGAGTTGTGCCAATATACAAAACGAAGACTTCCACAATACGATATTCATGAACTTCAATTGAAATTCACTAGTTCGAGATATTGCAAGAGTTTCACACTCCATCGACTTAATATCCAAGTTCTTAGTCAGTTGCTAATTAAGTTAAATCGAGTTTTATTAGGTCATTAAATATGAGTGACAGAGGTCCGATCCCAGTTTTGTGACTTTTATGGCTTTTAACCCTTTTTAACTTAAAAAGGTTCCTTTTTTATTCCTGGTTACAAGAATTAAATACTAGGTTTGTTGAGGTCGATGTTCAATTTAATTGATATATCATTAGTAGGTTTAGATTTGGATTTAAAGTTATTGGTGTGGTCCAATTATTTAAGTATACATCCATACTCTGTCATATTAAGCACCCGTAAGCTCTATCGACTCGTAAGTCTTAGTCTTCTTAAAATTCCTCAAAAAAAGATTAATATTTCCTTTTCATTGGAAAAGCCCATCAACTATGATAATGGGTCCATCAACGCATCGTGAAATAATTAACAAAGTGAGTCGTCGTTTACATGTCTTAATTTATTCAAAAAAATCTTTCGCAATCCAATTTAATATTACTTCATGTGATTCACTCCTTCAATTTTTTGTATGCTGCACATGCCATTTACTTGGAAGCGAAGCGACCGGGGGAGAGACATAGGTACGGTCCTCCCATCATCATGCTGTTAGAGCAGTCTTAAAAAAACGCGGTTATGTTAAATTCGGCGTTGACGTGATTCACTCGAGCCATACACACTCACACATATATATTATTATTAAATTTCTAATAAGTGGGACAAAGAGAATCTAATTGCGATTTATTACGCAACTATTGTCCTCATGCTTTTTAAGACGGCCCCATCAAAGCTCCTTTTACGCTATTATTAGTTGGACAGCACTAGGCGCGCTTTGATTGATGTGTGGGTGCCACAGTTTCTGACGTATGCATCATGAAAATGTCGAAAGTCGCTGAAGATATTTCATGGGATCATCCTCCTCTGCTTTTTCACTAACAACTTAAAGAAAGGGATATACTAACCCATTAAAAATGGAAAAGAGATGGAAGAGAGAAGAAAAATATCATTCGCGTTCACCCTTATCTTTGACCGAGGACTCTTTTCAAGTCCACCATGCGAGACTCGAGGAATATAATAGAGGCAACTAGCAGACACACAAGAAAAAGACGAGTAAAGATAAATTTTTAGTAAGTCTTTCCAACAAAAATAATAGTCCTTTGTAATATAAAGGTGAGTGCGACAGACTAACATGCCTTATGTTATATATATATATACACATATACATATAGTATCCTAAATCTATCACATCATGAATTCTATATTACCATCCTTCTACTCAAGAGATGCAGCCTCAAATTATGCACAATCCAACTCCTAAGAGTTTCGATTGATATTGCTCTTGTTCTATAGATCACTAACTAAAAATCTAAAAAGATTATAAAAGAGAGGAATAAACAACTGCAGTCCAATGAGTAATTCATATATTTTCTAAGTAGATTGAGCAGCCACAATATATATAAGTATAGAGTACTAATAAAAACTCATAATCAAACTCTTTAATATATATCAAATCATATACGAATTGTTTCATTTTAACAAACTTTATACAATTCAAAAAATTAAAGCATTTAAATCATTATGAACATCAATGGTCAAGTCCATCGATCAATCTTATCAAAATCACATGCCAATGGTTTATTTTATTGATCAATCTCAAATTACATGTCAATAGTTTATCTATTGACCAATTTATTGCTCAATCCCACAAGGATATCCTAACCAGTGCTTACCCACAAGCTCGTTAATGGCTCATATTGAGCACTAACACAAACTCACAATAGCTTTCTTCACAATTCACAAGCCAATTCGGAATCAAATCACAAACAGTTTCACAAACCAAAAATATAATCTTTCTCAACACAACTCATATGCTCAAAATACTTTTCATAAAGTATTTCTCCAATAATTTCTGAATTCATTTCGTAAATTAGTTCAAAAAGCTCTATATATATCCTTTCACAATACCTTTTGTAAAACCACTCTCAAACCATTCACAAATACTAGAAGGCAATCATTGCCCGATCTAGATTTTACGCAATAAAAATGCTTTAATAACCGGTACGATACTCACATATTTTTTACTCTCGAGACATGAGTTTATAAATTCATAGAATAGATAGTACCATTCACCTAAAATGTCCAAAAGCCAAACAACAATGCTTACTCGAATCGATGATCTCATAAGCTTAACAATAAAACGATAATCAACGTCAGAACCAAGTAAAACTCTACCTCAACTAGGAAATGGTTGAATTACGAAAGACTCCAATGCACTAGTAAATTACTTACTTGAAGCATTTATGCAAACCTAAACGCAATGTGGAACTCAAGCGCGAAACCCTAAGATTTCACTCCGACTAAACCATTGCTTTAACCAACTCCCGTCAAACCCCACAGCTCCACAAATACCGCATTCCACTATTTTCATGAAATCCCATAGCTCATCATCTCAAAAATTGGACTCCGTGGCTCGAATTTCACATAACTTTGAATATATGACAAAACCCCGAAAACTACTCCAATTAGACAAACAAAAGGTGTGAACATTCATCAAGCGTTGCATATCAAAATAACTCTAACTTGGTGAGGTTTCCATGGCGTGACATGCAAGACCTCTTTTCTTATCTTTTCCTTTCTTCTTCTTTCCTCTTTCTCTCTTTTCCTTCTTTTCTCGGCGTGCCCTCCCTTCTATTCTTAGCCGAGCGTCCATCTTCCCCTTTTCTTTTTGAACGCTCAACTTTTTGCACTTTTTTGTTTGCTTTGACTTAGTCAAAATCCATATTCTACAAAATCATACATAAATAATGTGTACTTAGGCATAAGCCGCTCAAATTTGAAAAGAACACTTACAAGATCCAGATTGTGTATATAGTTCTCAATTTCACTTATGCACTTTTTTTTCTTGGTTGGACAATTATGCACTTGATAGATGGAGTACCTTCTACTAAATTATGGTTTCCTGTCTTCATTCTTTTGATAAGCATCACAAGAATAATCATCTTATAATTGTAATATTCTATATTGGCTTGAGTGAAGAAGAAATTAGCCAACTGGTAAAAATGAACAAGTCTTTACACTTAGAAAGTAAGTTAAACCGTACTACTTTATGTTGTACTTAAATCGTCACAACACATTTTCAAATTTTCTGAGGAAAAAGAAAATTCTTCTTTCAAATGTCATGCTTTCAGATTGTGCTAAGGAGTTGAAGATGGCAGAGTTCCAACGCCTTCGTCGAGGTGCAATGATGATCGTCGGTATGAAGCGAAGTTTGCGAATCACCATCGAAGATGCGCCCCTGAATTAGTTCGAAACCGACGGATCAATTCGAAGGTTTAGAGATGGGCTTAGACCGGAGGTCGGAGCTTTGGTGCCGTTAGATCTGAAGGAGTACAAGGATCTTTACAAGCGGGCCCAGCTGATTGAGAAAGACCAGAATGAGAAAGCTGCCACGTCTGGGTCGCGGTTTAATTCAAGCAGAGGTGATAATCGGTTTGGGAAGAGGTCGATGCCTGGGGGAAGGTACCATGTTCCACCCAAGAGGAAGGGTGGAGTGGGGAAACCATCATCGAGCTTCAATGGAGCATGTCATTTGTGTGGAAGGCGACATGGCTCGGCCCCCGTGCCCTCCTAGGACGGGTGCTTGCTATGAGTGTGGCCAAATAGGTCACATTGCTAGGTTTGTCCTAGGAGACAAATGAGACAGCCTCGGTTGCCGCCGCCGCCACCGCCGAGCTGCACCAGGATTCGCGCCGTAGATCATGCCGCCGGGTGGGATGAACCCTCCCGGCTCGGGAAGGACTTATGCGGCCCGGAGGACAAAGGCGGAGGATGCGCCTAACATGGTCACAGGTATGGTCTCGCCGAACGACCAACCCCGCTTATGCTTTATTTGATCCCCCGGGCTTCTCATTCATTTGTAGGTTGAAAGATATGTTAAAATGGTAGAATTAATTCCTGAGTTGTTGGAATCTGTGATTAGCATATCTACGCCATTGAAGGATAAAGTGTTAGCTACTATGGGTTGTCTTGGTTGCAAGTTAGTGATTGGTGAGCGAGAGGGGAGGATAGACTTGATAGTCCTAGCCATGTTTGATTTTGATGTGATAATCGGTATGGACCGGCTCACCAAACAACGAGCTAAGATGGACTTTGATCGCAAGGCGATTCGCTTTAACCCATTAGAGGGTGAGCTTCGAATTTATTGGGAGTCGAGGAGGACCCTCGGTTTCCTTAATTTCATCGTCGAAGCAACTCGCTTGCTAGGCAAGGGTTGCCAAAGGTTACCTAGCTGACACTGTCGAGACACGGCGTGGAGGAGTTAAGGATTGAAGATATTACGGTGGTACGAGAGTT
Organism: Eucalyptus decipiens; assembly: GCA_014182575.1. Taxonomy (NCBI): domain Eukaryota; kingdom Viridiplantae; phylum Streptophyta; class Magnoliopsida; order Myrtales; family Myrtaceae; genus Eucalyptus; species Eucalyptus decipiens. The sequence goes on from CM024616.1 coordinate 23,089,502, forward strand.
CCCACGGAGCAGTATTTCGAAAGAATTACCGGTTTGCCGCCGAGAGAGAGATAGAGTTTGATCGAATTAGCCCCGGGAGACTGAGCCGATCTCTAAGGCTCACTAGAATGGCCTTGTCGAGCTTAAGGAACTAAAGGTGCAAATGCAGGGAGTTGTTGGATAAATGATTTATACGTCCAAGTGCATCACCTTGGGGAGCACCGGTGTTGTTTGTGAAGAAGAAGGATGGTTCATTACGCTTGTGCATCGACACGACAGCTCAACTAGGTGACAATTAAGAACAAGTATCAATTGCCAAGGATTGATGATTTGTTCGATCAACTTCAAGGAGCGTCGATATTTTCTAAGATCGACTTGAGGACGGGGTACCATCGGTTAAGAATCAAGAAGGAAGACATGCGAAGTCGGCGTTTCGCACTCGATACGGCCATTATGAGTTTTGTGATGCCGTTTGGGTTGACAAACGCCCTACCGCTTTCATGGATCTAATGAATCGAGTGTTCAAAGAGTACTTAGATCAGTTTGTTTTTCATCGATCCTAGTGTATTCAAGTGTTTTCATCGACGACATCCTAGTGTATTCAAGTCATCTGCGAGAAGGAATCTCGGTGGACCCCGCAAGGTGGAGGCGATCAATTGAGTACGAGAAGTTTTACGAGGATCATGAAAAGCACGCCGATGAGCGAAACTTTGAAGAAGGAAGATAAATTTGTGGGCAAGGATAACTACCGTGCTTACTATCCCAACCTTTTGAGATCTAAGATTTAAGGGATCACGATATGCGTCCGTCGGTTGAGACCTCACGAGTTGAACTATCCGCCATGACTTGGAGCTTGCGGCAATCATCTTTGCCAGTTTGGAAGTGCGGGAGAGAGATTTTGATCATCGAGTCTCAAGTATTTATTCTCTCGAAGGAGTTGAATATGAGACGGCGTCGATGGATGGAGCTCTTAAGGATTGTGATCTTGGGAGGATTTTGGCTTTGCCTGGGGCCTAATTGAAGAGCGCGGGATTCAGTCATGTCATCTTGTGGAGAAGGAATCTCGGTGGACACTTAAACAAAGATTGAGGCGTTGATCAATTGGCCGAGACCGATCTTGAGAAAAGGAAGGCCGAAGTTTCGGGTTTAGCGAGGTTGAGTTCCAGGACGATTTGTTTTACTGACGATGGGAGCTTTTCAAGGAGATTCTATCATCGCGCATCATAGCAAACTTTTGAAATTTGAAAAGAACACTTACAAGATCCAGATTGTGTATATAGTTCTCAATTTCACTTATGCACTTTTTTTTGGGTAGTGGTTTCTTGGCTGGACAATTATGCACTTGATAGATGGAGTACCTTCTACTAAATTATGGCTTCCTGTCTTCATTCTTTTGATAAGCATCACAAGAATAAATCATCTTATAATTGTAATATTCTATATTGGCTTGATTGAAGAAGAAATTAGCCAACTGGTAAAAATGAACAAGTCTTTACACTTAGAAAGTAAGTTAAACCGTACTACTTTATGGTACTTAAATCGTCACAACACATTTTCAAAAATTTTCTGAGGAAAACTAAAGACAAAGTCTCATCCCGGTTTGGGGAAAAATTTACAGACCGTAGATGGCGGGACCCCGAGAAGAATGGCATCCCGGTGCAGATTATCGGCAGTTGCGAACTCCCACGACCCCGAAAATTCTTCTTTCAAATGTCATGCATCCCATCGCTAAAAACTTCTCATTTCCCGAAATTCAAGGGAAAAATAGGATTCCCGGTCAAACAAAAGTCATATTTTTACCGAAAAGTAAAAAAAAAAAAAATCATATGAGGACAAGTTCAAAGAATATACGAGTGAAAAATAAGCATGAGGACATCAACGAGCTGTGTAAATCCCATTAAGGTAATTTCTCCACAAAGACGGCTAAGCAGTAACGACAATGCTTTAAATATTTTTTATTGGGCATTTTACACGGCTCATCCTGCCACCAATGCTATGTAGAGAAATATAAGCAAAAAATTAGGGGAAAGAAAAACCGAGGCATGACATCTCATTTGCTAGTGTTGTAAATGTAAGCACATGCTCTCTTCTTTAGTTCCTGAATCACTCTTCTACCAATGACTTCTCCATAACAATTTATGGCGCATTTTGTGCGTATTAAAAAATCCAACCTAAAAATTTAACTGATTAAATGAAAGTGTGCTTTACTATTTAAATATTTTAATATTCGTCATCATGTGTAGACTAAACTTTGGCCTAGGTTTAGTGTGTGAAAATATATAGGGATGAGAAAAGATTTAAACTCAGATTTCCTACTCTAATATCACATAAGATTTTATGAAACTATTGTCAAATATTCAAAAAATTTAAGTTTTTGGGTTAGATTTTCTTACATTTTTACTAACAAAGTAATAATATAACTACATAGACGTTTATTGAATTGTTTTAATAAAGACGCTGTAGCATATATACCAAGACCGCATGCCATGCCTCGAAACACATTCAAAAATGGAAGGTGAAAATGAGTAACTACGGAAACTGACCTTCAATAAAGTTGACGAGTAGCCGTCGCAAGTTTTAATTGCTCGATAAGAGATTAAACCAAAACTTGATCTTCGACCCACTCCAAGACAGGAGTTTGGCCACAAGAAGCAGAAGCTTCTGCACGACAATGGATACAAACATGATCCACCTATCCACCAGTGGGTAGCTGCGTTTGTTAAGAGTTCCTCTCTTATCGCCAATGTCAAGAGTTCGAAACCCGTAATTGCTAGCATTGTAAGTGGAGGGCCATGGTGGTGGGATCCTGTGTTAGTCTCCCTTGAGGTACTGACGGGCCCGAATGTGTCACCGGGCACTAATAGGGCTATGGGCCTCGTAAGGGGCTCGGCGGATCCTCGGTTATCATAAAAAAAAAAAAAAAAAAAAAAAAAAAAAAAAAAACATGATCCACCTTCGCTTAAAGCTCTCTCCCCCTTCCTTGGAGGAGTCCACGAAATATCTTTTGTGCACATCAGTGTGGATTGAGATGCGAAAGAGATCGATCACACCGACTTTCTCCGGGCTCAACAGCATGTAACTGCTGGAGAATCTCTTGGCACATGCCATGGCATCGAGGTAAATAAGAGAGAGCTTATAGTTCGAGGATCAGTGTATTGTTGTTTTGGAAGAGAGACTCGTGCTGCTTCTTGAACTTAGCTTCGAAGGGTTATTTATAGATACTTCTTGGCCATTTAACAACAAAAGGTTTCTTTTTATTCCTTGTTAAAGAATTAAATACTAGGTATATGAGGGTCGATGGAATATTAGATTGATGTACCAAAAGTAGATGCAAATTTTGGTTAGGTGTCGTCAGAATGGCCCAATTGCTTAACTATCCACATCTACTCGGTCATAGTAAGTGTCCGCTAACTATACCAATTTACAGGCAAGCCTTAGTTGAATTATGATTAGTCCAAGCACGAGAAACACATTACCTTTTGGTATGAAAAGCTGATCAGACAACACGTCGTGGAAGTGGGGTCTCTCTCAGTGTTTTTCTCCGACACACAAGCCTTTATTAATTTAAGACCACAATCCCATCCAATTTAATATTAGGTGATGCGATTCATTCCTTGCACTTTTCATGTTGCACGTTTCATGTCTTCGGCAGCTACCAGAGAGATCTAGGTGCACGGCCCTACTATCAATCATACTGTTCGAGCAGTGTTAAAGAAGAAAAGTTATGATAAATTATGCATCCTTCAAAATGTGATGAGTTGACATATCGTTCGCAAATTGCACTCCATCATGTTGAGTACAATTGTCATTATTGAAATATTATCTAACATCGTTTGATAACAGATTATTTATGCTCTTCATATTCGCATCACCTCTCTCCGCTTGTTAATTTAAACTTTTGAATTTAACTTTTTGATATGGTATCAGAGCTCTTTATATTAAAGATGACATGAGTCATTCATTTCAAATTTATACAAAAACTATTTAGAAAACGAACATCAATTATTTGGTCAAAAATCAGGTGTACAGTTTATTATGCAGCCCGCATAGACGTTTTAAATTTGAATTGGAGCCGTGAACCTCAATAGCTAGAGAGTAAATTGATTCAATTAACACCCTAAATAAACTCAGTTGTTCATTCGAAATGCTAACCGTAAAACACGATAATCTAGTTCAATGAATTGCAATACGCTAATAGATTGTAACATCTATTAGTGACATGAGAAAATCACTTTATCTTACTTTCATGAGTATTTGAGAAAAATTGCAATAAATCCTAAATATTATGTATGGGATACATTTGAGTCTTAACACTTTCAATTGATTTAATCAAACCTAAACCTTTATCAGAAAATACAATCAAGCGCTAAACCTTTAACTAAGTTTGATTAAGCCCCAAATCTTCACTAAAAATGCAATCAAGTGCTTTAATTGTATTAGAAATTGCAATTTAAGGATGCCACTTGAGTAATGAGTGTCAGTGATAAATTTAACGTATTATTTATCGAAAGAACACGACTGCAATAAGTGAAAAATTCAAAATTTAATTGAACCAATCACAAGGTGTAAGACTCAATTGAAATACGTGATAAAATTTAGGACTTCCTGTGTAGTTTTTCATAGTTTTAAAATATGTGTACAGACTATATGGTGATTCATCAACAAATTTCGGCTTGAAAAATGTGATGAAATAAAAGAAAAATCTGAAACTAACTTTTTGTTTAGTGTGACATACTAAAAGGTGAAAATCAATTCGTCAATGAAAGACTTCAAATTTGTCGATCATGTTAAAATCAATTTTTGTGAAAACAGATTAAAAGGCAAAAGTTGTTTTGTGCTTGAAACACTTCAAATTTGTCAATCAATAAGTCAAAACGATTCAAAACCTACAAGGAACAGAACATAATGGAATATTATGTTTCCTTATTAGAAACAAACCGTATTTTTTTTTTTTTTTTTTTTTGGTGACCGAGGAGCCGCAAAGAGATCAACCTTCGGGGATCACACGACCCTCCAAAGCACCCGATGGCACCGTCGGGCCTCGCCTCGCAAGCCGTTATTTAGACGTAAACCTCGGGGAGGCTAGCCCAGACCCCAACATTTCAAACACTTTAGCAACAAGAGGGTTCGAACCCTCGACCTCTGCGAAACAAACCGTAGAAAATTTGATAATAAATTCCTCTTCCAATCTAGCTAAATGACAATTATTAAAAACTGCTTGATGAAGTGCCGTCATTTAAATATGTTAAGGTGAAAGAAGAGTTTCTTATACACAGTGATTGCGTCACATTGTTAGTAGCCATCCCATTTCTTTTAATCGAAAATGTGCAATTGTCTATAGTTATGGCTTTTGTATCATAACGTAAAGGGAAACAATGAAATATCAACCGTTACTTATTTGAATTGTAATGATCATGTAGTATAACATAGATGACTTTTTTTTGGTCAATAACATAGATGACTTTTTTTTTTGTCAGTCCTACTCTATTCCTACTCTACACTCACTCGCAGACTTATGCCCTACCTCTTGCAGGGCATGGGAGTCGCAACCCACTCTCGAAACTTACGTGTCCCTACCCCCCATCCCCCTTGAAAAGGTGGAGATTTGAACCCTTCACCTCCCCCTTCCATGTTGGAAGGGTGGCCACTGGGGCGAACCCCCAGTGGTTAATAACATAAATGACTTGAAAATGGAATAATTGATTGGATTTTTTTGGTCGAAAAAGAAGTTTTATTTATTTATATGAAAGCTGGTGCAGGACCAGTAGCATCCAAAAGCGGGGCGTCGTGACATAGCAAGGCCCAAAGGGCCGGAGGAGGAGAGAAAATCCAGTTTGGCGGTAACTTCTTGTCCCTATGCGCGCGCGCGGCCAGTCGGCTACTCCATTCGCAGCTCTTGGACAAAATTTGAAACCCACGAAAGATAAAGTCTTCAGCAGCTCTTTGCACTTTGACCAAGGAGCACGTGCATCCCAGTTAAAGTCTTCTTCTCCCGTTAAAGATCATACCAAGCTTCTGCAATAAGTTATTGATGACTTAAATACGTATATATGAGGCCCGAATATGACATGGAGTAATGAACGTGAGATCGAACAAAGAGTGTCATGAATTACTTAAATGTAAGATACTGATAGTTGACAGGGATGGTAAAATATTGCCATCATGCTGGAACCCCGTCGGGCCTGGCCTCATTTAGGGCCCTACGCTACCCCGCTCCACTCAACGCTGGGTGTGTGATGGGGATATAGGGGTGAGCATGGTCCGGGTTGGGCCGGTCCACCTCTTGATCCTAGGACCAATCCGTACAGTGCTGGTCCTCAATTTTTGAAACCGAGAACCGGATCGACCCAATGGGTTCGGTCCGGTTTCAAGGTCAACCTGGAACCAACCGATAATTTTTTATTTCATTTTTTGTGCTCCTTAAAAAAGTGATTGAGGACCGGATTGACCCAATGAGTTCGATTCAGTTTCAAGATTAACTCGGGACCAACTAATAATTTTTTATTTCATTTTTTGTACTCCTTGAAAGGGCAATCGGGGATCGTACCGGCCCAATGACTTTGATGATAAACGAGGTCAACTAAGAAAGGCAAATAATGGGGTTAAGTGGGGTGAGTGTTAGGGGTGATTGGGTAGGGTTTAGACCTAAATCCTGTACCCGACCCTATTATAACCAGTTCCTCTTTTCTGAACCCTATACCTGACTTTGTTTGTATTGGACCCTGTACCCAACCCATCCTATTTTTCCGATCTGGTTCCATGGTCAACTTTGTTTCTACTAGAACTTGTTTTGTAATCTCCTGATATCCTATACTACTTCAAATTTTATATTAATACGAGAGAAAATAATGCAATTCTCCTAATTTGTATTGAAACATTAAGCACTTGTAATAAATAAATAAATAAATAAACTTTTTGACTAAACGAAAAATTAAGGATCCACAAGACTAATTATAATAAATAAAATCGTAAGGCGAAGAATTAGCAACAAACATAGGTCTAATATTAGTCTTATTCCCACAACTACTACATGAAACTACTCATTTATACAAGCATAACTCCTCTTACAAAAGAGAAATGAAGCGAGTCAATCCATGTGATACACAAGAATTTGGCGGCGACGAACACCAACAGTCCATCGAACGGTGCGAGAGGGAGCTAATGAGGAAGGGAAGCAAGTGAGAAAGAGGAATAACAAAGGAGGAGTGCCATGCATATTTTAAAGAGCCAATATGAAAAACGTCGTATGATGGTGGGAGTAAGAATAAAAATCAGGGGAAAAAAGGGGTTTTGGACCTCTACTTACAAAATCGGTCCGAGAACCAGTTCCAAAACCAGTCTAGGAACCGGTTTTTGGGTGGATAATCATTTGGAACCCGTTCCTAGACTAGTTTAAACCGGTTCCGAATTTTGGGAATCGGTTCCTAGACCAATTTCAATGGGAACCGGTTTCCGACCCTATTTTTCGGGTGGGCCGGTTCGGAAACCAGATATACCCAGTCCGGTTGCACACCCCTAGTGAGTGTCGAATAGAATAAGCATCAAATGTTGAGTGGAGAGCAACAAGCCAAGCGAGCACCGAGCGGCGAGTGGCACAAATGACCAAAAATGAGCGAGGCAAGTGTCAAGTGGTGAGTAGAGAAATTGTTTCTTTCGATTTTGGAAAATTGAAAACTAAGAGGACAAATAAAACAGAAAAGAACGAATACTAGAGGAATATGCCATAAGATGCCTTTTGGACGCCATGAGGACTCCTCACAAAAATATTTTTCTCCTTTGTAAATTATGACTATTGACGCCGTAAAAGACATTAAAAACCTAATTTATTAAAAAATAATGTAAAATTATTCAAATGACATTTTTTTTTTTTTTTTTTACTAATTCAATTATATTCCTTTTTATATTATCACTAATATTCTATTAACTAATTTAATTTACTGTTATATCATCTATATAAAAATTCGAAATAGAATCTAACGAAATAGAATAAATAGAATTGAACTAAATCGAAATACTAAATAGAATATAGAATAATCGGATTAGAATCTTATTTCTTATTATCTAATTAATATTAAAATATTAAGTATTGATAAGCATATAATTGAGAAATAGATCAAAATTCTATATCACTATATGAATCCTTATCTTCTATACTATCCAATATTTATTGGATATTCTACTTTTCTATATTCAATATTCAATTCATATGGTGGGCTTGAGGAATAGTCGAAGCCATGCCCAATCGGAAAAGGATGTTATCCAAACGCATTTCAAGTAATTGTAGTAAAACCCAACCTATTGACCCTTTTGCTTTTCCAGTGATACGAACATATTTAAGTAATTGTCATTCTATAAGACCATAATGAAAACACAATTTTTGTTTTTCTTCAAAAAGAATACGATATTGAGATTTTTTCCTAGAGCGCAATTGGTTTCTAAGATTGCTTCTGGCTCTAGGCCTTTTACTAGTTAGTCCTGGTAAAGCCCCAGGACGGCGTATTTTTTTGAAACGAGGCCCTTGGTAACGCGACATAAAGACTCCTTTATTTTTGAAATTTCATAAACCTAAAATAAAACCAAACTAAATTAAATTTTTTGAAAGAATTTTTCAAGGAGAAAGGGATCCTTTCTCCCGATATCAGTTGATCCAGAGACTTCCTCCTCTTGGTAAATCAACTAATCTTACACTTGGATCTTGCTCGTGAGTTGAGAAAATCATCTATTGGTATTAAACTACTCTACTATTCTACATTTCATATTTTATTACCTTATTCTTTTGTATTCATTCATTTTCTTTTATTGTCTTTTTTATTATATTTCCTTTTACTTCGATGAATAGAAAACTCTAGAGTATATCTTTCGCGGTTCGAAGCAAAAACTACAATTTGAATATTTTTCTATTATTTTCTTTTTTATTTGTCATAAAAAATGAGGAAATTATAAAAAAATAATATATATATATAAATACTCTCAGGATCGAGGATCGACCCACACAAAGGTCTTTGAACCAGAATTCCAAGACCAAGGACTGACCTAGTCTCCCTAGGAACCGGACCAAGACCGGCAAGGTTGACTCCGGACCGATGCTCACCCCTAGATGAGGATGGGGATGGGGAAGAAATGGTTGTTACATGTCCCCCACAAGACATGAATACAAATAGATAAGATCTCACACCGTCTCATCTCGCCCTATGATTTATAGAAATGTTGGCATAGAAAAAATATGGAAAAATTACTAAAAAATATGGATTCATATTTTGCCAATTGAATCCATCTAACCAATTTTGATTGAAAATTGCTTATATGGACGCCGACCATTTTATGTAGCATAACTAATACTAATGTTGATAATTTTTAATAATATTTTTAGATTTTTATTTTTTTTTTTATTTTTATTTTCTATCTTTTTTTTTTCTTTGACTTCTTAGAGGCAAGGGTAGGGGAGGTTGACCTCGTGATCGTTGGACGAGGCTTGAACCCACCTCACCAACCTCTAGTAAGGCTCAACCTTGCCAGGGTGAGCAAGGCTTGTCATTGTTAGGTTGGTGAGCTCAACCTCGCAAATGGCTAAACAAGGCCAATTGCACCTAGCGATGGCAAGGTTGATCTCATTGGCCCTTGTCTTTGGTCAGTCACCCGAGGCCCGACGATCAACTGGAGGAAGAAGGGAAGGAAAAAAAAAGAAAAGAAAATGAAAGGAAATATTAAAAAATCGATAAATATTAAAATATTATTGAAAATTATCCACATTAATATCAACCGTGCCACATAACACGACTGATGTTCATGTCAGCGATTTCTGGCCAAAATTGACTAGATTGACTCAATTGATACAATTGAAAGGTTTATAACTAAATTGGTAAAAATGTAATAGCTATAGAACTTTTTGAACAAATTTACCCGAAAAAATAACCTTTCTACACTTAAAAGATTACCATTCTATTACTCGGTCACAACAAGAATCTTATCTTTCTAAAATTAGGGTTTATTTGATCCTTCGAACTCACACTCACTTGTTCTCTCATCCTTCCCTAAATGCCTATCGTTATTCTATTCTTCCATCTTCATCTTCTTCACCGGCGTCATTCACAAGCAACGGCCACCATTGTCACTCCACTAGTCACCAATAGCAGCCACGAGTCCCCACGACCTCGAACAAACGTTATTCTCTCTATACTCGCCTCTTTTTTTTTTTTTTTCTTTTTTTTTCTTTTGTGATTCTAAGTTGTGTTTAGTATTTAATATTTGCCATCCGATCTGGAGATGCTTCTGTTTTTTAATGTGCATATTGTTTTTGTACTATAAAGTATAAAGTGAAAAAATAGTTCACGAGATTCCTTTTTTTTTTTTTTTTTCTATTGGCTTGATTTTATTCAGTGGTAGAGGTCAAATTCAAGTACTCTCTTTTTTTACATTTCTTTTGGCCATATACAACTTATTTTTGTTTGAAACGAAGCACGATCGATTATTAGGATCAGTCTAAAATATTCTTTGCCGTTGAAAAGGAAAGACTGAACTTCGCTTTAATTTGTCGAAAATATTCTTGGTTGTCGAAATGGGAAGACGAGGAATCATTTTGCGGATGTTTCAAAAGGAGCCGATCGAAAACCATTCGCTCCATGACATATGCTTTCCCCGCTTACGTTAGGTCACAAGCACGCCTTCTGATTTGGTAGACAGCTACTAAAAATTGATAAAAGAACATCGAAAGAACAACAGCAAAACGAAGAGAAAAACCTATTAATCAAGGGACAATACATCCAAACTTGCCCATGCCCTGCATAAAGGCACTTTTATTTCCTATCCTTGGGCCTAATTTCGATCCCTTCCACAACCAGTCCGGACTTCCAATTACCACCGTTCGTCTCTTTGAAAAGCATTTCAACCTCCCCACCTTTTCCATCCTTCGCCAGGAACTCACCTAACTCTATCTCTGACCACCCATCTCGCCTCTCTTTAGGAAAATTCCCATTCTCACAAAACTCTTTCCATGCAGATGCAAACCCTGGCGACCTGCCCTGAAAACCAAACCTCGCCGTCATCGCTCTGGATACATAAGCAGCGCGCTCCTGTTTGCCCACTTCAGCACCAGCAAATCCAGCTCCAACGTCTATAGGCCGCAATTCAAATCCTTCAGACGTGCTGGCATCGAATACCAAATACGCTGCATAAAGGGTTCCCGGCGACAGCATGCAAGAACTAATGGTGCCTCTGATTTCGAGCCAACATACCTGGATGAGTTCAGCAACTTCTGCAAATCTGTTGATTCACAAGGACATTCCATATAATCATCACCTTTGAGGGAGACACAAAAGAAAGTTTATCTCGAGACAAACGAATCAAAGCTACGCCCATTTTCTTCATGAAGGTGAGAGAGAGTGGAGGAAATAATGTATTACCTGGAGATGGGCGAGTGATTCCAAGACCAATATCTCGGAGGATCACTATCACCCCATGTTATAGACAGAGCCCTCGCAGATAGCATGATGCATTTCTTCCCACTATGCCTGTCCAGCGAAAGGCTCTGCAAAGCATGTTGGATTCACATGAACAACAAGAATGGGGCCGACGTCGTTTTGAGAAAACAAATATAATGTTTCAGCAAATATAGCATGCGCAAAGCAAAAAAGCTTAGCACTTATTCCACCATCTATGCTGTCCCCTTTTCCAATATAATAGCGAGGGCGTTTGTCTTGGCCTTTCTAAGCAAAAGTTGTTTATGGACTTCTTCGTCAAACTTTAAAGTAGGAAAACTCGTTTCATGTTAAATAGAAGCGGTAACACGAGATTTGACCAAAAGAAAAAGAAGAAAAAAAAAGATAATCGTTCAAAACCACCTCAACTTCAAAACCATTGCATAATCACCCCTAAAATTTTTGTGAAGTTACAAATTACCCCCCTAAACTTTGATTATTTTTTGTTGCAGTCACCAGTTATACTACCTATAGAGGCATTATATATAAAGTGAAAGTACTCTTCCTTATTATCATTATCTTTTTATACCAAAAGAGAATGATTCAATATATCTATCCATTCCTTGCTCCCAACCACTCGAATCTTTTCATTTTCAGATGAAAGATCCTTTCTTTCTTTTTCTTCACCCTTCATTTATCATTCTCTATCTTGCCGACGTAAACCCTGAGTTGATTCATACAACTCAATCAACCTTTCACATTCAGATCGTGGCTGTGTGCAAAAGAAAAATGTCCAGGGGAAGCCGCAGCATGATTATAATATGGCAAAGGCTTCTCCTTGAAGAAACAAAATACACTCATTCGGTTCAGGCGGGAAGAGGCCAAGAAACATGTGCTGAAGACACCGCCTTTCAATTCAACTACTCGACAATTGAAAGAACAATTTTTTATTTTTGCCAAGCCAAACTCGCAGTGTTTCAAAACGTGCAGGCTATAGCACGTCACATGAATCACATTTTGATATTCTATAAAATCAAACATGAAGAACAGTTATCGCATATCACCCCTTCAATCCGCAAAACAATAACAACAATAGAAAAAGAGTAGGAAGAGGCGGTTTGAGGCGGCAAGACGGGGGGAAGACTTACCATTTTGCCATCGCAGATGAGAACCGGGTGGTCGCAGAGACTGAAGTAGAGCTCCTTCATCGACGAAGCGCTCTGGGAGGCCATCGAGCGGCAGTCCGGCGGCAAGAACGACGCCCAGACCACGTCGGAATCACATGCCAACTTGAAAACTGGCGAGACTGACGCGATCCTGCACGCGTCGGGTGGGCTCGTGAAGGAGACAACCTTGGCGATGCACCCTTCGGGCAACGCGGAGAAGTCGGGACCGTCTCGACCCGTCGCTTCGGTCACCGCCATTAGAAGAACTGAAAGAAATGGGTGTAGCTAAAACGGCTTGAAGTTGACGCCTTTCGGAGAGACGATGATGATTCAGAGCTTGATTCGGTGCGCTTATATAGCTTGCGCGAGCGAGAGAGAGAGAGGGGGTAGGTGGGTGTCAATGGACGGTGAAGTCCTTCGTGATTAAGGCTCTGGGTGAGTGAGGGTCTCCGAATCAGCAGATGCCGGAATAGGACACCCTCGAAGTGGAAAAGATATAGGAGAAATAGGAAAAAATTTAAACAAGGGATCAATATATTGTATTTTAGATGGATATAGGAGAAATAAGAAAAAATTTAAACAAGGGATCAATATATTGTATTTTAGATGGATATATTTCCAAATAGAGGTTGACCAAGATTGCATTGCGTTTGCACAGCAAATCATTTCTTATCAGAGAAGTAAATGAAAGGGTAACTCCGCGCTTCCATAGGCTTAAAAACTAGTGAAATTGCTAGGTCGTGTTAATAACGGTCCTCGTTAACGAGTGTCTAGGGACTTTGTCATATATACTTCATAAAAAGACATTCTAATTTTTTCGATGCATCAATCACACATAACTCAATAGAGATGTAGAGTATTGCAAATTACAATTTTTTTTAATGGGTTTTTCTTTTTTCACAATTACCCTCAAGGCACTCATTAATAATTTTTTTTTTACTAATGATAGAAATGTTAAATTGATTATTAAAAGGGTTAATACCCTGAAAAACTCCAAACTGGTACACTTGTGACAAATTTACCACATACTATTTCTTTGACCACAAAAAACCCCAAATTTGTATATCTTTGACAAATTTACCCTAAACCGGTATACTTGTGACAAATTTACCCTCTGTTAGTTTTTGTTAAATTTTATTATCAAATTATTAAGTTAAATGACACGTGATAATTGACTAATATACCAATTTTGGATTTTACGATCCATTTGTCAGAGTTTACAATTTTTATGGTTTTTTTTGTGGTATTAATCCAATTTAGCGAAGGGTATATTTGTCACAAATTTATCAGTTTGGGGTTTTTTGCGGTAGAATAAATTAGTTTGGGGTAAATTTGTCATAAATGTACCAATTTAGGGTTTTTTATGGTCAGTCGAGGTAAATTTGTCACGGGTGTACCAGTTTGGGGTTTTTCATGGTCAAAAAAATAGTTTGGGGTAAATTTGTCACAAGTGTACCAGTTTGGGGTTTTTCAGGGTATTAACCCTTATTAAAATGCCATGGAGATATTCAAAACGAGAGTGTTAAAGTATTAATAAAATTGATTGCTGCGTTGACAATCCCTCCATCAAGACAAAAAGAAATCAACGGGCATGAATTATGATGGCTGCAACGTGAATGAACATCTCTTGTGACTAAAAGTAAAAACAAAAGCCCACCGCTGCGACGCGAGGTCTCACCCTCGCCCAGACCCAACGCCTCACCATGGTTGGGTGAGTCGACCTTGCCCAACGACGGTGAGGGCGAGCTCACCCATGACAGCAAGGCCTTGGCCCTTGCCGGCCAGAAGAAGAAGAAAAAAATATATAAAAAATAAAATAATTAATAAAAAAATTAATAAAAAAATTTTAAAAAAATAAAATGTTATCAAAAAAAATTACTACATCGTGTCGGCCGGCATCCACATTAGCATTAGACAGCCCAGTTTGGCCGGATAAACTAAATTAGCACAATTTGCAAAAAGAGAGAGAGAGATTAAATTGGCCAAAAAAAAAAGTGTTTGGGACTTAATTGAAAAATTTACAATAGATTTAAGACTATTTTGATAATTTCCCCGATAATCATCTAATAAAGTCTATAAATAGGTTTCATGTACTTTTTTTCTTTCTACATACATTGAAAGACTTTTACAAGTGCATTGCTCGCTTCTCTTTTGGTGCTCTTTGTTATTTCATTTGGAAACACAGGAATGGCATCCTCTTTAGAGAGCAACGCTTATCCATTCCAGCAGTGAAGAATAAACTCATCAAGGTCGTCAGAGACAAGGCCACCACTCATCAAGGTTGTCAGAGACAAGGCCACCACCTTCAGGAGTGTGGATGATACTTATAGAAACTAGGAGATTGCAGCGTAATTGGGTATTGATCCGATCATTTTTTCAACTGGGGAGTCTTCTACTTCGGCAGGGCCCTAGCCTGGTGTTTGTTGTCTGATGCTCTTCCTCCACGTGGGTGCTTCCTTGATGGCTCTTCACTTTTGTCGTTGGTGGATGCGAGCGTAGGTTGTGCTTCATCTGGCCTTCTGTGGCCTACCGCTGCTTTCCTTTTCCTTTCGCCATTATTTTGGTTGTTTCTGCTTCCTTAGGCCGGCTCCTGTGATTCTATTTTGCATTCGGCTTTCTTCCACTCACTCTGACTTATTGTCTTGTTGAGTGCAAGTTTTGTGGCGTCAAATCTTTTGTAATTGTTGGTTAAAGCTATATATTCTTACTTTTTACCAAAAGCCAAGGTTGATGAAAGGAAGGTTGAGTATGAGAAGAACATGAAAGCTTACATCGAAAGACAGGCTGAAGGTACCAAAGCAGATAAAGAGGAGTCTGAGAAGTCTATGTCTGAGGTGAACAGTGAAAAAGGAAGATGAGCAAAGCAGTGTGGAGGAGGATTATGCGCAGATATTTAGGAAGGGAAGATGGTTTTTATCTAATTCATCAGAGCGGCTTAGTTTGATACTCATTCTTTTTCTTTTTTTTTTTTTTTTTTTTTTTTGTGGCCCTCTGATTTGGTTCCCTTTGAATAATGAAGATGAGTATATGCATATATCTTGCATATCTTTGATTAATTATATTTGATATTAAGTTTATCTTATTACATTAACAAGTTATCTTCGATACCACAATCGGTTATTATTTTAAGAAAATAATTTCAATCATTCATTTTTTGATAAACAAATATTTTTATTTATATAAATAGCTTAATTTCACATCCCCTATTTTCCGATTTTCTTATATGGCTCTTTCGACATATGAGATTCTTCCCTTTGAAATTGGCATTTCCGAGATACTCTGAATGTAGACAGATTTATGTTCTCCGTTCACGAAAATCCAGCCTTAAATGATTTATGCAAGACTGCACTTTTTGAACAAGTACAATACTTATCGATGGTCCAACGCTACCGCAAAATTCCCTCTAGTGAAGAAAAATGCCATGAGTCGCCCTATGTTAGGTTCTCTATGCAATAGGACCTTCAACGAGAGCAACTTCAGGCCCTACGAAAACAGATTCATTGAAATAAATTGATCTACTCACATTATCAACGCATCCATACATCAAGAGCCAATAAGGCAAAACGCCCACATAAGTAATGTAGATACTGATTACTTACCTTAATACAAACTACGCCACAAAAGATATAGAACTCGACATGATAGTAGGACGAAAAGATAAAATCTTGACTCGGACCTTTTTCCCTTGATTCAAAACTAAAAGATTTTCAATGTTCAACTATGAAACATTTTATATGCGGTTGTATTGGACCATCGATGAAGTATTGTACTTGTCAAAAAGTACAGTTTTGCATTAATCATTTAAGGCTGGATTTTCATGAGTGGAAAACACAAATCTGTCTATGTTCATAGTATTTCGGAAATGTCAATTTCAAATGGAAGAATCTCATATGTCGAAAAGAGCAATATAAGCAAATCGGAAAATCGGCATTGTGAAATTAAGCTATGTATTGGTCAAGACGTATGCATTGCTCCATCTATAATACCTTAAGAAAAGAATGTGGTTGTGATGCTGTTTAGTTTTCCTTCCAAGAGTTAAGTTTGTGTGTAGAACGAGTTCATCTCTAGTTCCTAGCAAAAAAAAAAAGAGTTCATCTTTTCTTCAAGGACCGCACAAAAGCACTCGATTTAATGCACAACAGACGGTCAATGTCACAAAATTTATTCAGAGTGTAGAAAAATGTTGAAGGCTGCTACTTAATTTCAAAGAGTACAATTTCATAAAAAATTTGTTCAAGTGTAGAAAAATGTTGATAAAAGTGAACGCAGTTTACATCAGTGTAATCCATTGATGTCTGTAACATTTGAAGAACCGGAGCTTTTTAAGCTTTGCTCTACTTCATTTCTAGCATCATTGAGTGTTTGTTTTGTCTAAAAATTCCCTTCCGCTGACTTCTTTGCAAGACACGAGTAAATGGCTCTCTTGTTCTTCATTTTGTATCGGTCTACAAAGGGGAACAAAAATGTCTGTTATAAGTTTCAACAAATCATCCTCTTCCCTGCTAAAGAGAAAAGCCAAATTGTTAAACGTGGGTCGGTAAATTATCATCCGTGCTCTTGGGGGAGTGATTACCTCGGATAAATGGTTCTCCCTCCACCCCAGACTTAAGTTGCTCGAATTTTTTTCAGCGTAATTTCGCGTCGCAAAATGTTATTACAAAATAGATTAGTTGCTTAGATTAGAAAAGGGAAAAAAGAAATAAACTAAATAAAAGATTATAAGGACAGGTCTTGTGCCAATGAACCTCTCATGCACTTAGTATCACAGTAAAATTAACATGTGTTTTCATCTTCATGTGTAGGAAGATGGTCACGATCAGTAGGCAGGGCAGAACAAGGCATCTCGAAGCTGATGGACGAGGTGAAGAGGATGCTTATCCAGGCTCTTGGGACACAGGGAACAGGGAACAGCAACCACCTCAAGCCCTCGGTCGGCTCTACCCTTGCTCTTAAATGCCGAAGTGGCAATGCCCGAATACGTCTTTGAAGTGAGGATTCCCTTTTATTCATAATACCTTTAAGAAGAAATGCAATGTAGCAAGTGATGCTTGCTGCCATGACAAATACAAGGAGCAGTGGCAGACCTAGGTCCAAAAATTTTCTATAATTATTAACGTTAAATATTTAAACTAATACCATAAAAAAAAAAAAACCACAAACTAATACACTTGTGACAAATACTCCCCGAACTAATTTTTTAATCACCATAAAACCCAAACTGAAACGCATGTGATAAATTTACCCTCCGTTAGTTTCCATTAAATTGATGAGCTTGATGACATGTGATAATTTACATATGTACTAGTTCGGGATTTTATCATTTGTATGTCACAAGTTTACCAGTTTATAATTTTTCGTGATATTAATCTAATTTTAAAAAAATTAACATAATGTAAATTTGTTTAAAATGTACGAATTTTGAGTTTTTAATAGTCAAAAAATTAATTTAAGGTAATTTGTCATAGGTGTAGAGATTTGAAGTTTTTGATTATCAAAAAATTTATTTAAGACAAATTTATTATAAAAATACCAGTTTAAGATTTTTCGTGGTTTCAACACAAAATATTTTCAAGGGCGCATCTCTTTTCCTTACCTAATATTATTGGGATAAAGATAAGAGGTGTTAGGATTTGACCTCATTGACACGTGCTTTAGTATCATATATTTCAAATAGGTGGTTTCCCAAAAAGTTTAAATTATTAATATTACATTAAGTCTCCAATTTGAACTGTTCAACAAAAAATCTGATTTGACATTAATCATGAGACTTTGAATGATTACCATTATCCCTAGAAAGAGTAAGCATCGATTCAAGGTCAACTCTTGATGTTGGTTTGATTCTCAAGGAATCTAGGTCAGTTTTTGGTCCTGGGACTCTTGAACCCTGTACTATGCAAGTTGTCACCGGTCTTGGGAGTTTTGGATTGGTCCAACTCGGACCAACCTTGTACATTAAATATATATATATATATATATATATATATTATCTAATATATTATATATTATATCTTTTTGTCTACTATTTATTCTAGCACCTCATCCTTTGTTATCTTCGCAATTCAGTTTATCATGTAAATTAGAAAGTAGAAAGAAACCCAACCCTTATTCGACCTAAAATGAAAAAATCTTTTTCACTCACCTCGGCCTTGCTCGCCTCGCTCACCTTATTCATGCTCACCTTGCGGCTTGCCTCGCCACCCGCCTCTATTCCCTTGCCTCGCTGCCTACCTCTATTCCATCATCTTATGTTTTTGTTTTTGTGGTTTGTTGCTTCTAGGAAGTGTAAATTTATGTTGTTACTTTATCTTCTATTTATGTTTAATATGTATTATGTTCATAATTTAGTTACTCAATATTGCATTATTGATAGATATGTAATTTGAAATAACATGTTTGTCATTTTAGGGAATGCAAAAAATGAAAAATAAAAAATAAAAAATCAGTTGATCCCAGATTAACTCTAGAATCGAACCGGACCCATAAAGTCAACCCGGTCCTTAGTCCTAAGTTCAACAAGATCGGTACTCGGTCCCAAAAATCAAAGACCAACACTGTGCAGGTTGGTTCTTGGTTAAGTGCTGGATCGGCCCAACCTAGACCATACTTACCCCTAATCTCTGGTCCGTCTGGTCCGTGAGAAGCTGGAATCTTCTAGGGGATAACAAGAGGAAGTTTCATGTTGGTCAAAGATTTCTTTTTGTTATTTAGGTCAACTTTCATTCTTTAAAAAACTACAGTGATTCTTTCCTAGAGTGGAGAGTTCTTTCTTCAACAGAAATGAAAAATTTCTACAAACGTGTGTGGATTTGCACTTGTGAGTTGTGAATCCAAAATTGAGTTGTTTTATTTGCAAATACCATGGGTTCAGGAGTGATTTAAATTTGAAAAATTTTTATGGACTTCAATTTAATTCAATTGGAAGAGAATTGATGGGAATTGAATAAATTGGCTGTACGAGAATTGGACCCCGGCGGAAAATGAAAGTGCAACCATTGAAGAAGTTATGGAGGACTTGGGTGAGTGGGAAATGATGTCACATGAGGTCATGGTGGGCCACCTTGTTTGGATGAAGGAAAAAGAGAAAAAGAAAAGGGAAAAGAAAAGAAGAAAGGGCCCCCTTCTCTCTCCTCCCTCTCTCTCTCTCCCGATCGTCCCCTCCATCTCCATCTTCTCCTCCTCCTTCGCACGGCCAGCAACCAGCGAAGCCGAGAGAAGCCGCCGCCGCACGCCCGTCGCCGCCTCAAGCCACGCCGCTCGCCGCCGCCGCCCGCGTCTCCGCCCGCTCACCGTCGTAGCCCCGTGAGCCGCTCCGCCCGGCCGCCTCCGTTTGCTGCTTGGGATCTCGAATCCGGTTGGGCCGAGCAAGCAGCGCGGCCCACGCGCCGGAAGCCGCCACTCGTCGCCGCCCGCCGCTCGCGCGCCGTCCGCCGCCCCGCACAGCCGACGCTGCCTCGTTCGCCAAGACACCTAGCCGACGCCAACCTCCTCCGTCCGCCCCTCGTTCGCCCATTCCGGGAGCTGCCGGAGCTCCCTCCGCCGCCGTACACCCCCGCCTCAGCCCGCCGGAGCCCGCACGAGCTGCCGCCGGTCCTCCTCCGCCGTTCCTCCGCCCGAACCGGCGTCGGATCCACCCATCTCGGCCCCAAAACAGTGGCTGGAAAAATGGGTATGGCAGCACCTATTTGGCCCGTTTTGGCCGGCTTCCCGACCCCGGAAGCTAGGCCCGCCTTGGAGTGAATCGATCCTCGTGTCGTCCTCGTCGTTTTGGTCCGCTCGGTTCGTTAATCGGGTGAGTTTAACTCACTAAACCTCGCTTAGAGGGTTAATTACGCTTTAGGTGTGCTTAGTCTATGTTAATTGTGATTAGGTGGTTAGTTTAATTTATTTAAGTGTGGATTATATTAATGTGTTTAATTAGCTTAAAGTGTGATTAGATTAAAGGTTAAGAGAGTTTATTTAATATAAAGCCTTGATGTGACATAATGGGGTTTTATTTTTGAATTATTTAAATGATTTCGAATTCTGGAATTTATAATATTATATTATATTCCGGAATTATTAAAATATTATTATTATTAAAAAAAAAAAAAAAACGAAAAACGAAAAAAAATTATTTTGACCCCGGTTGCTCAGAATTTCGTGCCGATCGCTGCCGTGTAGTCGGATTGTGAAATTGATGAATGGATATCATAAATTGAGCGTGAATCGTGAAAAATATGGATATTATTATTATATTAATTTTCGGAATAAATTTAATTATTAATAAATTCGAAAATTTATTTTGGGACCCTAAATTCTCAGAATTTCGTGCTGATCGCTGCTGTGCATTTAGAATTTGAATTTGATGAATGGATGTAGCAAATTGGGTGTTGATTGTGATAAATATGGATTTCCTTCATAAAACCCAAGTGTTGGGTTTTGATGCAAAAATTGGATTTTAATAATTATATTAAATAGTGGGATTTGAAAAAGTGAATATTGGCTTTTTGATTCGAAATTAGCGTGTTCCCACACACGTGAGTAATTTCTGGAATGTTTTTAATATGAAGAAAAATGGCCGGGATCACTATTTTAAATGAAAGCATTGAGTGAAATGCAAAGTGTCCCCTGCCGAGTATGCTTTGGCCGTGTGATAATTAAGAGGAATCGTCTGGGCTGTTGAGCCGGACTTGCCCCTATATGGGATGCCCACGTGGTGGATGCGGGTCGCAGTTGATTCTGGGCCCATGCTCCTTCGGGAACGCCGTCGACGTACTGACGAAGCCGCGCTCCATGGGGGGAGGCGATGCTTGGCTATATGCCAGTAGATAGCCGAACTGCGAGTAGGCTATGCCCTTGTGTGGCAGTGAATAATAATTGGAATGCGTGCTAAGTTCGACTGTGATTTATATGAAAGTGATGGCGTTCCAATTGTTTGAATTATCATTATTACCTGAGATTGTGTGGTTTGAATTATGCTAACCTGCAGGAAGGAACTGAGGCGAGGTAAGTCTTCTGTGTGATGTGGCTAGGCCACCCGGGGTGTATTTTCTTTCTAATAGGGGTTTAGGGGGTTGAACTTGCTGAGACGTTGTCTCAGTGGTTATTGAATAACCATTTCAGGTCCTTGGTGGACGGAGCGGCTAGATGGCTTAGATTGGCCTTGAGGAGTCGCAGAGGTGAAGTCATAAGATTGGAGAACGTGTCCGACTTGTAGATCGTAGGACAGTTCCTTTTAAGAGCCGGTCTTTTGTAGACCTTTGGCTATAGGCTTCATTTGTAACTCTGTTGAATTATGAAAGTGTTATGTTGTGGTTTTGCTTCCCGCTTTTCTATCCCGTATTCATTTGTCGGGGATTTGTTTCGCTTCCGCATGTGCAATAAAAATGAATGGGTCGGCGACTCGTCCTGGGAAGTCGCAATTGAATCGACCAGAGTGGGATGTTCGCGTGCTCGGAGGATCGGGGCGTGACAAAAAATACTCGAGTATGTAAGCGATTATTATTTTATAATTCTCATAGTGATTAGTGGGTTATTCGTTGCTAACTCTTTTGATAGAGTAGGTTACCAACATTCAAACCAAATCATGTAAATCTCTAGTGTTCTTTCTTATTTTTGATTTATTTCTTTGGTGATTTCTCATTGATTTAATTGTAAGATCTGATATTTTCCAAATTAGTTTTTTAACAATTAGGAATGCGAAAACATATTACATAAGTATACAGAATGGGATAGACCACTACTTACGCTCCTAATGAGATTAATTGCAGTTGTGTTTTAATTTCTATCTTTTCTCACAATACAACCAATTTATCTTGGTGATCCAATCTTAGGAGACAATATTACATTATATATGCCTTTACTATTCATGGTCATTGTTGGTGTAGGAATAACTGCTGCGATGCTCCTAACCTCGTACTATTTACATAGTCTTGAGGAGCATGAGCAGGTATGCCTGGAATTAGTAGGCCAATCACTCTTAAAATCCTCAACAATGATCCTTCTCTATAGTCCGGTCCCTTCTCATGAGCAATCATGAAGCTTCTCAAGAGCTCATACCATGCGTTCTTCATCATCGGTATCGCCTGTAGAGGCGAGAAGTAATTCTTGTTCGGTTCTTCCTGGACAATCTGCATGTGAAAAATTTGGAAAAATTACTAGAAAAATTCTAAATTTGCTATATAGCAGTTGATTCAATTCTAAACCCTTTAATTTGCAATTTAGTTTTTCTAACTAATTTTTGCTATAATCACTAAAGTGGACGTTGGCCATACTACATGGCATGACCAGCTCTAACTTTGATTAAGTTTGATTTTTTTTTGTATTTTTGTACTTTTCTGATTTTTCCTAATTTTTATTTTTCTTTTATTTTTCTTCCTTCCTTTCTTTTTTTTCTTCAGCTTTGGGCTAAGCAAGGTCATTGGCCGACCCTTGCCTAGATCTAAGTGAGGGCTACGACACCCTTACTCACACCAAGCGAGGTTCAACCTCACTGGCCCAAAGCAAGAAAAAGAAAGAAAGAAAATAAATAAAAATCAGAAAAAAATTTAAAAAAATAGCAAAAGTTGTCCACATCAGCGCTTGTTGTACCACGTAGGATAACTAGTGACCAAGTTAGTGATTTTCGATCAAAATTAGCCGAAATGACTATATCAACAATTGTCAAAATTTGTAAAACTAACTTGGCAAAAGATTAAGAAATAAATTACCCGCGGTACAACAGAATTAAAATTTTTGGACAAATTTCCCGAAAAATTTAGCAAACAAGAAGACATAATATGTAACCCAATCACAACATGCTATGTGAGGTTAATTCATTCTTTCTTCCTCCTTTTTTCGCCTTCACTACACTGCAAATTGTTTCCTAGCGCTCCAATTGATGAAGTTCATGAACGTGACCATGTTTCTTACTTTGGAGGAATTTTATTGCTGAGACAAATTCTTTTTCTTAAGCGATGCTAATCCAATGATATATGCTTTATCCACTTCTCAATTCGGTAAAATATGCAATGCATATATTTATCGTTTAACTAAAGCCACTATGAGCACCATTTGTCCACCAACTAATATAACTAGCCACGGAGAGAGAGAGAGAGAGAGAGAGAGAGAGAGAGAGAGATCCTCACCTTCCCTTGATATTTGCTATCGAAGTAGCAACATCTCCCAAAATGCTTAAACATGAAAGCTGAATTATCGTAAGGCAACCTGGGCACAATGTCATTCCCATAGACGAATCTAAAGTACTCAATTTGATGTTCCTTCAAGACCATCTCCATGAACTCCCCAAACTTCTCATCTCCAACCCTTGGTTGACCAAACGTGTAGACCCCCTCCAATCTCTCCATCAGCCACTTCTCCCCGTGCATGGCCAAGATCGCCGGGAAGAGGATTGCCAAGGCGCCTCCCAAGCTGTGGCCTGTCACCACGTACTTCGCTTTGTCATTCTCACGGAGCAGTGCCCTTAGCTTCTCCCTTATGGCATAGTAAGCCAACGGCACGGGCGTTTTCAGATGCGGGTCAAGCTCTTTCGGCCAACCTAGGCTCTTTTGAAGCCCTAGGGCTTTCATGAACCCACCGTGTACTTTCCCGACGCCTGGTAACTCGTACCACGAGAGGTCAGCGTCCAAGCACCATGCATCCGCGTCGAAAAATTCCGTGCCTCGGAAGGCGACCATGATGGTGTCACGGTCGCGTAGCATGAAGGCTTGTGTGGTTGCTTTCTCTTGATAATCTGCAAAAGAAGGACGAATAAGGCATCTGGCAAGTTATATTTTGGTTTATAAGTTATGGGTACATTGATGGCGATATACGTCCGTACCATTCCAAAAGTTGTAGAGCCCCAAAAATTCCATCTGCACAAAAGTTCGGACACAATTATTAATAAATGAACAATTCTACTGTTAATTGCGCAAGTATTAGGAACCTGGTTAATTGAGTTCTTTAGTATGAAGTAAGATTAGTTGCTTTACTCCTTTTGACTTTAATTCTAGCGGACTGTTAAGCTACACAAAGTGTACATTTAATGGATTGGCTCGCGATTTTTTGTTTCTGGTCATCACTTTGACTTGGTCACAAACATCGACCATGCTTTCGTTTATCCATTAACCTCAAACAAGTACGAGTTTATATTCGCTTTAGATTCTCTCTCTCTCTCTCTCTCTCTCTCTCTCTCTCTCTCTCTCTCTCTCTCTCTCTCTCACGTTTGACCTGCCAGTGGTGGGTGACTGTCGTTCGAAGGTAGGCCTCGTTCTCATAGGATGCTTTCGAAGCCATCATGGAGAGAGCCGCATGGTACTCGGCGTCCCCAGGCCTGATGCGGTTGTCCAATTCCACTCTCTTGTCCAAGTTGCCGATGAAGGACAGGAAGCTCCCCGACTCTCTATGCGGTATCACCACGTTCCCTATTCACAACCACACATAACAAGTCAACGTCTTTCCAAGTGGAGTGTCCCAACGATTAGGCAGATTGCTCATACTTTTGTGAGCAGTGAACTGCTTGATCAATTTCTTCACCCACATGTATTTTCTAGAGGATACAGCAATTGGTCAGTCTGTAGAAACTTCTGATGGTTGGTAAACTAAATCATAAGAAGTTGTTCTCGTGTAGGAATTATCAACAGGCGCAGATGAGCCTAATTAGGTACTGGATAAGCTTGGCCATCCTTAGTATAATGTATTCTTACGGGAAATGTTTGGCTCTGAGTGAGCCGGATCCAAAAATGATATAATATTTACAAGCTCAGCCATTTATACTTCGACCCTAACGAACTAACGATGAAGTCGCGGAAGTGCTTTTTGTGTGGGGAAACTTGAAGGAGTTTATTGAAGCTCGTTGAACTTGCCATTCTATGCCTATGAAATCAAATCTCGGTTTGAAAAAAAAAAAAAAAAAATATGCAATGTCCCCTTGTTTTCACTCAGACCAAATGAAATTTTTTTTATTTGAGGTAATTTTATCTTAAGTAGTTGGGGAAAACTCTAAACCAAGGGACTTTAGATGATTCATGAATGAACGTGTAAGTATTGACGGGTGAAAAGTACTCTAAATGATCGTGCACCACTATTGAAATGTAATCATTTGTCTAACCACGCATTTATTTTTAACCATGTGCCATTATTGCTTTTGTCCCACTCAAAAGAAAAAACAAAAAAGACAAAAACAAAAACAAGACGCTGGAATGTGGGATCACTGTCTTGGCGATACGCCAGTGTTAAATGAAATGAATATTCATACGAAACACAGGCTGAGTAAAGCACAAGGTATTGACTGACGCAACAACATAACTACTGGTAATAAATAATCATGCAGACTGACCTCGAAAAAATGGCACATTGGTAATAAATAATCATGCAGACTGACCTCGAAATAATGGCACGTTGGTAATAAACCCAGGCTGAGTAAAGCACAAGGTATTTGACTGACGCAACAACCCATCGATTCACCTCGCTCAGCAATGAACTTTTTACTAATGAAGCAACGACATAACTACATAAACTCATTTCAAATTGTTTTAATAAAAGCATTTCTGTTGCATATTGGTAATAAATAATCATGCAGACTGACCTCGAAAGCAGTTGACGAGAAGCCTTCCAAAGCTCCGGTTGCTTGACACGAGATTCAACCAAAACTCGATCGCCGACCCGCTCCAAGACACGGGTTTGGCCACGAGAAGCATAAGCTTCTGCGCGAGAGCGGATACAAACATGATCTGCCTCCCCTCGGCGCACTCTTCTCCTTCCTCGGAAGAGTCCACGAATTCTCTCTTGTGCACATCATTGTGGATCAAAATGCGAAAGAGATCAACGACACCGGCTTTTTCCGGGCTCAACAGCATGTAACTGCTGGAGAAACTCTTGTCACAAGCCATGGCTTTGAGGCAAAGAAGAGAGAGACGATAGCTAGGTTTCTTTTTGGTTTCGGAGGGTCTGAGTACTTGTTGTTTTGGATGAGACTTGTGCTGCGTCTTGAACTTAGCTTCAAAGGTTTCTTTATAGAGGGCTCCTTGGCTGATAAACAAAGCTCGGTTTCTTGTTCTTCCTGGTTAGAAAATAAATAAGTAATTTTTGATAGCTGTTGATCGTACTTGGTCCAATTTTTTAGCTGTCCACCTGTATTTAAGATTGCTTGTGGGAAAAAAAAATTATAATTCTTTGTTATGAAAGCCGATCAACTTTGATGGGCTCGTGAAGGGAAGCTAACGCCTTGAGGATGTGGGTGTTGGTAGTTTGTTTATAAAACAAATGAAGAGGTGCCTTGTCCCACATTGAAAAGATATAAGTACGCACGTGGACGAGATTTGGCACTAACCGACGATCATTAATTTTATTTATTGAAAAATGGGATTTATTTATATAAAAATTAACTATAAAGTCTTGTTGAAACAATGCGACTGTTCACGAAAAGTTATGGTTATTTTTTTATTTATTATTTATTTAATTTCGAATTTTTTTATGTCTTTTTAATGTAACCTTTGAGACGTACTTGTTCACAAAAGGTTACCTTTATTCTCTTTGCAACCTTTTGAAGGGTTGTGTCTATTCGAAAAACAAAGATAAATATGTTTGTTTTGAAATCAAACACACACCTTATTCCATTTTATTTTATTTTTTCCATTTCTTTTGAAAGAAACTACAGCCATTAATCTTTACCAAAAAAAAAAAAACTACAGCCATTATTTCTAATAGTTTCTCATGAGAGACCTTAGAGAAATACTAAAATTGCTATCTAGTATTATCATTTGAGACTTTGTTTTATTCTGGAGGAAATTTGCCGGTGACCATTAGTAACTTTGTGGTGCAAATAAATCCTTAAAAAAAAGTGATATCGCGCCTCAAAGTCCGACTTGATTACTCTAAAGATCCGACTTCATTGTTCTACCCAATTCGAAGTCATATTTTCCTAACAGTGGGGTCTCTTTCTATGGTTAACTCCGACCCTCATTTCTGCATTTCGAAGGTGGTAACAACACGATTTAATTTATTCAAGAAAAGGGGTGACTACTAGACTTGTCAAAGTAGATTCTACACTCATTTTTAACTCACTTTTAATGGATTAGTTATGTTCATAAATGGATTAAGAATTGCAAAGCCCAAAAATATATGGTCGTTAGATGGGTTTACAGTTTACCCAAACACAACCCAAGTTTGTGACTTTCTCTTCGGCCTTTATGAGAAAATAATGGACTTCTCACATTGTTCTAAGTTCAGAGAAATCTTGATTAGCCTGTAAGATGAGTCCGACTCCACCCTTATTAAAAATTTTAAGCCGGTTTCATTTTTCCCCATTATTTATTATTTTTATTAATCTTGTAAGTTTCATATGGTAGTTATTACAGTATACATTTCATCGGTTGCATTCGGCATTGTTATTGTTACGAAATATTCTAATCTTAGTTCTTGTCATTGCATTCCATAGTCAACATAAATCATCTTTTTCAATATCCTATATTCCATTCAATTAAAATTGCAATTCCTCCACATTATTTGTTGTTATAATTTTATAAATTCACTAGCAAGTTATCTTTCTCTCATTCTTCATTGTGAATCAATACAAAAATTAAAAATTCTATGCAATTCTAAAAACCAATTCTTTAACATCTCATTTTCAAAGTATCGATTTTATCTAAATAGCGTAATAGATAAAGAGTCTAAAGCGGTCTAACTTAGAGGATACAGATTTTCATAGATTGGATTAAATATTAAAGTATTTTAGTAAATAAATTGAGTCAGGTATGGATCACTAACTTTGTATTCTATATAAATGAGTCAAAACGGGTTAAATGGGTCAATTTGAGTTAAACCATTTCGACCCAACCCAAACCTGAACCCACCCATTTGACGGCCCTAGCTACAACATGTCTTAATTTATTTAAGAAAACATTCACATTCCAATTGGATGTTATGCCATGAGATTCAATTCCTTCACTTTTTGTGTTGCAAATGACATGTAAATGGTAGCGACTAGAGAAATCTAAGCAGGCCCTACCATCAGTCGTTGCACTAAAGACGGTAGGAATCATTCGCTTTAAACTTTGCAAAAAAATCAGGCCTGCAGTTTTTTGTTATGTGGCCCACATATAAGTTTTAAATTCAAATAGGAGATATATATATATATCTCAATATTTATGGAGAAAATCAATTCAATTTACACAAGAGAGAATCAAATGTCATGCGTCCAAAGTATGCAATTGCCATTTGGATCATTGTTCTGGGGGATTTCAATGGGTTGAATTTGATATACAACCTAACTTTTTATTTTCATTTTTTCTAGATGTTTCGAACACGTATGGTAGAGTAGAATCAAGCTATCAAACACACGTAATAAACTACAACAAAAACAAAAGACATCAAATTTACATGAGCTAGTCGATATAACATACCCTATAGAAAGAGCAATACAAATTTCACTATAAATCAAACGATAAAATAGATATTACAAGCACACTCGAATCACGTAAATACTCTCAGTATTTTTAGTTTCCCAATTACTCCAAGGAAAGAACAAGACATGATTTCACTATATATCAAACGATAAGACCACAAAGAGAAATTAGACATTTGGATGTAATTCATGAACAGCACAAGCCATGGCACTCTTGCACATTAATAGCAAATATAAATCATACTCATTATGCTGAAGAGACCAAACTCACAATCCAACAAAAAAAAAACCGTTATCTGCGGTCGAAATGGACTTCAACTTCAATAGGGATAAGAAGTCTTGAGGGAAATTAATTTTCATTTTCGCATCACTCGGGATTCTATTGGCAAGAGCCCAATTCGGACTTTCCTAACATGGACTTGTTTTCTCTGGAAATCACTAAAATGTGGTTTTGCCTCTGAGTCAAAGAAGAGGTGTGCCAATTTACAAAATGAGCTTAATAGTACGTAGGTTTCCACAATACAATCTTCATAAGCTTCGATTGAGATTCACTAGTTCGAGATATCCATTTTTTAGTCGGTCGTCGATTAAGTCAAACCATATTTCCAAGTCAAAGTTTGAATGGTGAGCTCAAATCCCAGTTTAGTTATTTTTATGGTTTCTTGCCCATTCCGTTTACCAAACAAGAAGAAAACTCGAACATTACAGTGGCTTGAATTTGACCCACCTGATGTGTTGTTAAATAATGCTGAAACTCACAACTTGCAATCTAAGTCAAGCGAGAGGAGAATGAGATTCTCGCGTAATTGCTCGACAAAATAGATCGCGAAGTCTTACATTGCGGCTTGAGACATTCACGTCTTCGCAGAGGAGACTTCTCAATTGGACATAAACTCCCTGCACAAATCACCATGTGCGGCTTGTTTTCAGAGCTCTCCTGTGGCCCTGAAAAATAAACTTCAGAAAACACGAGTAAATTGTTATCTTCTTCTTTTGAACAGCAACAATAAACATACGAACCGCAATATGTGTGCCCCTTCGGGAGTCTTTCTCTTCCTTGGAAACCAGTCGAGGAAACTTCCTTGTCAATCGCCGACTGATGCAAGGGCGTTTACTTCCTTGTTAACCTCTCAATAATCCAGGCTTTCTTAATTATTTTCAGGTCGGGTTTTGTTCTCCCATTTCAAATGGTATGGCCAAAAGAATGCGGGAAATAAGGTTTGGGAAGATCGTTGAAAAAGTTAGTGGCCAACTTAATCATAAACCTTTTAATTTGACCAAATCAATCATAAACTTTGTAACAATTTGCCAATTGAATCAATCCAATTAATTTTGACATGATATTATCGACCTGGACGTGGACGTGAACACTGGTTATCCTATATGGTACGGTCAATACTGACCTGGACAACTTTTGGAACTTTTTTAAAAAATTTCTAAATATTTTACTCTTTTGTTTATTTTCCTTTCCTTTTAAATTCTTTCTCGCCTGTGGTTGGCTCAGCAATGGCCAAATTCAACGTGTATCATCCAATGATTGTATGCCCAAAACTATACAATCAATAACGGAAGGCCTTCTCTATCTTTAACCCAATCGTTTTCATGACTTGTCATGTAAGGAACTTGAGGCCCAAGGAAGATATCTTACGAGATCAACTTATTCACATACATTAACAAGGCATCCACACATCAATAGCAGCAAAAGGCGAAACATCCGCATAACTATTCTCAAAATTGATCACTTCTCTTAATGCAAACCACGCTACGGAATAGATACCAACTCAAGACATGATAATAGGACGAAAAAAATTCATGATCCAGCTTGCTAATGAATCGGGAGCATCTATTAACAATTGCTATTGTGAAATTCAAGCGATCGAACAATAAAATAAATAATTCAACAAAATAAATCGGATATCAGGTTGACGTGATTCCATCCGTGAAACCTCTAGCACTCGTCAGTTGGTTCCTTGTTTGCCACAAGCTACTCCTTACTAATCAGCATGGCACCTTCAATCTTCAAATAACATGCAAATGGAACGATGAGATAGCAAGAGCGCCGGTAAATGCCATGACCTATCCAAACAACCCAACTGCAGTTGCCGTCACCACAACGCTCAGAACAAGAACCGTCCTCTCGAAAATACTAACACACCTCTCGTCGCCAGTTTTAAAAACCGTTTTGAGGGCTATTGCCCGCAGGCTGTGAAAGGGTGCCTATCTAATTAGCGTGTTTGCTAAGGTAGTACAGATGGCTACCTTAAAATAGATTTGTTTACTAGGAAAGTTTAATATCAATTGAGACTCCACGTGATTTTTTACATTAAGTTATCTATAACAGCTGCGATGACGTAGTTTGTTCTGATCACACAAAAGCTAATCTAGAAAACTCTTATAAGACAGATCGTTTTCTCTCGGAAACATGCCCAGTAAGGCCCTACTCTTGCTCTTGAATGCCGAGGTGGCGATATCCAAATAAGTCTAGAGGTGTGGATTCTGATCCATCCATAATGCCTTTAAGAAGAAATGAGGTTTAGCAAGTGATGCTTGCCACCACGAAAGTACAAGGAGGCAGTGGCGGACCTAAGGGCGGGCCAGTGGTGGCCCTTGCCCCGCTAGGTCCAAACAGTTTCTTAAAAAATTTCCACAAAAATCAATTCCATATAAAGGCTACATCTCTTTCCCCCACCCAATATAATGATTTGACCTCATTGACACGTATTTTGCAACCACATTTATTTTATAGGTCTTTTTATCTAAAAATTTAAGTATTAGGAAATGCACAGACAATACCTATATAACATATTACAAAAAAGTATATGTAGTGAGATAGACCGCTACTTACAGTCCTAATGAAATCGGCCGCGAAGTTGTATTTCAATTTAATCCCAAAAGCCAATCTTACATTGTACAAAACTATAACTATTCACGGTCATTGTTGATGTCGGAATAACTGAGACGCTCCTAACCTCATAGCATTTACATAATCATACGGAGTATGAGCAGGTATGCCTGGAATTAGCAGACCAATCACTCTAAAAATCCTTAGGAATGATCCTTCTCTGTAATCTGGTCCCTTCTCACGAGAAATCGTGAAGCTTCTCATGAGCTCATGCCAAGCGTTCAACATCATCGGTATTGTTTGTCGAAGCGAGAAGTAGTTTTTATTCGGTTCTTCCCAGACAATCTGTGTATAAAAATTTAAGCAAATAAGAAAATTGAATGAGTTGTCTAATTTAATCACAGTATGATATGAGAGAGAGAGAGAGAGAGAGAGAGAGAGAGAGAGAGAGAGATCCTCACCTTCCCTTCATATTTGCTATTGAAGTAGCAACATCTCCCAAAATGCTTGAACATAAAAGCTGAATCGTCGTAAGGCAACCGAGGCACAATATCATTCCCATAAACGAATCTGAAGTACTCAATTTTATGTTTGTTCAAGGCCCTCTCCATGAACTCCCCAAACTTCTCATCTCCAACCCTAGGTTGACCATATGTGTAGACTGCCTCCAATTTCTTCAGAAGCCACGCCTCCCCATGCATGGCCAAGATCGCCGGGAAGAGGATTGCCAACGCGCCTCCCAGGCTGTGGCCCGTCAATATGTACTTCGCTTTGTCGTTGTCGCCGAGCAGTGCCCTTAGCTTCTCCCTTATGGCATAGTAAGCCAACGGTGCAGGCGTTTTTAGACACGGGTCGAGCTCTTTCGGCCAACCCAGGGTCTTTTGGAGCCCGAGGGCTTTCATGAACCCGCCGTGGATTTTGCCAACCCCTAGGAACTCGTACCACGAGAGGTCGAAGTCCGAGCTCCACGCATCCGCGTCGAAAGGTTCTGTGCCTCGAAAGGCCACTACGATAGTGTCGCGGTCACGTAGCATGAAGGCTTGAGTGGTTGCTTTCCCTTGATAATCTGCAAAAGGAAAACGAATACGACATATTATCTTGGTATTATTTACAGCTACAGAGATGTCCGTGTAGCTCCGTACCATTCCAAAAATTGTAGAACCCCAAGAATTTCATCTGCACATAAGAACAGACAAAGTTATTTTTGGATGGCATGGCCAAGTTCAGCCAGTATTAGGAACTTAGTTAATTTTGTTGTTTAGTACAAATTATGCTTAGTTGTCTTGACCTGGTCCCGATCTGATCCATGCTTTCATAGATTAATTTCAAACTATGTACAGTCTCTCTCTCTCTCTCTCTCTATAGTTTGACCTGCCAGTGGCGGGTGACCGTGGTTTGGAGGTAGGCCTCGTTCTCGTAGGATGCTTTGGAAGCCATAATGCAGAGAGCCGCGTAGTACTCGCTGTCACCAGGCCTGATGCTCTTGTCCAATTCCGCTCTCTTGTCCCAATTGCCAGGGCAGGATAGGAATCTCCCTGACTCTCTATCCGGCATCACCACCTTCCCTGTCGACAACCCCACGTTATGACTCATCATTTTTCCAATTGAAAAGTCAAAACGATTAGGTAGACTAGTCCCACTTTTTAAGCAGTACAGTGCTTGATCAGTACTGGTGAGCGACATGTACTCTAAATGATCGTGCACCCTATTTAAAATGGTATCATGAATCTAACCACACATCTTATTTCTGATCAGATGCCATTATTGCTTTTGTCCCATTTCCAAAAATAAAAAATAAAAAATGAAAATGTGGGGTCATGCTTTATTGGTCATATCACATCAGCTTTGCAAATACGCCAGGAAATGAAATGATTCTTCATACCAAACACAGGCTGTGTAAAGCACGAGGTAGTGGGACTTCTGACGCAGAAACCATAACACACATTTAGGGCCCTGTTTGGCACGTTGCCAAATAGTACCAGATTCTGAATTTTTGTTTTCAGAATCAATTTGGGATGAGAATCGCATTTAGTAAAATTTTTATTCTCAAGAACAAATTTATTCCCGAACAGTTTTGGACAAGATTTGAGAATAAAAAAAAAAATTTGATTCTTTGTCCGAGAATCAAAAAAAGAATCAAAACGGTGAAACCCTCACTCATCCCTTTCGTCATCCCGGTTGCCATCCGCCACTGCCCGCCACTGTTCGTCGCCGCCCGCCGCCGCACCGTCCGCTGCCAGTCGCCGGTCGCCAGTCCAGAGAGGTCGCCAAAGGCTCGCCAGGCTAGGACGAGATCCGGTGAGCTCACTTGAGGCAAGCCCAGCCCCGCTGACCGGCGAGACTCGCCGCTAAACGAGGCCAACCTGGCCACCGGCGAGGCTCGGCATCGCCAGATTTGGCAAGGCCGAGCCTCGACGGGGCTGGGCGAGCCTCGCCCAGCTGCCAGCGAGGCTCGACCGACAAAGGTCGACCTCGCCGAGGGCCGGCGACCCTCCGGTGAGCGTTGCCGGCCACATGAAGAAGAAGAAGAATAGAAAAAAAAAAAAAAAAAAAGGAAAAAAAAACGGAAAAAAAGAAAAGAAAAAGTAAAAAAAGTAAAAAAAATTATTTAAAATTTATTTAAAAATCAAAAGAAATTAATTTGGAACAGAATCAATTAAGCGCGGTATCAAATGCAATTCTATTCCAGAATAAAAAATTTTGGATAGTTACCAAATGCGCTTTTTTACTCAGAATCAGTTCTCGGGAATAGAATAAAAAATAATCATTTCTAGTCAGAATCAGCTCTCGGGAACAGAATCATTACCAAACGCGCCCTTAGCAATCGATTCACCTCGCTCAATAATGAACATTTTTACTAATGAAGTAACAACATAACCAGAAAGACTCGTTTCAAACTGTTTTGATAGAGTATTGTTGTTGCATATAAGTAATAAATAGTTATGCAGACTGACCTCGAAAGCAGTTGACGAGAAGCCTTCCAAGGCCCCGATTGCTCGACACGAGATTCAACCAAAACTCGATAGCCAACCCGCTCCAAGCCATGGGTTTGGCCACAAGAAGCAGAAGCTTCTGCACCAGAATTGATACAAACATGATCCACCTTCGCTCGAAGCTCTCCTCCCCTTCCTTGGAGGAGTCCACGCATTCTCTTTTGTGCACATCACTGTACATCAAAATGCGAAAGAGATCGATGACGCCGACTTTCTCTGGGCTCAACAGCATGTGACTGCTGGAGAAACTCTTGTCACGAGCCATGGCTTTGAGGCAAAGAAGAGAGAGATGATGGCTGGGTTTTTGTTTTGAGGGTCTGTGCTCCTACTGTCCTGGATGAGACTCGTACTGCTTCTTGGACTTGTCTTCAAAGGGTTATCTATAGAGGCTTCTTGAAAGGCTTCGTTTTCTTCCTACTCGAAAAATAAATAAATACTGGGTGTACTGAAGTCGATCTACAGTTTGATTAATTTACTAAAAATCGTACATGCAAATTCTGATTAAGTGTTGATAGTCTGGTCCAATTGCTTAAACGTCCACCTACACACCGTCATGGTAAGTACCCATTAACTATGTCGGTTTGTAGATTAGTCTTGGTGTACTTAAGGTTACTCAAAGAAGCTAAAACATTACCTTTTGGTACGAAAGCTGATCGACTTTTGATGGCGTGAAGGGAAGCCAAGGCGTTGTGGAGATGGGGTCCCTCTCTGGGGTTTTCTCCGACACACATTTATGCATTTCGAAGGTGGTAGATAACGACATGATTTAATTATTTTAAGAAACGCAATAACGACATATCTTGATTTATGTAAGAAAACATTCACCTTTCAATTAAATATTAGGTTATGTGATTCATTCGGGAGCAAAAAGAAAATACATGAAGGAGGAGTTTTAGAAATCATGTTATACATACATCATAAACAAACATTCAAGACTCACTTAACACTAATGATTCACAGTAGCCATACTATAGATAAAAAAGCTGACAGAAGAAAAAGGTCTTTGTAGCAAGGGACATCACAAATTAGGGAATGATACAATTTTTCTCCAAGTTCAAGAACAATGAGCTAATAATAAGTCTGCAATTGGTACTTGGATCTTTGTTATGAGGGGTTTTAGTGGATTATGTGACATCCCGATTTTCCAATTCTGGTTTCAATTAAATAAGTTGGATCATTTGATGGGGAAATGTTGTGAGAAAGGCCAAGGACACGTGGGTTAATTTAATGAGCAATTGGATGGAATTGATTGAGAATTGATTGAATTAAGTGTCTGAATTTTATGCGCGGCGGAAAAAGAAATTGGGCCGGTGAAGATAGTTGTGGAAGCTTGGGTGAGTGGAATGTGACATCATCCATGAGGTCATGGTGGGGCCAAAGAGAGAGAGAAAGAGAAAGAGAAAGAGAAAAGAGAGAGAGAGAGAGAGAGAGAGAGAGAGAGAGAGAATCGGTTTCCTCCTCCCCTCTCCCTCTCCCGTCGCTGTCTCTCTCCCCCTCGTGTTCTTGCTGTGCGAAGGAACAGCAAGCTGAAGAAGCTGAAGACCAGCGAAGCCAGAGCAGCTCCGCCCGTCGCCGTTCGTCCCCGCCGGAGGCCGTCGCTCGTCCAGCCCGCACGCCTCCGTTTCCCGTCTCCCTCTTCCGTCGCTGCCTTTCTTCTCCATCTCCGGTTGCTGCTCGAGTCCCAGCAGATCTGGGAAGACGCCGGAGCAGCAAGCAGTCCAGTCGGACCGCCGTGTACCGCAGCCGGAGTCGCCACCGTCGCGCGCCGTCGCCTTGCCGTTGCTCCGTCCGTTTCTGTCTCCATCCCGCCAGCTCCTCTATCCAGCAGCGATTCCAGATCTGGGAAGGCCTCGCCGGAGCCGTCCAGCTCACCTCCGGCCACCGTGAAGCCCCGTCTAGGTCCGATTCAACTCCTCCGCCCGTTCCCGACCCCAACCGGCCTCGGATCCGCCCTTTCTCGGCCCCAAACAGCAATGGACAGAGAGTTGGAAAATGGGTATGCAGCGGACGTTTGGCCCGTTTTGGCCGCCTTCCCGAGCCCGGATGCTTGGCCCGCTTTGAGGAAAGTTGTTCTCCTCGGCGTCCTCGTCGTTTTGATCCGCTCGGTTCGCTAATCCGGTGAGTTTACCTCACTAAACCCTAATTAGAGGGTTAATTATGCTTTATGGGTGTTTAGTTTATGTTAAGTGTTATTAAGTGGTTAGTTTAATTTATTTAAGTGTAGATTATATTAAGGTGTTTGATTAACTTAAATGGTGTTTAATCTAAAGTTAAGTGAGTGTTTATATTAGTATAAACCTTGATGTGACATAAAAGAATTTACTTTTGATTTATTTAAATATTTCGAAATTATTAAATAATTAAATAATATTTTAATATTCGAAATTATTAAAATATCATTATTTAATTATTTTCGGAATAAATTTAATTATTTATTAAATTCCGAAAATTTTGTCGGAACCCTAAATTCTCAGAATTTCGTGCGTCGCGGTGCATGAAGTCGATTTTGAAATTAATGATTGGATATTATAAATTGAGCGTGGATCGTGAAAGATATGGATATTATTATTTAATTAATTTTCGGAATAAATTTAATTATTTAATAAATTCCGAAATTTATTTTGGAGCCTTATTTTCTCAGAATTTTGGGCCGATCCCGCCGCTGTGCATTCGAATTTGATATTGATGATTGATT
This sequence comes from Eucalyptus decipiens, assembly GCA_014182575.1. Classification (NCBI taxonomy): domain Eukaryota; kingdom Viridiplantae; phylum Streptophyta; class Magnoliopsida; order Myrtales; family Myrtaceae; genus Eucalyptus; species Eucalyptus decipiens. The sequence continues at coordinate 23,126,951 of CM024616.1, forward strand.
GTGGCGAATTGAGTGTGATTGCGATTTATGAGGATTCTTTAGAAAACCCTAAGTGTGGGAATTGATGGGAGATAGGCCGTGAAATACCACCTAGGAAAGGTCGTGCCCGATGAGGCCGTGAAATACCACCTAGGAAAGGTCGTGCCCGATGAGGCCGTGAAAACCACCTACAAGAGGTCGTGCCCGATGAGGCCGTGAAATACCACCTATTAGAGGTCGTGCCCGATGAGGCCGTGAAATACCACCTATGAGAGGTCGTGCCCGATGAGGCCGTGAAATACCACCTATGAGAGGTCGTGCCCGATGAGGCCGTGATAAACCACCTATGAGAGGTCGTGCCCAGTGAGGCCGTGATAAACCACCTATTAGAGGTCGTGCCTGATGAGGCCGTAAATTACCACCGATTACATGTGTCGTGCCGAGTGGGGCCGTGATTGCCACCGGTTGTTAAATCTTCCTATAGGGCCGTGATCGAGAGCAATGATTGATTTGCTAGAATGACATGTAATCGGCCAGTCGATTGATCGCCGAGACGATCCAAGTGGTTGAATTGTTACGATGATGTGGTCGTTCCATGGTTGTTTGGTTATTATAATTGTACGTGGTTGAATTATATAAATTGTGCTAACCTGCAGATGAAGGCTAATGCGAGGTAAGTCTTCTATGTGATGTGGCTAGGCCACCCGGGGCGTATTTTCTTTCTAATAGGAGTTTAGGGGTTGAACTTGGCCGAGACATTGTCTCATCCTGGGGGAATAAAATTTCGGTCCCTAGATGGCGGTCGTGGAGGACTCGAAGCCCTAAGTCTGGAAAGATGGAGACTGAAGTATTGGTGAACGTGTCCAGCTAGTTGGTTTTAGAATAGTTCCCCTTTTGTCGAGCTGGCCTATTTTGTAGATAGCCCAGAGTTGTATTTAAACCTATGTGTTTGTATATGAGTGTTTGGTATTGTGATTGATTGCCTGCTTTTCTATCCCAAGTTAAAAGTTGTCAGGGGATTTGTTTCGCTTCCGCATGTGCAATAAAAATTGAATGGGTCGAAGACTCGTCCTGGGAAGTCGAAATTGTATCGACCAGAGTGGGATGTTGGCGTGCTCGGAGGATCGGGGCGTGACATCCCCGTTTAAGTGGTATCAGAGCATGGTCTGTGTATGGAGTGATAAGGTGCGATGTGTCATGGGATAGTTAGTTAGGAAAGACTTTTAATATGCTGATGCATGTGGTTGATAGCTGATTGGTAGCTTGTTTGTGGGGTCACTCAAATTCTAACATGATGTTGGAGTTGAAAACAGGCGTCGATAAAGAGCCTGTAGGATGAGTGACCAGGAGTGGAGAACTCCTTGGAAGAGGTTGATAGGACCTGTATCTCGGGGTAGGATGCTAACAAGAGTTGGTACCCGAGGTAGAGCGCGAGCTCGATCCGGCGTGTGTGTGAGAGTACCACCGTAGGGTGGCATGCGAGAGTGTAGCGGCACCGAATGATCCTAGGTTCGTTGGGATCGTTCAGGCGCTAGTGTTCCTTAGAAGCTTGTTGGGCCAGTAAGTTCAGGACCGAGCCGCCGCTATTGCTGTTGTTTCTACTGCTGCCAGTGTTGTGACCATTGTTGTTGTCGTGCCTATTGAGGCCTAATCTGGAGTTGTGATCGAGGATCAAGCCGCTGTATCTGAGTGAAGGTTCAGTTTAGACAGAGATGGAAATTGATTGGGGAGAAAGGCCGATGTCCGAAGAAAGGTGCTCCGTTTCGCCTAACCGAAATAGTAGAGTTGGAAAGTCAGTGCTCAACTCGATCGATGTGTGTCGTGTCTGTAAGAAAGGACATGGACCTGTTGTGTGCTGTAAGAGATAAATGACTTGTTACAAGGGTCGCCTGTACAGTCATTTGAGCAAAGATTGTCTGTATAGACAGATGAAATCACAGCTGTTTCTGTCATTGCCGTTGATAAGACAAAACAGAGGAAGCATGCTTCAAGACGTTCAGTGGGGTACTTGGAATGGACTCCAGTGCAAGAAAGAGCGCATGCTGTTGCCTGACAGTAGGCAGGGGACTCACTGATTGAGTGTTGAGTTTATGGGAATGAGGCTTGAGTCAGCCCGGTGTCAAAGTAAAAGGGGAGCATGCTTTAAATGTGGCTAGCATGGCCATCAGGTTGGGAACTGTCCGTGTAAGTTCATGAGAGTATAAGCACCGTTACTGTAGATAGGACGCCACTAGGATGGCTAGAGGAGCATGAAGGGATCGACCATGCATCAATCGGATTAAGAATGTTTCTGAGATGTTTTTATCAAAGTGGTGCAGTAGAATTTTCAGCGAGGGTTGTAGGATTTCCGGAGTGGTAACAAAGTAATAGAAATATGAATATCTGTCTATAGTTGTACTTGATGGGTTTGCTTATGTATGACTTGGAAGTCATTTATGAAAAGGTTTGGCTCGAGGAGCTTTCTACTGTTATGAATTGTGGCTGTGATAAAATTCAGTTTGTTCAGTTAACATATGAAAGTTTTGAATTGTTGAAAGTCAGAAAGGAACTTCGATATGTTATTCGTCACTGAAGACGACCTTGGTTCTAGTTGTTAGTTGCCAAATCTGCATGGCAACTGTAATAGAGGTGTCAGTTGAGGAGCCGAATATGGAGAATATAATCGTGGTACAGAAGTTTTCTGAAGTATTTTTTTGAAGAATTGTCAAGTTTGCTGTCAGAAAGAGAAATAGAGTTTATGATTGAATTAGCACCCGGAACAGAGCCAGTCCCTAAGGCTCCTTACCGGATGGTGTTACCCGAGTTAAAAGAATTGAAGGTGCAAATGCAGTAAGTGTTGAATAGGGGATTCATACGTTCCAGTGTATCACCTTGGGGAGCACTTGTTCTATTTGTGAAGAAGAAAGTTGGTTCGTTGTGGTTGTACATCGATATTCTTCAAGATCGACTTGAGGTTAGGGTATCATCAGTTGAGGATCAGAAAGAAAGACATACCGAAGTTAAGACCTCGCACTCGATACGGTTGTTATGAGTTCATTGTAATGCTTTGCGTGGTTTAATGGACACCCCAAATTTGTTTGTTTGGGTCCGATAAGCGAGAATGTTTAAGGACACTTGAATCAGTTGTGATCCTGTTTATTGAAGTTATCCTAGTGCGTTCAAAGAGTGCTGAGGAGCACGAGAAACATTTAGGGATGGTACTTCAGACCTTGAGGACTCTTGAATCTTACGCTAAGTTTAGCAAGTGCGAGTTCTGGATAACTCGTATTGCGTTCCTAGGTCACGTGATTTCAGGCGAAGAAATCTCCGTAGACCCCGTCCGAGATTAAAGCAGTGGACAGTTGGCTGAGATTGACTACAGTAACAGAGATCAGAAATTTCATGGAAGGGTTTTTAGCGTCAGCGTTGCAATTGATTCGACTACTGAGGAAGTAAGAAAAGTTTGTGAGGTCAAATAAGTGCGAGAGTAGTGTTCAAGAGCTTAAGTAGAAGCTGGCTACCGCACCTGTGCTGACTATTCCGTCTGGTCCTGAAAGTTTTGAGATCTACAGTGATGCGTCGTTTAAAGGATTGGGTTATGTGTTGATACAACATGATAGAGTTGTTGCATATGCATCCGATCAGTTAAGATCTTGTGAGTTAAATTGTTCGATGCACATCGTAGAACTTGCAGTAGTTATGTTCGTTTGGAATTCTAGAGGAACTATCGGAACAGAGGGATATTTCATATCGTCAATGACTATTAAAGTTCCAAGTATGTATTCTCAAAAAGGGAGTTGAATATGAGACATCGCATCGCTAGATGGAACTTCTTAAGGATTATGACTATGATATTTCGTATCTCTCTGGAAAGGTGAGCAAAGTTACAGATGCACTGAGATGAGAGTCATCAGTTGCACAGTTGGTATTTAAAGATTGGATCTTACTTGAGGAAGTCTGAAATCCGATTTCCAGATCTAAGGTAAGCCACCTCTGAATCTTATGACTACTCTCAGAATTGAGCTGAAAATTCAGATCAGAATCAAATCGCTTCAGTGGACAGATTCAGAAAATTAGAAAACTCTATAAGAGAATGCAGATGAGAGAGAGGTTGATTTTCAGGTTTCTGAAGACAGAACGCTAAGGTTCTGAGGATGATTGTGTGTAATTGACAATACAGAGATTAAAGAAGAGATCTTATGGGAAGCTCATCATAGCAATTTCAGCGTTGTCCAAACAGTACGAATAGACTTTGTTTTAAGTGTGTGACATCCTAATTTTCGAACTCTAATTTCGATTGGTTAAATTGGGCATTTCATCGACGCAATTACAGTGTTTTTCTCTGAGTTGGCCACTTACGAGATAACTAGACTAGTTGGGTGAGTTATTAAGGACTTTAAGGCAAATAGACTTGAGAATTCGACCAAGAATCGACTTCTCGACCGTGCTCATCTTTAGAGGTCATACGGCACAGTTAAAAATCGAATTAAGATCAGAGATAGGTCGGTTCGACTGAGATGAATGACCGATCGTGGGTGACTCCACTAAATTGGAAAACTCTCATCGATCGATACTAATTTGATTTTCTTGTCGTTTTGGTACCCCGTGTCCGTATTTGAATCATCAAGATTTTCACGACCCTCGAGAGTCGCCAATGTGTCGAGTGGGTTCATCGTGGCTCGAAGAGAATCGACCACGGGTCATTTGTCCTAAAAAGTTAGAAAACTACCTAAGTAGCCTAGGTCACACTAAAAGCGTGTCGGAGTGAAATTAACCGCCAATCTAAGCTCGATTTCGAAATTGAAGATTCTGTCTTCTCATAGAGTGGGTATACCGAAGTGTGTGTACATCGGATAATTCACCCAGGCATGGAGTGTCGGGGATGAATTATATTTCGAATCTAGATAAGAGATTATAAGTTTGGCGAGTTTTGGAGGGTTCTTTCTTAATCAATGCATAGTAGAAAGTGCAAAATTTCAATTGTTGAGATGAAGTCAAGGAAAGAAAGATCACAAGCCGGGTCGATACGGTGTCGGTGATTGCGATTCTGCCGAAATCGGTGTCAAAGTTATATCGATCTGGACCCAGAGGTTCCCGCCAGTTTGAGATCGGTCGAGATAGTTTCTCTTTAATCCGTGCAGAGCAGAGTGTACAGAACTTTAGTCGTTGAGATGAGATCAGAGATCAGAAAATCGCAGTTCCAGAGTTGGTTTAGAATCAGTGATTCAATCGCAGTTATTAGAGACAGATTTGAGACTGCTCAGAATCGCCAGTTAGCTTCACAGATTTTGTGTTGAAGACCTTTGAAATTTTAAGTGGGGAAGTGTATTTTTCCTTGGGTGTCGCCCTTGGTGAGGACGTCTTGATCTATTAAGGAAGGGAAGATGAATCGGCATTTAAATCGGAATCCATCAAAATTTGGGTTCAAAGAAGGATTTTGGCTTTAAATGGAAAAAGAAAGCGGTTTGGGACACCATCGGCGCTCGTAGCCGAGTGGTATCCGGGAAGAAGCGAAAGGTCCGAAGTCGGGAGTTCGAATCCCCACGCGCGCTTAGCCGCTTGTGGAAAAAAAAAAAAAAAAAAAAAAAAAAAAACAACAAAATTTTTGCAGCTTTCATTTTTGTAAAGATGGACAAGTGCTTAGTCTTTTTGGGAATCAAGAATTGGTTTGGTCAATTTGGAAATGTTTCGTTGGCACCAAGGATCTTGGATAGCAGTGCAAAGCAGAATTGATGAGACGACAATACCCCACCATTTTGAAGAAGAATTTTAATGGTTTAAATTTCGAGGACGAAATTTTTATAAGAGGGGAAGAGTTGTGACATCCCGATTTTCCAATTCTGGTTTCAATTAAATAAGTTGGATCATTTGATGGGGAAATGTTGTGAGAAGGCCAAGGACACATGGGTTAATTTAATTGAGCTGATTGGATGGAATTGATTGAGAATTGATTGAATTAAGTGTACAAGATTTTATGCCACGGCGGAAAAAGAAATTGGACCCATTGAAGATAGTTGTGGAAGCTTGGGTGAGTGGAATGTGACATCATCCATGAGGTCATGGTGGGGCCAAAGAGAGAGAGAAAGAGAAAGAGAAAGAGAAAAGAGAGAGAGAGAGAGAGAGAGAGAGAGAGAGAGAGAATCGGTTTCCTCCTCCCCTCTCCCTCTCCCGTCGCTGTCTCTCTCCCCCCTCGTGTTCTTGCTGTGCGAAGGAACAGCAAGCTGAAGAAGCTGAAGACCAGCGAAGCCAGAGCAGCTCCGCCCGTCGCCGTTCGTCCCGCCGGAGGCCGTCGCTCGTCCAGCCCGCACGCCTCCGTTTCCCGTCTCCCTCTTCCGTCGCTGCCTTTCTTCTCCATCTCCGGTTGCTGCTCGAGTCCCAGCAGATCTGGGAAGACGCCGGAGCAGCAAGCAGTCCAGTCGGACCGCCGTGTACCGCAGCCGGAGTCGCCACCGTCGCGCGCCGTCGCCTTGCCGTTGCTCCGTCCGTTTCTGTCTCCATCCCGCCAGCTCCTCTATCCAGCAGCGATTCCAGATCTGGGAAGGCCTCGCCGGAGCCGTCCAGCTCACCTCCGGCCACCGTGAAGCCCCGTCTAGGTCCGATTCAACTCCTCCGCCCGTTCCCGACCCCAACCGGCCTCGGATCCGCCCTTTCTCGGCCCCAAACAGCAATGGACAGAGAGTTGGAAAATGGGTATGCAGCGGACGTTTGGCCCGTTTTGGCCGCCTTCCCGAGCCCGGATGCTTGGCCCGCTTTGAGGAAAGTTGTTCTCCTCGCGTCCTCGTCGTTTTGATCCGCTCGGTTCGCTAATCCGGTGAGTTTACCTCACTAAACCCTAATTAGAGGGTTAATTATGCTTTATGGGTGTTTAGTTTATGTTAAGTGTTATTAAGTGGTTAGTTTAATTTATTTAAGTGTAGATTATATTAAGGTGTTTGATTAACTTAAATGGTGTTTAATCTAAAGTTAAGTGAGTGTTTATATTAGTATAAACCTTGATGTGACATAAAAGAATTTACTTTTGATTTATTTAAATATTTCGAAATTATTAAATAATTAAATAATATTTTAATATTCGAAATTATTAAAATATCATTATTTAATTATTTTCGGAATAAATTTAATTATTTATTAAATTCCGAAAATTTTGTCGGAACCCTAAATTCTCAGAATTTCGTGCCGGTCGCGTGTGTAGTCGATTTTGAAATTAATGATTGGATATTATAAATTGAAGCGTGGATCGTGAAAGATATGGATATTATTATTTAATTAATTTTCGGAATAAATTTAATTATTTAATAAATTCCGAAATTTATTTTGGAGCCTTATTTTCTCGAAATTTTGGGCCGATCGCCGTGCATTCGAGAATTTGATATTGATGATTGATTGTGGCGAATTGAGTGTGATTGCGATTTATGAGGATTCTTTAAAACCCTAAGTGTGGGAATTGATGGGAGATAGGCCGTGAAATACCACCTAGGAAAGGTCGTGCCCGATGAGGCCGTGAAATACCACCTAGGAAAGGTCGTGCCCGATGAGGCCGTGAAAACCACCTACAAGAGGTCGTGCCCGATGAGGCCGTGAAATACCACCTATTAGAGGTCGTGCCCGATGAGGCCGTGAAATACCACCTATGAGAGGTCGTGCCCGATGAGGCCGTGAAATACCACCTATGAGAGGTCGTGCCCGATGAGGCCGTGATAAACCACCTATGAGAGGTCGTGCCCAGTGAGGCCGTGATAAACCACCTATTAGAGGTCGTGCCTGATGAGGCCGTAAATTACCACCTGATTACAGGTCGTGCCGAGTGGGGCCGTGATTGCCACTGGTTGTTAAATCTTCCTATAGGGCCGTGATCGAGAGCAATGATTGATTTGCTAGAATGACATGTAATCGGCCAAGTCGATTGATCGCTGAGACGATCCAAGTGGTTGAATTGTTCTGATGATGTGGCTGTTCCATGGTTGTTTGGTTATTATAATTGTACGTGGTTGAATTATATAAATTGTGCTAACCTGCAGATGAAGGCTAATGCGAGGTAAGTCTTCTATGTGATGTGGCTAGGCCACCCGGGCGTATTTTCTTTCTAATAGGAGTTTAGGGGTTGAACTTGGGTTTGAGACATTGTCTCATCCCGGTTTGGGGAATAAAATTTCGGTCCCTAGATGGCGGTCGTGGAGGACTCGAAGCCCTAAGTCTCGGAAAGATGGAGACCAAGTATTGGTGAACGTGTCCTGCTAGTTGGTTTTAGAATAGTTCCCCTTTTGTCGAGCTGGCCTATTTTGTAGATAGCCCAGAGTTGTATTTAAACCTATGTGTTTGTATATGAGTGTTTGGTATTGTGATTGATTGCCTGCTTTTCTATCCCAAGTTAAAAGTTGTCGGGGATTTGTTTCGCTTCCGCATGTGCAATAAAATTGAATGGGTCGAAGACTCGTCTGGGGAAGTCGAAATTGTATCGACCCGCAGTGGGATGTTGGCGTGCTCGGAGGATCGGGGCGTGACAGATTAAATGTGATTTTTAACCGAACTTATTGTCTGTTTTCTAGATATTTTTAACATGTACAGTGTTGTAAAAATAAGCGATCAAACACTATAATAAACTAAAAGAAAGAAATAAACGGTTTGCTGGTTTGACCGACTCCATGGGAAGAGCAATACATAAACACTCTTGGTGTTTCTCAATTTCTAATTAGTCCATGGGAAGAGTAGCATAAGATTTTCTCACGGCTTCAGACACCAATAAACTTTATCTCGGATCAAATCCACAAAGAGAAATTACGACAATGGGATGTAATTCACGAACTGCACAAACCAGGGCGCTCTTGCACATTAACAATGATAAGATGTTCGGTAGGACAATTAAATTTCATGTTTGCATTAGCCACAATCCTATTTTAGAACTTTCCAAATATGTGTTGGTTTGCCTTTTAATTCAGCTATGTGTCGTTCAACTGAAAAAAATATGGTTTGTGTCCATTCTCAAGCTTAATCTCAACATATAATTCTAATATATGGGGTCATTTGTTGAGATGCACACATGATAATTGGTATGATTTGGAACAGTTGATATATCTTTGTTGATTCATAATTATTAGTTTAAGTTTTTGAATGAAGACGGCTCTAACTAAATATGTTGACAAGCTTAGGCTTGGACTTGGGTATTCTCTTGGTGATACCCTTAATTGAATTATCGTATCTCTGTTGCACGCTTCCAATAAGTGGCATCAAAACCGATAGTAGATTGGTAGGTCTCTCAATCTGTTTAGGTATTTGGTGGATATATCAATGGAGAAATCTTGTGATCCAGGTAGTGAGCATTATGGGATAGCAACATGGTCCCCCATAGTAGCCTTCATGGTGTGGTCAGGGGAAAGAGACCATTGATGAAGATAGGCGCTAGAGATTCAATTTAAGATATATTAATATAGAATGATACCTGGATTAAGGGAGAGTAAACCTAACACCGATTCCACATATGAGGGGTGACTGTTGAGATTCACATGTGAAAATCGGTGTGATTCAGAGTAGTTAATATATCTTAATTGGCTCATAACCCATTGGCTTAAGTTTTGAAGTAAAATTGATCCAACTGGATATATTGATAAGTTTAGACTTAAACTTCCGCTTGGCGATCTCCTTGGATGAAAATATTGGAATTTCATTGCACCATCCCGATATCCTTGATGTCAATTTAGTGACCTAAATCGATTGAATTACCCAATCAAGAAAAAAAGTCCCTTGGTCACTTCGGATCAGATTTCTAAGAATTTGTGTACAGGAGCATTTAGTTGACTAATATATGATTTTAGCTCTGAGCCTAAGAAGAGTTGTGCCAATATACAAAACGAAGACTTCCACAATAAGATATTCATGAACTTCAATTGAAATTCACTAGTTCGAGATATCGCAAGAGTTTCACGCTCCATCGACTTAATATCCAAGTTTTTAGTCAGTTGCTAATTAAGTTAAATCGAGTTTTATTATATCGTTAGTATGAGTGACAGAGGTCCGATCCCAGTTTTGTGACTTTTATGGCTTCTAACCTTTTTAATTTACCGGGAAAAAAATGAGTCTGTATGTATTGATCGCTTGAATTTGACCCTGCAAATATAGACTATACTTTATAAGAAGAATAAAGAGCTTGCTAAAAGACTGAAGATCTCATTTCTACTTATGGCGATTGGCTTGATTATTCGTATCTGATTTGGTGTGTCTTGTGTGCATATCCAGAGATATTGACTTGATCCAGCTCACACCCAAACAAATTGGTCAATTATGGAGCCAATTACTTGATTCTTCAAACTTTCTTGACAAGGGAACCCTTGTATATATCGTAACCTAAGGAAGCAACCTCTTAACGTAATGACTTCATTGCTTTGCGTGACATGCCTAGTGTTGCCTAAAGGCTTGTCCTTGTCGTCGGTTTAATGCTTCACGAATCCTCAAAAATCTCTGATGGGTTGAAGCTATAAACATCACTTACGATTTTAAGATATAAGATCTAAAATCTTTGAGCTAAGGGATTAATATCACGTGGCAATCTTCGCGTGTATGCTGTCCCCTGGCACTGGTATTTGAACTGATATTATACTTACCATAGTTGCAAATTAACGAAATTAAAATGGGGCTACACGTCGAGATAGGAAGACTGCCACACGTGCAGAAACTCGTATTAAGAGAGAGCTTCGATACTTCATTGATGGAAATACTGAGACGAGAGGACTTATCTACAGCCAAAGATTTTGACTGGGTCTGGACAGATAACCGACCAAATCCAAGATAATCTGCATGCGTACCATCATAGCTAATCATAGTCCATACTTGCATTTGACAGGCCACCGACAAAAATGGCCCCTTTTTTTCCACAGAAAGAAGAACGATTTCACACGACTTTTGTCCATTGTTCGTCCACGTGAATGTCATGTGTTAAAGGGTTACTGTTATGTTTACTGTTTCTCTGACCGTATACACAAGAATATCACTGTGAGTTCATGTGTTGTCAGTGTCGGACCCTTGTGCTACACAATTATTAAAGTAGGGCAGCGACAGCCAAAATAATCCTAGCAATTGTTGGCATTTGTATGTATTCTTTATGTTTATTTCCTGAACTTCAAACCTCAATAATTTCGTCCTGGAAGTAATATTGTTGCCAAGTTTTTCTGGGATTATGTATGTTGTTGGTGACTCGACCCTCAACCTCATCTCACGCATTCTTGAGGGCAAAAGAATGCTTCAAGTGTCATAAATTGACATAAAGGGATACTTAAGTGTCATAACTTATGAAAGGTATATTTAAGTGCCACATTCGAAGAAAAATGGATCACTTAAGTGCCACTCGAGCCAAAGTCCGGCCAAAAGGCGGACATGACATTTTTCCGGCGAAACGAGCCCAAAACGACGCCATCGTGTTGAAAAAAATAATATAAAAAATAATTAAATTAAATTTAGTTGAAATATTAAAAAATAATAATTTTAAAATTAAATTTAGTTGAAATATTAAAAAATAATAATTTTAAATTAAAAAAAAGGGTAGGGGGGCTCGGCCCCTAGCCACCGCCGCCGCCTCCCCGACGTCACCGGGAAGGGCCCGTGACGAAGGGGGAGGGTCGGCCGGGGTCGTCGGCCCTGGCCCCCTTTTCTTTTTTCTTTTTTTTTTTTTAAATTTTTTAAATTTTTAAATTATTATTTCTTAATATTTTAACTAAATTTAATTTTAAATTTAATTTAATTAATTTTTATATTATTTTTTTACCACGTCAACCCAAAACGACGTCGTTTTTGCATTATTAAGCCACGTCGGCATGCAAAACGGCGTCGTTTTAGGCTCGCTTCGCTAGAAAAATGCCACATATGCAATTTGGTCGGATTGGCACTCAAGTGATTAATTTTGCTCTGATTTTGGCACTTAAGTGTACCTTTCGTAAGTTATGGCACTTAAGTGTCATTTTCTGCCAAATTATGGCACTCGAGGGGTCCGCGTGTCAGTTTGATATGTATTGTATTCATAATTTAGTTACTCAATATTGCACTGTTGATAGATATGAAATTTGAAATAATATGCTTGTCATTTTAGGAAATGCAAAAAATGAAAAAAAATAAATAATCAATTGGTCCAAGATTGACCCTAGAACTAGAATGGAACCATAGGGTCAGTCCGGTCCTTGATCCCAAGCTCAACAAGATCGGTCTTTGGTTTCAAAAATTAAGAACCACTACTATACAGGTTAGTCCCTGAGTTAAGTGTTGGACCAACTCAACTTAGACTATAATCACCCCTAATGTTTGGTTTGGGAGAAGTTGGAATCTTCTGGGGAATAACGAGAAGAAGTTTCCTGTCGGTTGAAGCTTTCCTTTTGTTATTTTGGTCAACTTTCATTCTTTAAAAACTACGGCAATTTTTCCCAGAGTGGAGATTTCTTTCTTTAATGGAAACGAGAGATTTCTCTCAACGTGGGTGGATTTGCGCTTGTGAGTTGTGAATTTAAATTGAGTTGTTTTATTTGCAAATACCGTGGGTTCATGTGTGATTTAGATTTGAAAAACACTTGAGTGTATAAGCAATTATTATTTTATAATTCTCATAGTGTTTAGTAAATTATTGACTGCTGACTCTCTTGATAGAATAGGTCACCAACACTCGAACCAAATCATGAAAATCTATAATGTTCTTTCTTGTTACTGATTTATTTCTCATGTTCGCATTAATTTTCGAACAATTAGGAAATGCGCAAACATATTACATAAGTATACAAAATGGGATAGACTTGCTACTTACGCTCCTAATGAAATCAACCACGCTTGTGTTTTAATTTCTTTCTTTTCTCACAATACAACAGCTTGATCTTGGTAATCCAATCTTAATAGACAAAATTACATTGTATGTGTCATTACTATTCATAGTCATTGTTGGTGTAGGAACAACTGCGATGCTCCTAACCTCGTACTATTTACATAGTCTTGAGGAGCATGAGCAGGTATGCCTGGAATTAGTAGGCCAATCACTCTAAAAATCCTCAACAATGATCCTTCTCTATAGTTTGGCCCCTTCTCATGAGCAATCATGAAACTTCTCAGGAGCTCATACCACGCATTCATCATCATTGGTATTGCTTGTCGAGGCGAGAAGTAGTTCTCATTCGGTTCTTCCTGAACAATCTGCATATGAAAATTGGGAAAATTATCAAAAAAGAAATCCTAAATTTGCTATGTAGTAATTAATTCAGTCATAAACCTTTTAATTTGCAATTTAGTATTTCTAACTAATTTTGGCTGGAAATCAATAAAGTGAATGTCGGCCATCCTACGTGGCATGGCCAGCACTAATATCAATTATCCACATCTCACTTCGGCAAAATATGCAATGCATATATTTATCATATAACTAAAGTTACTCTTAGCACCCTTTGGTCCCCAACTAATATAAGCAGCCATGGAGAGAGATAGAGAGATCCTCACCTTTCCTTGATATTTGCTATCGAAGTAGCAACATTTCCCAAAATGATTGAACATGAAAGCTGAATCATCGTAAGGCAACCTAGGCACAATGTCATTCCCATAGACGAATCTAAAGTACTCAATCTGATGTTCCTTCAAGACCATTTCCATGAACTCCCCAAACTTCTCATCTCCAACCCTTGGTTGACCAAACGTGTAGACCCCCTCCAATCTCTCCATCAGCCATTTCTCCCCGTGCATGGCCAAGATCGCCGGGAAGAGGATTGCCAACGCGCCTCCCAAGCTGTGGCCCGTCACCACGTACTTCGCTTTGTCATTCTCACCGAGCAGTGCCCTTAGATTCTCCCTTATGGCATAGTAAGCCAACGGCGTGGGCGTTTGTAGATGCGGGTCGAGCTCTTTCGGCCAACCCTGGCTCTTTTGAAGACCTAGGGCTTTCATGAACCCACCGTGTATTTTTCCGACGCCTGGTAACTCGTACCATGAGAGGTCGATGTCCGAGCACCACGCATCCGCATCAAAAAACTCCGTGCCTCGGAAGGCGACGACGATGGTGTCGCGGTCACGAAGCATGAAGGCTTGTGTGGATGCTTTCCCTTGATAATCTGCAAAAGAAGGACGAATAAGGCATCTGGCAACTAATATCTTGGCGTATAATGTATGCCTACAGTGATGGCGGTATACGTCCGTACCATTCCAAAAGTTGTAGAACCCCAAAAATTCCATCTGCACAAAAGTACGGACACTATTATTAATAAATGAGTAATTCTACTGTTAATTGAGCACGTATTAGGAACAAACACGGTTAATTGAGTTCTTTAGTATGAAGTATGATTAATTTCTTTACTCCTTTTGATTTTAATTCTAGCGGACTGTTAAGCTACGCAAAGTTTACATTGAATGGATTAGCTCGTGATTTCTCGTTTCCGGTCGTCGCTTTGACTTGGTCACAAACATCAACCATGCTTTCATTTATATATTAACCTCAAATTGGGTACGAGTTTATTTTTGCTTTAGAGATTAATTTTGCTTTAGATTCTCTCTCTCTCTCTCTCTCTCTCTCTCTCTCTCGTTTGACCTGCCAGTGGTGGGTGACCGTCTTTCTCAGGTAGGCCTCGTTCTCATAGGATGCTTTCGAAGCCATCATGGAGAGAGCCGCATGGTACTCGGCGTCACCAGGCCTGATGCGGTTGTCCAATTCCAGTCTCTTGTCCAAATTGCCGATGAAGGATATGAAGCTCCCTGACTCTTTGTGCGGCATCACCACCCTCCCTATTCACAAACCCATATAACAAGTCAGCGTCTTTCCAAGTGGAGTGTCCCAAAAGATTAGGTAGATTGCTCATACTTTGTGAGCGGTGAACTGCTTGATCAATTTCTTCACCCACACGTATTTTCTAGAGGATACAGCAATTGGTCAGTCTTTAAAAACTTCTGATGGTCGGTAAACTAAATCATAAGAAGTTGTTCTCACGTAGGCATGATCAACAGGCGCAGATGAGCCTAATTAGGTACTCAATAAGCTCAGCCATTCTTACTATAATGTATTCTCACTGGAAATGTTTGGATCTGAGCGAGCCGGATCCGAAAAAAAGTGTAATATTTAAAAGCTCGGCCATTTATACTTTGAGCCTAATGAACTCTGTAGACCAATAAATACATGATCAACTCTATCTCGGAAATAACAATGAAGTGGCCGAAGTGCTTTTTGTGTTGGGAAGCTTGAAGAAGTTTATCGAAGCTCGATGAACTTGCCTTGCCTTCTATGCCAATGAAATCGAGTCTCGGGTTAAAAAAAATATGCAATGTCCCTTTGTTTTCACTTAAACCAAAGGATTTTTTTTCACCTTATCTAAGCTAATTTTATCTTAAGTAATCATGGAAAACTCTAAACCAAGGGACTTTAAATGGTTCATTAATGAACATGTCAGTATTTATGGGTGAAAGGTACGCTAAATGATCATGCACCACTATTGAAATGGAATCATTTGTCCAACCGCGCATTTTATTTTTAATCATGTGCCATTATTGCTTTTGTCCCTTTCAAGAAAAAATAAAAACGCTGGAATGTGGGATCCTGCTGTATCGGCGATACGCTAGAGTGAAATGAAATGAATCTTCATACCAAACACAGGCTGAGTAAAGCACAAGGCAGTGACTGACGCAGAAACACACACACACATTTACCAATTGATTCACCTCGCACAACAATGAACTTTTTACTAGTGAAGCCACAACATAACTACATAGACTCATTTCAAATTGTTTTGATAAAGCATTGCTGTTGCATATTGGTTATAAATCATCCTGCAGACTGACCTCGAAAGCAGTTAACAAGAAGCCTTCCGAAGCTCCGATTGCTTGACACGAGGTTCAACCAAAACTCAATCGCCGACCCGCTCCAAGCCATTGGTTTGGCCACGAGAAGCAGAAGCTTCTGCACGAGAGTGGATACAAACATGATCTGCCTCCGCTCGAAGCTCTCATCTCCTTCCTCGGAGGAGTCCACAAATTCTCTCTTGTGCACATCACTGTGGATCAAAATGCGAAAGAGATCAAGGACACCGGCTTTCTCTGGGCTCAACAGCATGTGGCTGCTGGAGAAACTCTTGTCAGAGGCCATGGCTTTGAGGCAAAGAAGAGAGAGACGACAGCTAGGTTTCTTTTTGGTTTTTGAGGGTCTGAGTACTTGTTGTTTTGGATGAGACTTGTGCTGCTTCTTGAACTTAGCTTCAAAGGGTTCTTTATAGAGGGCTCCTTGGCTGATTAACAAAGCTCTGTTTCTTGTTCTTCATGGTTAGAAAATAAATAAGTGACAGGTGTACTAAAGTCGAAAACTAAACTGATATATTAATCATAGAAGCAATTTTTGATTTGGTGTTGATTGCACATGGTCCAATTCTTGAGCTGTCCACCTGTATTTGAGATTACTCAAAGGAAAAAAAAAATTATAATTCTTTGTTATGAAAGCTGATCAACTTTGATGGGCTCGTGAAGGGAAGCTGACGCGTTGAGGAGGCAGGGTCTCTTTCTGTGGTTATCTCCGACCCCATTTCTGCATTTCGAATGTGGTAACGACACGATTTAATTTATTCAAGAAAAGGGGTGACGACTAGACTTGTCAAAATAGATTCTAAACTTTTTTTTAAACTCATATTTAATGGGTTAGTTATGTTCATAAATGGATTAAGAATTGCAAGCCTAAATATATATGGTTGTTAAATGGGTTTACAGTTTACACAAACACAACCTACCTTGGTGATTTTCTGTTCACCCTTTATGAGAAAATAATGGACTTTTCAGATTGTTCTAAGTTCAAAGAAATATTGATTAGCCTGCAAGATGAGTCCGACTTCACCCTTATTAAAAATTTCAAGATGGTTTCTTTTTACCCAATTATTTATTATTTTTACTAATCTTGTAAGTTTGATATGTTAGTTATTACAATATACATTTCCTTGGTTGCATTTGGCATTATTATTTTTTAGGAAATATTATAATCTTAGTTCTTGTCATTGCATTCCGTAGTCAACATAAATTATCTTTTTCAACATCTTATATTCCATTTAATTAAAATTTCAATTCCTCTATGTTATTTGCCTCTGTATTTATATAAATTCACTACCAAGTTAACTTTCTCTCATTCTTCATTTTGAATCAATACAAAAATTAAAAATTCTACGCAATTCTATATCTAAATAACATATAGACATAGAAAGATTAAAGCGGTCTAACTTAGTGGTTACAGATTTTCATAAATTGGATCAAATATTGAAGTATTTTAGTAAATGAATTGAGTCGGGTATGGATCACTAACTTTGTATTGCATATAAATGAGTCAAAACATGTTAAATGGATCAATTTCAAGTAGAACATTTTCGAGCCAACCCAAATCTAAACCCACCCATTCGGTGGCCTTGGCTACGACATGTCTTAATTTATTTAACAAAACATTCACATTCAAATTTGATATTATGCCATGAGATTCATTTCCTTCACTTTTAATGTTGCACATGTCATATGGATGGTAGCGACTAGAGAGATCTAAGCAGGCCCTATCATCATTCGTTGCACTAAAGACGGTAGGAATCATTCGCTTTAAACTTTGCAAAAAAAATCAGGCGTGCAGGTTTTTGTGATGTGGCCCACATATAAGTTTTAAATTCAAATAGGAGATATATATCCCAATATTTAGGGAGAAAATTAATTCAATTTACACAACAGAGAATCAAATGTCGTGTGTCCAAAGTATGCAATTGCTATTTGGATCATTGTTCCGAGGGATTTCAGTGGGTTGAATTTGATATACAACCCAACTTTCTATTTTCATTGTTTCTAGATATTTTCAGCATGCATGATAGAGTAGAATCAAGATACCGAACACACGATAATAAACTAAAACAAAAACACAAAAAAGACATTAAATTTACATGATCTAGTCAGTACACAACATATAGAAAGAGCAGTACAAAATTTCATTATAAATCAAACGATACAATAGATATTAGTGTATTACAACCACACTTAAATCATGTAAATCCTCTCAATAATTTTTAGTTTTCCAATTACTCCAAGGAAAGAATAGCACATGATTTCACTATATATCAAACAATAAGACCATTGAGAAATTATGACAATTGAATGTAATTAGCGAACAGCACAAGCCATGGCGCTCTTGCCCATTAACAGCTATAAATCGTACTCATTATGCTGAAGAGACCAAACCCACAATCCAACAAAAAGAATATTTTTATACAAAAAAAAAAAAAAAAAAAGCCATTGTCGGACGTCGAAATGGACTTCAACTCCAATAGGGATAAGAAGCTTTGGGGGAAATTAATTTTCATTTTTGCATCACTCGGGATTCTGTCGGCAAGAGTCCATTTTAAACTTTCCTAACATAGACTTGTTTTCCCTGGAAATCATTAAATGTGGTTTTGCCTCTAAGTCAGAAGAGGTGTGCAATTGACAAAATGACCTTAATAATATGTAGGTTTCCACAACACGATCTTCATAAGCTTCGATTGAGATTCACTAGTTCGAGAGATCCATTTTTCAGTCGGTCGTCGATTAAGTAAAACCGTGTGTTTCCAAGACAAAGTTTGAACAGTGAGGTCAAATCCCAGCTGTCATTTTTATGGTTTCTTGCCCTTTCGGTTTGCCGTACAACAAGAAAGTCATACATATACAGTGGCTTGAATTTGACCCACCTAATCTGTTGTTAATAATGCAGAAACTCACCACTTGCAATCCAAGTCAACCGAGAGGAGGATGAAATTCTCGCGCAATTGCTCGATAAAATAGATCGCGAACTATTACTTCGCAGCTTGAAACATTCAAGTCTTCACAAGGAAGACGTCCCATGGCACTGGTGTTTGAACTGATATTTTATATATATATAAACTTTCTTACCATAGTTGCAAATTAACGAAATTTAATGGGGCTACACGTCGAGATAGGAAGACTGCCACACGTGCAGAAACTCGTGTTGAAAGAGAGATTCAAAACTTCATTGATGGAAATACTGAGATGAGAGGACTTATCCACAGCCAAAGATTTTGACACTTGGGGCATTTTTTATGTAGATTAGCGTGATCAAATGGGTATTGATATTCGACCAAAAAAAAAAAAAAAAATGGGTCTTGATAGTTATCAGAGCTAATCATAATTCATACTTGCATTTGGCAGACCACCGACAAAAGTGGCCCTTTTTTTTCCACAAAAAAAAAAACGATTTCACGCGATTTTTGTCCATTTTTCGTCCACGTGAATGTCATGCGTTAAGGGGTTACTGTTATATTTACTGTTTCTCTGACCATATCCACAGGAATATCACTGCGAGTTTATGTGTTTTCAGTGTCGGACCCTTGCGCTACACAATTATTGAAGTAGGACAGCGGCAACCAAAATAATCCTAGCAATTGTTGGCATTTGTATGTATTCTTTATGTTTATTTCCTTGAACTTTTTTTTTTGGGTCGAAAGTAGATATTGCACTCATTCGTGAAGATAAATGAGTCTCACAAGACAATGATGGATAAAATTCTGAACATAGAATTTCCGAAAGGGAGAGAGAAGGAAAATTCACCCAATTTGTAGGAAGGTTTTTGGCTTGGTGTGTTCTAGCTAGCCAATCCGCCGCTCGGTTTGCTTCTCGTGGACAGTAAACAACCCGTACTGATTTGCAAAGGGCTAACTCTTCTTTACACTTTTCCATTATCTCCTTCAAATCCCATGGTGATTCGGCCCGGCCCATTATAATGTCAACCAAATTTAAACTATCACTTTCGCATACCCAGCAACCCCTTTGACCTTTCTCTCTTCCCATGTGCCGTGCTTCATTTTTCCTCAAGTACGACAACCCGTGCATCAGGGAAACTTTTGCTTGCTGAGAAGAGGACGCCCGAGCTTCTATGGCGAAACCCTCGACCACTAGCCCCGTCGGATCTCGCACAATCCCAGCAAGTGAACAGAGGAATTCGCCTGGAATCCATGAAACATCTACGTTGAGCTTCATCTCGTCTCTGTCCGGCGGCATCCACCGAATCGATAAGCTTCGATTTGGGGGTTTTGGTCCTTTTAGATTCTACCATATGCTAAAGTTTTTTTGTTGTGCTTGTGCAAGATCCACAAGATTGATCAGTTGCGGAGGCTTTGCTCGGAAAATAAGGTTGTTGCGGGTCTTCCATATGTTCCATAGCACAACAGCGATTAGTTCTTTTTCAGGTAAACCTTCCCTACCTTCGAAGATCTCCGTTAGCCACTAATCAAACCTCTTGATGTTGCTTGGGTTGCTAATGATATTGATGCGGGGGTCTGCCCATATTTTTTTGGTCCACTTGCAAAGTAGAAATAGGTGTTCTATTATTTCCATGTGTGTGGAGCAAAACGGGCAGAAGGGGTTGAGTAGCATTTTTCTTTTATACAAATTCTCCCTTGTTGGTATGGCATTTTGACATAAACTCCATAGGAACGTTCTCATTTTCGGGGGATAGCTAGACTCCATATTTTAGTCCACAGGGTTCTTTGAGGCATGAAAGAATAAGACGCCCTGTTTGGTTCTGTTCTTGTGGTGTTAGAATAGGCCATGTTATACCCGCTCTTCATAGTATATATCCCTGACTTGTTCCCTGTCCATACTAGACAATCCTTCTTTGGGTTCGGGCTAAGGTTTATCGCAAGTATCTCATTAGCGATTTGTTCTTCAAAAAGGTTGAGAATCAAATTTTCCTTCCATGCCCGTGAGTCTTCATTAATAAGTTTTGTTACCATAACTGGTTCATTTTGGTTGGCTGGACCTCCAATCACTCCAAACTTTAGCCATATGTCTTCCCGTATGATGATGGATTTGCCATCCCCCACTGACCATTTAACCTCTGATTCTATGGCTTCTCTTCCTGTTAAAATGCTTTGCCATCCCCAAGACGGTCGCTGCCCCTTTCTTGCCTTCCACAAGTCTCCATTTGGAAAGTAGATACCTTTTAATATTCTGCTCCACAAAACTGAAGGAGAGTTGGATAATCGCCAAGCTTGCTTGCCAAGCATTGCTCTGTTAAAGTTAATCAAATCTTTGAACCCCAAACCTCCCTCATCTTTTTTGATTTTTAAGACTTCCCATTTTTTCCAATGCAAGCCTATTTTTGAATCACTTTTCTGCCACCAAAATGAAGCAATTCTTCTTTCTATAGCTTTACATATAGAGATAGGAAGTTTAAAGATTGACATCGCGTAATGAGGGAGGGCTTGTACAACGCTCTTGATCAAAATTTATTTGCCTGCTTTGGTCAATAACTTTTATTTCCATCCCTCTAGCTTCGAGTTTACTCTTGCTAGAATCCAAGCGAACATCTCTTTCTTTGAATGACCCCATTCTGTTGGAATGCCAAGATATTTCCCTGTTTTGTCTATTATTGGGACTCTGAGCTCTTGTGCTAAATTTCTTTTCAGAGAGATAGGACTATTACTGCTGAAAAATACCCCTAATTTATTTAAATTAATGGCTTGGCCCGTTGCATAGCAGTACTGATTGAGAATATTTGCTAAGTTTTGGCATTCGACAATAGTCCCATCCAGAAAAAATATAGCATCATCGGCAAAAAGTAAATGAGTCAGTATAGGGCAAAACATGTTTAATGTTATACCCTTGATGCTTCCATCTTCAATGGCTTTGTTCATCAACCAGGTCAAAACGTTTGCTGTTAAAATGAATAGGTATGGAGAAAGAGGGTCGCCTTGTCTAAGTCCTCTTGAAGGGGTGAAATATTGAGTTGGTTCCCCGTTGATCTTCACACTTAGAGACACCGTCGAAACACATTGCATAATTAAAGATACCCACCTCTCACGGAAACCCATTTTCAGCATGCAATCCCTTAAAAAATCACATTCAATTCTGTCATAGGCTTTCTGCATATCCAGTTTCAAGATCACCTAAAAAATTTTCTTCCTTTTTGTAATTATCAGCTGATGTAGTACTTCCTGAACGATTAATATATTATCCTGAATTTGTCTACCTTGCACAAAGGCACTCTGTTCAGGCTCTATAATCTTTGGAAGCCAAATCTTTAGTCTATTAGCCATGACTTTTGAGATGATTTTGTAGCTGAAGTTGCACAAACTGATAGGTCTGAATTGGCCTATGTTTTCTGGATTTTTTTACTTTTGGTATCAAGGATATATGCGTTTTGTTGAGAAGGGGGTCGATGGTACCTGTTTCGAAAAAGTTCTGCACTAGGTGGACCAAATCCATCTTTATGTCCTCCCATGACTATTAATAAAAGAGGCCATTTAGTCCGTCGGGTCCGGGGGCTTTTGATGAGCCCAATTGGAAAACCACTTCTTTTACCTCTTCCATGGTAATGTTGGCCATCAGATTTTCATTTATTTCCTATCTTACTGGGTTGGGACACTGATTTAGGATTGATTGATAGTTCCTGGGACCCTCTGATTTGTATAGGTTCCGATAGAAGGACCCTATGTGTTCTTTGAGTGCCGAAGGATCCCTACGCTAACTTTGATCTTCCATTTGCAGCATTGTAATCCTATTTCTCTGTCTTTGTTGCATTGTAGTTGCGTGGAAGAACTTAGTGTTCCTATCTCCCCATTGCAGCCATTTAATGCGTGATCTCATCCCCCAGAATTTTTCTTCTTGTTTCCACAGCTGTTCTATCTGGTCGACAATGTTTTGGGCTTCCTTCCTGCTGGAATTTTCGGACTTCTTGTTAGTTAGCTCGGTTAATGCCTTGTTGAGCTCCCTAATAGGATATGGTGCATTGGCAAACTTCTCTTTGCTCCACTTTGCAAGCTCTTGAGAAGTATCACTGACTTTCGCTGAGAAACTTGTCTAGTTTAGTGGCATTTTTGTTCCATATTTTCTTGATGATCTCTCCATATTCTTCATTTTTTGTCCAGTATGCTTCAAACTTAAATTCTCTCTTCATTTTCTTACTTTCAAGATGCAACACAAGGAGAAGAGGGCTATGGTCCGAGCCAATTGCTGGAAGGGCTTGTACTTCAGCATTATGAAAGGTAATTCTCCAGTCCATGATACATAGAACTCTGTCTAGTCTTTTTTTTACAAGGGCCTCCCCTTGCCGGTTATTCGCCCACGTATAAGCACACCATTTGCTATCCATGTCCATTAGGGAACACTCGTTTAAAAGATCTCTGAACACTGCTATTCTGTGATTATCTGCTTCACGTTTCCCCACCTTCTCCCACACATATAATATTTCATTAAAATCTCCCATGCAAGTCCACGGTAGATGGTTTGTTGACTGCTAATCCTTCAGCTTTTGCCATAGCTTCAGCCTTTCCCCGAAATTCATCGGTGCATGAAGAAAAGTTATCTGCATGTGATAGCCACTGTCTGGATCTGTGCACTCCAAGTCAATGAACTCTTTAGCGCTAGCATTCACCTTTAACACCACTTCCTCACTCCACAAAATGGCTAAGCCTCCCACTATTCCTTCTGGGTTTTCTTTGAACATATTTTGGAACTTAAGTCTCCTTTTAACTCTTTCCACCATCGTTGTTTTGTTCTTTGTTTCCATCAAGAAAACCAGATTGGGCCTTTCAAGAGCTACTAGAGCTCTTAGTTCCTGGAATGTCAGGAGATTGCTCAGCCCCTGACAGTTCCAACTTATAATTTTCATATCGTCGCCGGTGGCTTATTAGGGCTAGCCACCAAGCCCACTCATTACCATCTTTGATCAACTTAATTGGGGTCTCCAAAAGCTCCGTATCATCGATCATTAGGGGAACTTGTTCTGCTGTGCATTTCTGTTTTTTTGCCCTCTGCACCTTCATACTTTTCTTGCTGCATTTCCCAACTTTTGATAGAATCGGCTTAGTAGCTTCGGAGCACATAATCCGTTTGCCATGATCTGTATTTTTTGTAAGGAGAACTGCTGATTCTTTTGGTGCCTCCTGTTCATTTGAACTTTCTACCCTTCAAACCTCAATAATTTTGTCCTAGAAGTAATATTGTTCCAAGTTTTTCTTGGATTATGTATGTTGTTGATGAGTCGACTCTCAACCTCATCTAACGCATTCTTGAGAGAGAGAGAGAGAGAGAGAGAGAGTTGTGCAGTTACGGTTTGCAAGAAATGCACCAAATTCAACGTTTGTCATCCAATGATTGGTACACATAAAGCTATACAATGAATAATGGAAGGCCATCTCCATCTTCCAACTCAAAAGCTTAACTCAAGATAGACATTTTTTTAAGAAATCAATATGTAAATAAGAAAATCATTATCCATTGGAAATATATATATTTCGAACTCACCAAAACGTTCCGCAAAATTTAGTAATTTCCAAGAGAATCACAACCTGGTAAATTTAAAACTTGAAAATTATCAAATATATAACTTGAAGAATATCGGTCCATTGCTACAATTAATATGTTTGAAAATCAATTTCTATCACTTTAAGTAATTGACCTAAGGGCAAATATTCATTAATTTAGCCATAATGGATCACTTTCCAGTAACTACGGATTCGGAAAATACAATTTGGACTTTCTTCTGATACGATACTAATAACCCAATTGACATTTCCACTTGGGGTATCTATTGTCTTCAAATTCCTGCATATTAATTGATGTAGGAATTTTCCGAAAGTCCCACTTCATCGACTCAATTTTTTGTTTTCTTTATGTATCAGAGCTACACAAGGACACAATGATCTTTTCTTCTTAAAGAAAAAAATCTCCAAATGATTACCTTGTGGATACTGCGCTTGATTTTTTGCTTTTTAATTTACTTCAATTCCTATTTTTTAGGTCAGAGATATCACGGAAGGAACCTCCCGACTACCCCAACCCATGTTTCAAAATTGTCAGTGGAAAGACTATCAAGAGTGATTACAAAAGACACTCTCTGCTCTTGAATGTGGAGGTGGCGACATTCAAACAAGTCTAGATATGTGGATTCCTATCCATCCATAATACCTTTAATAAGAATTGTGGTGTAGCAAGTCTTGCTCGACAACCAAGTACAAGGAGCAATGGCACACCTGACGGAGGCTACTGGGGGCTCAGCCCCCTTCGTTCAAAATATTTTTCTATTACTAAAAGTCGAAAAATTTCTAAATAAATTATATATAGATGACATCTCTTTCCCTCACCCAATATGGAATTGGATAAAAATGAGATGTCATGCTACAACATGAACTCATGGACCCATAATCCAATACCGTATATTGCCAAATAGGTGATTTTCTCTAGAAGATTAAACTATTAGGAAATGCAGAAACAACATACATGTGGAGTGGGATTGACTCTCGGCCGCATAGTTGCGTTTTAATTTCTATCATTTTCTTACAACACAATTGAATCTTGGTGATCCAATCTTAGGAGGCAATATCATATTGTATAAAGTTATAACTATTCTTAGTCACTGTTGGTGTAGGAATAGCTGCGACCCTCCTAATCTTGTTGAATTTACATAATCCTGAGGAAAATGAGCAGGTATCCCTGGAATCAGCAGGCCAATCACTCTAAAAATCCTCAACAACAATCCCTCTCTGTAGCTTGGTCCCTTCTCCCAAGTAATCGTAAAGCTTCTCATGAGCTCATACCACGCATTCATCATCATCGGTATCACTTGTAGAGGCGAGAAGTAGTTCTTGTTCGGTTCTTCTGGGATGACCTACATATAAAAGATTAAGCAACCAAGAAAATTGAATGACTTGTCTTATCCAATTACAACATGCCATGCACGGTTAACTCTTTCTTCTTTCTTCTGTTCTTTCACCTTTTCAGCCCTGCTAAGCCAATTCCTGAAGTTCATGGACGTGACAATGTTTTTTTGCTTTGGAGGAATTTTATTGCATAGACAGTCTGAATGGCAAACTCCTTCTCTTGTGCAATTTCAATCCACTGGTATATGATTTATCCACATCATAATTTCGTTTGATATGAAATGGATATACATAGCATTTAGCTAAAGCTACTTTGAGAACCACTTTGTCCACCAACTAATATAACTAAGCCCACAAAAAATAATTTAGGCGCGCGCGCGCGCGCGAGAGAGAGAGAGAGAGAGAGAGAGAAAGAGTTCCTCACCTTCCCTTGATATTTGCTATTGAAATAGCAACAACGCCCAAAGTGCGTGAACATGGAAGCTGAATCATCGAAAGGCAACCTAGGCACAATGTCATTGGCATAAACGAATCGAAAGTACGCAACCCGATGTTCTTTCAAGACCCTCTCCATGAACTCCCCAAACTTGTCATCTCCAACCCTAGGTTGACCAAAGGTGTAGACCCCCTCCAATCTCTCCATCAGCCACGTCTCCCCGTGAATGGCCAAGATCGCTGGGAAGAGTATCGCCAACGCACCTCCCAAGCTGTGGCCGGTCAAAACATACTTCACTTTGTCGTTCTCGCCAAGCAGTGACCTTAGTTTCCCCCTTATGGCATAGTAAGCGAACGGCGCGGGGGTTTCGAGAAGTGGGTCAAGCTCTTTCGGCCAACCTAGGGTCTTCTGGAGGCCTAGAGCTTTCATGAACCCGCCATGGATATTCCCAACTCCTGGTAACTCGAACCGTGAGAGATCAAAGTCCAAGCACCAATCGGCCGCATTGAAAGGTTCCGTGCCTCGGAAGGCGACCATGATGGTGTCGCGGTCCCGTAGCATGAAGGCCTGTGTGGTTACTTTCCTTTGATAATCTGCAGAAGAAAAATAACAGGTATCTGTCAACTGTTATCTTGGTATATTATCCACAGCTTTAGAGATGGCAGCATAGCTCCTTACCATTCCAAAAGCTGTAGGACCCCAAGAAATCCATCTGCACAAATGAGCGGACATAACTGTTATAAAGGACTAATTCAATTATTGTTCAGCATCGTATGTCGCCTCTTTTTAGGATGGTATGGCCAGGTTCAGTTAGTATTAGGAACTTAGTCAATTAAGCTCTTTAGTATAAATTATGATCAATTTTTGACACCTTTTAAGTTTAATTGTCCCTGACTAATTAAGTTGCACAGAGCGTGCTTCAAACAGATCAGCTTTGCGAATTCTTGTTTCTGGTCCTCGCTTCTTATGTCTTTACGTGGTCACAACATGATCCATGCTTTCATTTATAGATTAACCCCAAGCCAAGTAGTGTTTATTTCCGATTTAGATTCTGTCGTTTCACCTGCCAGTGGTGGGTGATCGTTGTTTGAAGGTAGGCCTTGTTCTCATAAGATGCTTTTGAAGCCATCATGGAGAGAGCCGCATGGTACTCACTGTCCCCGGGCCTGATGCGGTTGTCCAGTTCCACTCTCTTGTCCAAATTGCCAACGATGGATGTATAGCCCCCAGACTCTCTGTCCGGCATCACTACTTTCCCTGTTCACAGCCCCACATAGTACAGTCAGCATCTTTCTAAGTGTAAAGTCAACAGATTGGGTAGACTAATCCTAACTTTTTAGCATGGCACTACTTGATCAATATCTTCAACTAGATATGGTTCCCAGAAAATAACAGCAATTGGTCTGAGAATTTAAAACTTCTATTGGTTGGTGATCTAAGTCAGAAGAAGCTCTTCTCATGAAGAAATGATCAGTAGACGGGCGTTGATGAGTCTAATTAGGTATCCGATAAGCCCAGTCGTTCTTAGTTAAATTTCTTTTAGAAAATTGATGAATCTGAGTGAACTAGATCCAAAAGGATAAAATATATCCAAACGCAATCAGACTTATTTCGAGTTGTTTTAATACAACCTTATTGTGCCATATTGCAATAACTAGATATGCAGGCTGACCTCGAAAGCAGTTGACAAGAAGCCTTCCAAAGTTCTGATTGCTCGACAAGAGATTCAACCAAAACTTGATCGCCGACCCGATCAAAGACAGGGGTTTGGCCACAAGAAGCAGAAGCTTCCGCACGAGAATGGATACAAACATGATCCATCTCCGCTCAAAGCTCTCCTCTCCTTCCTCGGAGGAGTCCATGAATTCCCTTTTGTGCACATCGCTGCAGATCAGAATGCGCAAGAGATCGATGACACCAGCTTTCTCTGGGCTCAACAGCAAGTAGTTGCTGCAGAAACTCTTGTCACAAGCCATGGCTTTGAGGCAAAGAAGAGAGAGGTGATTGCTAGGGTTCTTTCTCAATTTGAGAGGGTCTGTGTACTCGCTGCCTCGGATGGGACTTGCACTGCTTCTTGAACATGGCTTCAAAGGCTTATTTATAGAGGTTTCTTTGTCATTGAATAATCATAGACGTAATTTCTGGTTTGGTGTTTGTCTGTCAATCTTTAGTCTCGGGGTACTTAGCATTACTCAAAGAAATGAAAACGTACGTTTTTGGCATGAAAGCCGATCGACTTTCGATGGGTTGGTGAAGGAAAACTAAGGCGTTGTGGAGAAGATGGGAACTCTCTCCGAGTTTCTCTATGACCTGCATTTCTGCATTTCGACGGTGTAACGACAAGTGCAATCAATATTTAAGAAAGGCCATGTCTTGATTTGTCTGTGGAAATTTTCATGATTTAACGTGAGACCATGTGATTCATTTCTTCACGTTTGATGTTACCCTTATCATTTAATTGATGGGCACTGGAGAGATCTAAGTGGGGCCCTACTAGTATCAACTATGCCGTTCGAGCAGGGTCGGAAAACGAGGTTGTGCTAAATTCAGCGTCCTTCCAAACGTGATCCAGTTGACATACTGCTCGTGAATTTTGTGCTCCATCGCGTTGCACAAAATAGCTACTTGGACATACAAGACGGTCATGAATTGCCGTACTCCCACGTGTTGCACACGGTTGCTACTTTGACATATAAGACAGTATGAATCATTCACTTTGAACTTGTGCGAATTTCATTTTAGAAATTGAACATCAATTATTCGGCTAAATATTAGGTTCGCAGCTTTTTTTGACTCGGCCCACATTTACGTTTTAAATTTGAAATACAGCTACATTTCTCATTATTTGGTGACTAGATTGATTCAATTTACAAAATAGAGAATGAACTCTCATGCATCCAACGGATGCAATTGGTATATGGGTCATTGTTCTAAGGGGTTTTAGTGGGATAAATTTAATTTTTAACCGAACTTCTCATTTTTTTTAAAGACATTTTTAGTGTGTATACAATATTCCACCATAGATCAAGTAATACAATAAAAATAACAATTACACCCAAGTCATTAAAACAATTTCGTGTTTCAAAGCTTCAAATTCCACGCAATAATCTCACTATGTTTAGTCTCACGATCCCTTGCAAAGGGGAAAATTGCTCAAAAAGCCCTAAAACTATTGTACGATGGCCAATTTAGTCTTAAACATTTCGATTGTATTAATATAGTCCTAAAAAAATTTTACAATTTGCCAATTTAGTTCTAAATTTTTCATATGCCAATTTAATCTGAAAGCTTTTGACAATTTGTCGATTTAGTCCTCATGGTCATTTTTAGACAAAAATCATTGACGTTGTAATTGAGTCAACACCGGCCATCCTATGTGGAGGTGATAAATGATCACTTGCGTGGTGGTCATTAGTCATTAATGTAGAAAATTGTGGTGGTTTTGCTCATTAGAAAAGAATATCTATAGGTTAATCCCATTGGGGCCCTTTTTTATATTAAGATACATGTGCAAGTTGTGTTAGAGAAATCCCATATCGGAAAATTGACGTGGTGTAGAACAATTAATATATCTTAGTTGGCTCATAATTCACTAGCTTAACCTTTTGAGTAAAAGTAGATCCAATTGAAAGTGTCAACAGGCTCGAATTTGAGTTCCCTCATAACAATCTCCCTAAGTGAAGATATTAGACTTTTGCTACATGCTCCCAAAATTTCAATCCAAGTTGGTGGAAACTTCCCTCCTCCAAAAACCGGATTGGTGCGTTTTTTCAAATTAAATCACTTTCACCTACACAAATGAAAAACACACTAAAAAAAACCCTAATTGTATTTCACGATAAAAAGTGTGTTTTTTTCTCACATATGTCGATAGGGTCGCTTCACTTAAGATCAAAAGGACCCACAACGGAGATGCCTGGCGGCACGACAGAGTTGAGTGCTAGAGACGACATGGACAAAACGGTGGGCTGGAGCATTGTGATGGCGCGGCCGCCATGGTTGACTAGGGAGATGACCGAGAGAAGAAGAAAACCAGTAGAGAGAGAAAGGGAAGAGATGTGTTTTATTCCATCCTCAGATAGATAAAATGTACCCAAACTAGTCTGTCACTGAGGTCGCTCAAGGTGTAACCCTTTGCCAAACATTTATTGACTATGCGATTACGACGGTGGGGCTATCCTCTCACCCTTTTTAGTAAACGGGATCAATTTTGCTAGCCATGCATCCTAGACCATGTAGATCAATACCTAGGGGTGAGCGTGGTTCTCGGGTAGAACCGGGAACCGGAGAACCGAACCAGAGGTTCAGGTTCAATTCCCGGTTCTGGAGATGCCGGTTCCGATTCCCGGTTCCCTATTTCTGGGAACCAGTGGTTCCCAGTTCCAGTTCCGGCTCCTATGAGAACCAGAACTAGTAGGAACCGGAACCTATTCCTAAAAACCCTAAATCAATTTTTCGCTTATGCTCAATTCAGTTCTCCTCTCTCTCTCGTGACTCGTTCTCTACTTCTGCCCTGTCCCCAACGTTGCTCACCCTCAACGCCAATGCCGAACGCCACTCGCCCTCGACGCCACCGCCGAACGCCGCTTATCCTCAACGCCACCGCCGGACGTCGCTAGTCTCGCCGTTGGACGCCCCTCACCCCCTCTTGCTCCCTCGACACCGTCACCCCTTGCTCGCCTCGCTGCTCAGCCACTGGACGCCGCTTGCCCTCGACGCCGCAGCTGGACGCTGCTCATCCCCCCGGTGGATGCCACTCACTGCTCGCCCAATTGCCCCCAACGCCGCTCACCGCTAGCCTAGCCGCCCCCGACGCCGCTTGCCGCTTGCCCAACCGCCCCCGACGCTGCTCGCCACTAGCCCAGTCGCCTCTGACGCCGCTCACCACTCGCTAATTTTTAAGTATTGTCAAATAACATGCTATTTTGTAAGTATCGTCAAGTCTCTATAATGTTGATTTCTTTGTGATTTCAGGTATTAAAATGTTTGAGGATGTTGCTGAGTCCAAGGTATGTGTAAGCCTTCTACTTTCTTCTTTCGTTGTTCTCACGTGTCTCTTATGTTTCTGTAGTACTTGAAGGGTTTTTTACTTGATCAGAATTAAAAGATGCCTCTTCCGGTAAAAAGCATAGTCAGCATACTTGCCCTTGTTTATGTTGTCGCATTATATAAATTGCTTCTCTTAATAGACTGAATGTTTTGGTAAAAGTAATCAAACTTGCTTGATAAATCCAAGCCGAAGATGTAAAATTTGCTGCCAAATTGGTACCAAACAGTTACAATGCTTGTTGTGATTTGCAGATGAGGAAAGGTGCTCTTGTGAAGTTTGTTGGTGTTGTTGATGTGAGTGCAAACACTGAATAGATCTGGTACTCCCATAATGGTCGCTCTGTGATTCCATTTGTCTACCTATATACATTTCAGGTCTTGTTGCTAAAGTTTTTGATCGCACAAGAACTATGGCTGATGTTTATGGTGCTTTCTATGATTTTTCTTGTATCCTGAAGTTGAAGGTATGAAAGTCAAAGACTAGAATGCATGAATTGCATTCTATTCTCGTCAACTCACATTCTCTTATCATATTTATTTTTAGTTATTATTTCTTAAAAATGTACAAGCAGTAACTAATGTGAGTTCTATTAGCATAATACGTTTGACCTATGAGTGATCCAAACTTCTCTTATCATTGTCCAACCACTTTTATTCCTTGTTTTTTTCAGATGGGCTCTGTGGGAACACCAGCGAATCATAGAGATTTTTTTTGGATGCATATGCATGTATTATCATATGCTTTTATGTACGTTTATAGTTTGTCCTTCTCCCTCAAATAAAGGGAAATAAGTACAATATCTCACTTTTCTAAAAATTCATTTTAGTCCCAACTTACTAATTCCACATTTTGTCGCCCCTTACTCCCGGCAAATCCATCTTTGAGCTGATACTTTTGAATAAATCACAATATAGAATGGATTACGATCATTAGCAGTTGCACTTGCAACTCCAGTTTTGCATTAGTTGTCTGTACATCTACTTCCAGACCTTAGTAAACTCCTGAAACTACGTGCATTAATATCATATCACGCCACTAAGATTTGAGGAAAAAACAATAGGATTAAAAGATAGAGAAAGAAAAAGGAAACTAAGTAGTTCTCATATCCAATTACATGCTGAATTGCTCTATTTGTCATCAAAGGAGCTAACTTCTTCACAGATTGAGCTCCTGACAGATCTGTGCTTGTTTGCACAATGCAGGCCGGATGAGATCTCAAATTCATAAGTCTTTCAATGAGTGGATGCTTTTCATTGGGTGCTTTGTTGCTCTTGGTAGGGGTCTAGAGCTTACATTCCTACCATCAAATTGCATGATGTCTTCAAACTTTTTGGCTATCTGATTGCCCTAACATTGCTCGTTATCCTTTCTTGTAGCTCTTGAGCAGTAAAGGGTATGGATTGCCAAGTTGCTAGTGCGCACTTGTTGGATTTCAATGGGTATGGCTAAATTCTTTGTCGTTGGCTTCTTTTTCCAGCATTAGTCACTTGCTTGGAGACTGAATTTTATTGTGGAATGTGTCCTTATTGGTACTCAGCTTATTCATGTGATGATGTCAGGCTCAGTTTTTTCTTGCTCTCCAATGCCTGCTGTCTCCAAATGGCATACTTCATGAAAATGATTCGAGCAAATACAAGCTAATTGACCTGAGAGCTACATAGCTTTAGATCCATGTCTAATTCGTCCTGTCAACAAATTAGCAATCATGAAGCTGGAATGAGTCATCGAAAATGAGCTAATGATACTTCTGGGGAAGAGAATTATGTACATAGATGAGAATAGGCGAAGTGTTAAAAGGCCTGGTTGCTGCTTGATTGTTTTCAAATTCTGATGTTGCAGTTTAGAAGAAAGGGTCAAATAATTGGAATGGTTGTGGCTCTGTGACTTTGCCTGGCATCCTTACAACCAAAAAGCGTGGGTCCGCTGAAACTTCAAATGCATTGATTGATTATTTGTTCCGTCAGATCATAATTCTTCTTTTCTGGGTCAAGAAAGATACCCAATCGATGCAAGTATTCTCTTTTATCTAGTTGAATTCCGTGTCAAGAATTGCTTTCCTCTATTGATAGTTCTCTTCATTTTGTATAATCTTTGATGAATGACAAGTTTGTTTATTATTGTTACGTTCATTTCCGTTTTTTTAAACTAAAAATGAAATTACAAAAAAAAAAAAAAAAAAAAAAATGTTGTAACCTGGAACCGATTCCGGAACCTATGACAGAGTAAGTTCTAGGTTCTTGGTTCCGATGGGTAGATTCCAGGTTCCAAAAACTAAGGAACATGTACCCGAGGGTAGTTCCAGGTTCCAAGCGAAACTTGTAAGGAACCTAGAACCGCTCACCCCCATCAATACCCATTAGAAGTTTTAGTTAAGAGATTCTTGTGGGGATGAGTGAATAAAAAGGGTTGGCCCATAAGACTGGATGATATGTTAGACCATTTAGCTAACTTGGGCTTGTAATTGAACTTTTCATGGACTCAAAATACAACCTAAGCCCGGCCATGCAAAGGCATTTCATGATCCGTGCTTTAGAGGCCACGCAAGATCAACACGATCGGGCCGACCACTTAACGAGTTTAATTGACCTTCACCTGGTCTGTTTAATTGAGCCTATTTCAAGGTTGTCTCTGGCCGAAAAGACTTCATTTCTGGTGTCTGATCTTTGATCCCGAATGGGTGTCGATGTGTCAAACAGATATATTTATTTCGTTGGATTCCAATCCTATAAGCTGAGGTTGAGTTCACTAGCTTGAACAGTAGTAAGCTAAATAATGCCGCTCAAGTGCTTTCACTATACGTTGATAATCAAATAGCTTAAATCTGAGATTCTAAGCTCTAGCTTAAGAAGGCTGCATTTCTAGCACCTCAAACCATCCATTTGTCACAGTTCTTTTATGTATAGTGACATAGGACGATGATTGTAGTAATATTGTCCAACAAGGAAAGAGGGTACTTGTTTGTCACAGCTAGAGAGATCGGATAAATTGGGACAACTTTCAATACCTTTTTGGATGGTGGGAGACTAGGAACTTGTCAAATCGCATATATGACATCCACAAAGTGTTACTGGTAGCATATATGTGAAAGTGAATCTAAGAAGTTGGGCTAAAATTGTAATGCCAATGCTAATCGAGCGGTGTTAAAATGGATAAGTTCTTGGGAAAGTCCTTGCTATCACCTCACTAATACCAAAATACAATTGGCGAGGACCATTACGAAAGACAGGCTGAAGGTACCAAAACAGATGAAGAAGAGTCTAAGAACTCAATGTCTGAGGTGAACAGTGGAGACGAAGATAAGGAAAGCAGTGTGGAGGAAGATGATGAGTAGATATCTACGGAGGGAAAATACCTTTTATCTAATTCATCAGAGCGGTTTAATTTGATGCTCATTTAATTTTTTGTGGTGGCCCTCTGATTTTGGTCCCTTTGAATAATGAAGATGAGCACATGCATTTATCTCTTTTGATAGTATATATCTTTGATTGATTATATTTAGGCTCCGTTCATTTTACTAAAAATAACTTTCAAAAACGTTTTTCAGATTTTCTGACGTTTATTTCGTGAAAAATAAACTAATTAATGAAAACAATTTTCCGCTATTGATTAAGAGTAGGGAAAGTGTTTTTCAGTTTTCAAAAATATAAAACATTTTCCATAACCTTTTCCACATCATCTTCTTTCACCAAACATATTTTCATTTTCTTTTAAATTTTATTTATCTTTGTTTGTTTTTTTAAATCAAGTTTTAAAATTTTCTTTTACCTTTTCTTTTCTTGTCTTTTCTTTCTTCCTTTTTTCTTCTTCTTCCTTGGCCCTAGCCGGTCGCCGATCTCTAGCTACAACAACAGTCGATGATCAACCATAGGCCAACTCAAGCCTTGCCACAAGCCGGCAAGCTCCTCACCACAAGGCTCCACCTCACCCGAGGCTAAATCCGACAAGAGTGAGACTCAATCTCACCTAGTTCAGCAGAGCACGAGATCACCTAGATCTGGTGAGCCACAAGCTTGCCGGCCTCAGCGAAGCTGAAGCTTGCCTTAATCGACAAAGCTCGAGCTCGCCTAGATCTAACGAGTCGCGTTGGCCTCAACGAAGCTCAAGTTCACCTGCATCAATGGAGCTCAAGCTTACTTGAATTTGGCAAGCCACGACCTCGCTGGAGCTCAAGCTCACTTGGTTCGGCGAAGCTCGAGCTTGCCTAAATCGGGTGAGCCGCAAGCTCGCTGACCTTAATGGAGCTCAAGCTCACTTGGATTTGGAAGGCTACAAGCTCATTGGCCTCAATGGAGCTCAACCAAGCATCAAGCTTGCCGATCCACATTTTGGTCAATTGCTGGGCAGTGAGCCATCACCAAGGCACGCAGTGGTGGAGGAAGGGGGAGGAAGGAGAAGAAAAAAAATAAAGAAAAATTAAAAATAGTAAAAATTCGATTTTTATAATAAAATAATTTAATTTTCAATTTTTTAAAAGTAAAATCTTTTGGTTGATTAAAACAATTAAAATTCAATTTTTTTAGTAATTTTCCCTAAAAATCAAATCAGATACTTGAATGTGAAAAATATTTTCCACTTCATTTTCAAGTTTCAACCGAACAAAGGAAAATATGATTGTTTTCTTGGAAAATGGCTTCCTACAAAATATTTTACGGAAACATGATATCTTCCGTGAAATGAACGAAGCCTCAGTATCATATTTTTCTTAATATCTTAAATAGTTATTTTCAATTCCACAATCGATCATTATTTAGAAAAATAATTTCAGATTATTTATTTTTTGCGAAAACAAATGTCTTTATATACATACATAGCTTAATTTCACATCACCTATTTTCCAATTTGTTTATATCGCTCTTTCAACATATGATATTCTTCTCTTTGAAATTACCATTTCCGAGATACTATGAATATAGACAAATTTATGTTTTCCGTTCACAAGAATCCAGCCTTAAATGGTTGATGCAAGACTGTTCTTTTTGACAAGTACAATACTTCATCGATGGTCCTATACAACCGCAAAATTCCCTCTAGTTAAGAAATGCGCCATCAGTCACTCTACGTTAGGTTCTCTATGCAATAGGACCTTCAACGAGAGCAACTTCAGGCCCTACGAAAACAGATTTAGTGAAATAAACCAATCTACTCACATTATCAACGTATGCATACATCAAGAGCCAATAAGGCAAAACACCTACGTAGGTAATTTGGATACCGATTAATTATCTTAATGCAAACCCCGCCACAAAAGATATACCAACTCGACGTGATAGTAGGACGAAAAGATAAGATCTTAATTCAGACCTTTTTCCCTTAATTTAAGACTAAAAGATTTCCATTGTTAAACTATGGAAACATTTTATATGCAGTTGTATTGGACCATCGATGAAGTATGGTACTTGTCAAAAAGTTAGGAAATACCAATACTTTCCGAAAGCCTTTGTGTCGTGTTGGAATACACTCTAATTCTCGGACGTAGTGGCAGACGTAGGCCCAAATTTTTTTTATTATTATTAACAAAAAATATTTAAGCTAATGCCAAAACAACTCCAAATTAGTACACGTGTGACAAATATACCACAAACTAATTTTTTAATTATCATAAAAATCCAAATTGACAAATTTACCCTCCGTTAGTTTCCGTTAGCTTACTAAATTGGATGACACGTGAAAGCTTATAAATGTATAGTTTGGAATTTTACCCTACGTATATCAGTTTGTGGTTTTCCATGGTATTAATCTAATTTAACAAAAATTAATATAGAGTAAATTTGTTACCAATGTACTACTTTTGGGTTTTTGGTAATCAAAAATTAATTTGAGATAATTTGTCATAGGTGCAAATGTTTGGAGTTTTTGATTGTCAAAAAATTAGTTTAAAATAAATTTGTCAAAAAAGTACAATTTTCAAATTTTTATGATTTCAACACAAAATATTTTCAAGGACAAACCTCTTTTCCTTACCTAATATTATCGGGATAAAGATAAAAAGTGTGCTAGAATTTGACCTCATTGACACGTGCTTTAGTATCACACATTTCAAATAGGTGATTTCCCTTAAAGCTAAATTACTAAAATTAAATTAAATCTCCAGTTTAAACTATTCAACGAAAAACAAATCTGACGTTAATCATGAGACTTCGAATCATTTTTGTTATCTCTGGCAGGGGTAAGCATTGGTCTAAGGTCAACCCAAGTCGAACCCTGAACTAGCCCAACTCGGCCGGTCTTAGTCTAGTTCCTAGGGAACTAGGTCAGTCCTTGATGTTGAGATTCTTAGATCCTGCATTGTACAAGTTGATCCTCTTAGATCCTGCATTGTACAAGTTGATCCTCGATCCTAAGACATTAGGGTTAGACCAACCCTATACATCATATATATTATATATTATCTATTATATACTTTAGTCTACTTTAAATTTTAGCGCTTCCTCCTTTGTTATCTTCACACTTTAATTTGTCATGTAAATTAGAAAGTAGAAAGAAATCCAGCCCTAATTCGACCATAAATAAATAAATAATTAAACCCTCTTCACTCGCCTTGGCCTTGCTCACCTTATTCACCACTCTCTCGCAACTTGCCTCTCTTCACTCGCCTCTATTTGTTGACATCAAAATTTTAAACAAGTATTTATGATAAAAATTGTATAAAAATCATAGACCAATTGGGCCTTAACAAAAAGGAATTTTGCATCACGTGGGCACTAATATTATTTACATCAACTAAGTTTTATTTTTATTTTCATTTTATTATTGCATTTCAAGTAAATATAAAATTATTATTATTAAAAAAAGGGGGGGCTCTTTTCTCTCTTTTACATGGACTGACACGAAGTGGACTCTCTCTCTTCAATCTTGCCCACATACACAAAGGAAGAGCAAGTGCCCTGTGACACAGCCAACAGACGAAGCATGTCCAAAATCGTCCGTGCTCGGCCGTGTCATGCACCAGGGCGTTGCTGGGAACAGCCCTGATCGATCCCTGTCCTGACCAGACCCTAATCAATCCCACATCAGTCCATGATCAATCCCTGATCGATGGGCAGCATCCCCAATCGATCACTGATCGATCCCTAACCAATCCATCGATCGGCCCCTACACGATCCGCGATCCGTGCCCAATCCATCCTTGAGCAATACGGGGGATGATCCATGCACGACCAGCGGCTAACCCCTGATTAATGCTTGGCCAGCCTCTGCACAAACGGGAATTGTTCACTTGCTCCATATCAAGCGGCTTGACTCGCCCATGCTAACCCTGATCTTGCTTCTAATTTGTGCCCTCTCCTGTGGTTGTTTCTCAATGCCCGCAGCCATTGAGTGTGATGGTTTTATATGAGATGGGCTTAAGGCCCGTCCACCCATGTTGGGCCTAAAAGCCCGGCCCACAAGAGTAGGGCCCATGGATGAAGGGGCACAGTTAATTGTTTTTTTGGAGGGACATATGTAAGGGAGGAGAGAGAGGGAGAACGCACCTCTTGGCATTAACGTACGTACATCTCCCTCTCTTTCAAACGCTCACTCTCTCTCAAATAGAAGAAACAGTAAGCACAAGGCAACTTTCTTCTCCCCTTCCAAGCGAATTGTCGTCATCGGATCGAACATTGCCAAATTCTCTTCCTATTTTCGACGTCGGTGTCTAATTTGTGGCTAACAAGGTACGCTCGAATCTGTGGTGTGCTTTAGGATCGGTGATACGTGTTTTTTCCCGGGCTTGTCTTCCGCATTCGATTTAGGGGTTCGATTTAGTGTCGAATATAGTATTTGGGAATCCGTTACTCCCAACATTGGTATCGGAGCCCTAGTTCATGTTTTCCTGACCCCTTTCATGTTTTTTGATTGATTTTCGCGAAAGCAATCGGCCGGTACGGATCGGGGCGAGAAATCCCGACACCCGAGTACTGTTCGTCCTTTTTTCTGAGTTTTCGTAAGTCAAAATCGTTTTCTGATAGCACAGGATGAAATGGCTTGTTGAGACGAGTCCGGTGACATGTCGTGCGCCGCCAGGCGATGCCGGACGCGCCCACAAGCGCGGCCAGAAGCCGCTGCGCATGGGCGCGACGCGCTAGAAGCGCTGGCTCGGCTAGCACGTGCGCAACACATGCCGGTCGGCAAAACGGCACGTGCGCACCGACGACCGGCAAACCGGCACTCACCGGTCGGCGAACCGGCGCGTGCTGACGTCACTGTAACCACCGGGATGACGTCATCACCGACGACCGTTGGCCGGCCAATCACCGACCGACGACCTAACCCGACCCGCGCGGTATCCTTGCGCGTGCCGCGCATGCGCCGGCTGACGTCTTCGTGACGTCAGCCCGCGCACACGTGTGGCACGTGCCGGTCGGTCCGTCCGACCCGCGCGCCCGTCGACCCGACCCATTAACCGTTGACCGATGACCGTTGACCGACAACTGTTGACCGTTGACTTTGACCGTTGACCCAAAAAAAAAAAGGAATTTGTTTCTTTATTTTCAATTATGTTTATGGGGGTTATATGTAATCCATTGTTTATTCTGCATTTGTTGCATGAATCATGGAAAAATTATGTATTTTCCCTTATGTGCATTATGGATTATAAGTAATTCATTTTTAGTTCTGCATTTGTTGCAGGAACTATGATGCGTTATGCACGGATACCTGCAATCCCGAGAACGGACGAGGGAAGTGCAAGACATAAAATGCTGATGTCAGATTTAGCTAATTATCGGTGGCATAACGGTGATTTAATATCACATATGGTCAGGGTCAATTAGATTATACAGGAATTCATCTGGAATGATTATCTTATGCCGGATTTTGAGAAGGTGCTGGCTTTGATGAACACTCTTCCACCTGAATGGCAAGTAATGTTAGATCAGCTATGGGAGGTCAACATGGTCCCGGGTTATAAGAGGCTAGTGGTAGCTTTTGTTAGAGAGTACTATAGGATTAAGTTAACCAAAACTTCAACCCTTAGATTAAGCGCCACATGGCGCAGAGTGAATGCGCCTTGGTGGCGACATGAAAGCTTTCAAAAAGTTTTTTCCATGGTTGGCAAATGTGCCTTCAAATTTCTCAGATATTTTGACTGATAGATTAGAAGGAACATTCCCTATTTATTTCTTAGATTAGTTTGGGATGTTATTGAGTGTAAATATCCCTTTCTATGTTGATGTTTCCTCTATATATATTGCTTAGTATAATGGATAGTTGTATTATGTGAAAGAATCATTATTCTATTGGATGTCAAATATTGTTTGCTTTCTATTATTGTTGACTGCTGTGGGTAGTTAATAGAAGTTTTTTGTAACTTCATAGAATTTATCTTGCATAAGACAATTATATTAATAATAATTTTGAGTTAGGATTTTTGGAGGATGATTGGAAACATAGTGACCTCTTGACTCTGAAACCTTACTTGAGATTATTCATTGATATGATGGGTTTGTGCAAAGTAGATGCATAAATGATAAGCATTAATTATTCGTTCATATATATCTTATGTGTTCAGATCGATGGTTTCAGCAACTAAGAACATAATTGCTGATATGAATGGCAACAATTGTGAAATATTGAATATGAAGATTCAATATGTGCTGGAAAAGCAAAAGTACTAGAAGCTCTTGACCATATTATGGAAGATCTTGAGGATGTTGTGCGCCATCTTGAGCTAGTAGAGGACCGCCTAACGGCATTTGAGTCGAAAATAGACATTTGCAATGCTGGTTCTAGCTCAGAAAGGGTTTTGAGCTCTAAGCGCAAGCGTATTGATTCGTTTAATATGTGGGAATGCAAATGATCAAGTCCTTATTGCAAGAAATCAAGAGTTAACCAACAAAAGAGAGGAAAACATTCTCAAGTAAAAAAAATGTCAAGGGTGAGGTGTTACAATTGTGACAAGAAAGATCACTATGCTCGCGACTGTCGTGAGCCAAAGAAGGTAAACACATCTTGTACATTTGAGAACTTTACTTATGTGTCAAGTTCTGCATTATTGGCTGAATCCAATCCTTTGTGGACTATAGATTCAGGAACGACAGATCATGTAGCAAGGATAGAGAATCCTTAATGAGTATTAACTGGAACTAAGTGGATCTATGTGGGATATAACTCCAGAGATGAAGTTAAAGGGATTGGCACATGTCAATTAAACATGCGTGGTGGACGCACCTTGTTCCTACATGATATCCTATATGCTCCGGAGATTCGTCGAAATTTAGTGTCTGTTTTGGTGTTGGTTAAGCTTGGTTTTAGTGTGAACTTCCGTAATAGAGGTGTAGATTTGTATTTGGATACAAACTACTATGATTGTAGTCACTTTTTGGATGGTTTTATTGTACTAGATGTTGACTGTGGTGATGTCAATATTTGTTATTCTCTTGTTTCACGTTTTCTATTTAATATGATAATGATGTGAATGTGTGGCATGCTAGACTTGGTCACATTGGCCAACAACGTATGATTAGACTAGCCAAAGAGGGCTTGTTGGGCAGCATTTAAAAAGTCGATTTGCCCATATGTGAGCATTGCCAAGTAGGAAAACGACAATGAAACCATTTGGAAAAGGTAAAAGAGCTGAATTTCCTCTGCATTTAATCCATTCTGACGTCTGTGGTTCAATGAAT
The DNA here is from genome assembly GCA_014182575.1 of Eucalyptus decipiens. Taxonomy (NCBI): domain Eukaryota; kingdom Viridiplantae; phylum Streptophyta; class Magnoliopsida; order Myrtales; family Myrtaceae; genus Eucalyptus; species Eucalyptus decipiens. The sequence goes on from CM024616.1 coordinate 23,168,594, forward strand.
GTGAGAGGAAGGCATCGGGCTATTTATTTCATCACTTTTCTAGATGATTATACTCGATTCGGATATGTTTATTTGATTTCTCATAAATCTGAAGCATTAAGTTGTTTCAAAAGGTTTATGAACCTGATGGAAAATCAATTAGTCAAAGAAAATAAAAGTATTGAGATCCGATCCAGGTAGAAAATATTTATTTGATGAGTTCAGAAAATTATGTGATGAAAAAGGAATAGAAAGATAGTTGTCTATTTTATATACTCATCGACAAAATGGTGTTGCGGAGAGAAGAAACAGAACCCTACTGGAAATGGTTAGGTCCATGATGGCGCATGCTAACTAACCTATTACTTTTTGGAGTTATACGTTGTTAACTGCTGCCTATATACTTAACCGGGTGCCTTCCAAATCAATTACTTTCACTCCATATAAGTTATGGATAGGTAGAAAACCGGACTTAAGTTTTCTTAAACCATGGAGTTGTGCTGCCTATACTCATGAGTCCTCTCACAAGTTTGGGAAATTGGGTCCCAAAGGAAATAAGAGTATTTTAATGAGATACTCCGAACACTCGAAAGAGTATGTGTTCATAGGTAAGTAGGAAAGTGGGAGTATAACTGAATTTGAATCACGGGATGTCATATTCTTAGTGGATGAATTTCCTAAAAAGGGCAAAATAGGAGAAGATTACTCCCTATTTGTAATCTTGGATCAAGATAATGATATTAGTGGAGTTCGTCCAAGTGGGAGTAATATGAGAAGTGATGAATTGAATTCAACTCATTCTCAATTACAACCACATGATGAGACAACGTCATCATTATCTAATCCAAGTGGGAGCATAATGGGAAATGATGTGCTAAGTGTACAATCTCCCATATGGCGAACAAGTCGCCAAAGTATTACCTGTCGATGTTTTGACATTGAAGAGGAAATTTTTATGATTGCTCCGCATGATGAGAATGAGCCAAGAAATATTAATGAGGCTCTAAATTGCCCTAGTAAGGAAAAATGGATTCATGCAATGGAAGAGGAAATTGAGTCAATGAAGTCAAACCATGTTTGGGAACTGGTTGATCTTCCAAAAGGACGCAAAGCTATTGGGAAAAGTAGGTTCTCAAAATAAAGCGAAAGGCTGATGGCTCGATAGAAAGGCATAAGGCTTGCCTTGTGGCGAAGGGGTATAATCAACATGAATGAATTGATTATGAAGATACATTTTCTCCTGTAGTGAGATTTACCTCGATTCGCATTATTCTGGCAATAGTGGTTAGTATGGATCTTGAGTTACATCAAATGGATGTAAAAACTGATTTCCTCAATGGAGTATTAGAGGAAGAAATATATATGGAACTACCTGCTGGTTTCATAGTGAAAGGCCAAGAAGAAAATGTATGTCGGCTTTTGAGGTCGATATATGGCCTTAAGCAGTCGTCAAGATAATGGTATATACGTTTTCATAATGCAATAATGGCATATGACTTTACAATGATAGATGAAGATTATTGTCTATATATCAAAGGATCCAAATATCAAATTTGTGATCATATCATTATATGTTGATGATATACTAATTGTTGGAAGTAATATGGAGTTTGTTAATACTGTCAAGAGTTGGTTGTCTTCCAACTTTGAGATGAAAGACATGGGTGATGTTGCATACATTCTTGGAATTAAGATTTCAAGATTGTAAACCCATAGATACTCCTATTGCAAAAGGTGAAGTATTGAGCCATAAACTGTGTCTAAGGACTCCGTAAGAGAAGGAACAAATGAAACATATTCCTTATGCTAATGCTGTTGGAAGCTTTATGTACGCTGTGATGTGTACAAGACATGACATATGTTTTGCAATTGGAATGGTGAGTAGATACCAATCTAATCCAAGTCAAGCACATTAGAAAGCCGTTAAAAGAATACTGAGGTATCTAAATGTGACTGCTGATTATACGCTGAGTTATTAAAAAAAGGATCTGCAACTCTAAGGCTATTTTGATGTTGATTATGGAAGAGATTTAGATGAAAGGAAATCTACATTTGGGTTTATTTTCTTACCGAATAATGGCACCATATATTGGAGCAGTAAGAAACAAAAGTATATAGCCTTGTCCACGATGTAAGTTGAGTTCGTGGCATTATCAACAGCAGTATAAGAAGGTGTTTGGCTTAGGAGATTTTTGGATTATTTAGGTGTTATTGAGAATGCTGCAGATTCATTGTTGGTTAATTGTGATAGCCAAGCAGCAAAAGAGTATACCAAAATTCCAAAATATCATGGCAAGACTAAACCTATAGATACCAAGTATAACTTTTGTCAAGAATATGGTTGCACGAAAAGATGTGAACTTAGAGTACATACTACGCATAGAACGGTAGCAGATCCTATGACAAAGCCAATACCTAGATATGTGTTTTGTGGCCATATGAAATCTCTAGGATTGCGTAGAGGGTGATGTACTGAATATTGTAATTTCCTTAAGTGTTCACATTTGATGAATTTGTGTTTTCATCATTAATGCCTATGAATCTTTGTTTGATCTTTATGCATCTTAATGCTGAGTGCATTACTTTAAGTTGAGAAAGTTTGTCGGATAGATATAAGATTAGCCCACTCACATGGGTAATCGCCTCTATTTATTGTGTGATAAATAGATATGAGATTGTTTTTAAGCTTATTATTTAGACGATAATCGAGAGCTCAAGCTTAAAATACGTATGTCGCCTTAACTGGGTGTTAAGATGAGGACATAATACTTACTATGTCCGAAAGTAAAATAACTCACATATTTTACTTTATCTGTCCATGATGCCAGATGTGAGTTTTGATGAATTTTGTGAATGAGTAGATACGTGAACTCAAGTTAGACATTGGGTATGTCTGAATTATCATATGTACGGTATTGTAGGTGTAGACATACGCTCAATGAGAAAGGAGTTAATATCGTAATACGTATTTCATACTACGTATACATGAGACGACCAATAAGAGTGGCAAAAGTTTGATCTCAACTTTTATGTTGTGTGAGACTCATGAGGAAAAGAGTTCCTCAATTTTTTAGTCCCCTCATGACTCTTACTTATTCTCAAGATTTCTATCTAGTGTTTGCTATCTTAGGATGTTGCCAATGGTCATGAGTTGATTCGATCTAATGGGACATTTCTAGAAAAGCAAGCTGAACTGAAATTGAGAGTTTGAAGGAAAGAGGAAGATCGATTTTGGAAAATCACATTGTAGTTTTGTATTCACCGGTTAACCAATTATGACTGTCTTTGGGCTAATCATAATTGTGAATACAATATATATATAATTGTTTAAAAGAGATCAAGAGAGATATAAATGTAATCGATCGATCTAGGGAACTGTATACTGAATCTACTCAGAGTGTGATGCCCATTATGAGCTGCTATATATTCCTAACAGATGTATAGCAACGAGCTCTCAAAGTATGATGGTCGCACGGATTATTCACTAGTATGAATGTTGAAGAGAGGTAAAGAGAATCATGTTCGGCCCACCATGTGCGAGTGGGAGATGATGGTTTTATATGAGATGGGCTTAAGGCCCGTCCACCCATGTTTGGCCTAAAAGCCCGACCCACAAAAGTAGGGCCCATGGATGAAGGGGCACGATTAATTGTTTTTTTGGAGAGACATATATAAGGGAGGAGAGAGAGGGAGAACGCACCTCTTAGCATGAACGTACATACGTCTCCCTCTTTTTCAAACGCTCACTCTCTCTCAAATAGAAGAAACAATAAGTACAAGGCAACTTTCTTCTCCCATTCCAAGCGAATTGTCGTCATCGGATCGAACATGGCCAAATTCTCTTTCTCTTATCGGCGTCGGTGTCTAATCTGTGGCTAACAAGGTACGCTTGAATCCGTGGTGTGCTTTAGGATCGGTGATATGTGTTTTTTCCCGGGCTTGTCTTCCGCATTCGATTTAGGGGTTCGATTTAGTGTTGAATCCAGTATTTGGGAATCCGTTACTCCCAACAGAGTGGCCTGCTGAGTTGATTTGTAATGATGGTCATCGATTAAACTCCACCGTTGGATCGGAGGGACGATCAACGGCTGGCATTAAACCCGAACTCGTATAAAAGGGGTCCATCTCCCTCATTTGAGCTTAGCTCATTCATAATGAATACAATTCGTCCGTTTGTGTTGCCGACCCTTGTGTTGTGCGTGTGAATAAAATGGCTGACTTGGGATCACCAATCCTAAGGCCGCATGGTGTTTGATCGTTCGTGTTCGACCAACCTGTGACACCTGCACATGAGAGAGAGAGAGAGAGAGAGAGAGAGAGAGAGAGAAGGATCGAAGATAGTAGAAAAGTCAAAGAAAGGGGCTAGCCCTCTCTTGGCGTGGAGAAAGAGAGAAAGGGGATGAGAAAAGGAAAAATGATAATAATAAACAAAAAGACAAAAGAAAAAAAAAGGAGAGAGAGAGAGATACAGAGAAGGGGAGTCATCTTCTTCAGCCCCCTCCCCGTTTTCTCCTTCCTCCTTTCTTCCTCCTTCCCTCTCCACCTCTGCAACTCACGTGAAGCGACGATGATGCGCACGAGAATGGCCTACTAAGAGTGAGCATCAGTCTAGGGTCAACCTTGCACCAACCTAATCCTGTTGGTCCTAGTCTAGTTCCCAAGGAGATTGGGTCTATCCTTGAACCTAGAATTCCTAGACCAGCACTGTGTGGGTCAGTCCTTGATCCTAAGAGTTTCAAGTCGGTCCAACCTAAACCAACCCTAACTATATATAAGATTATTTAGGGATAAGTGTTCAAGAAGTCCTACAACTTGAAGCACTTACGCAAACCTAAACGCAATGTGGAACTCAAGCGTGAAACCCTAAGATTTCACTCCGACTAAACCATTGCTCTAACCAACTCCCGTCAAACCCCACAGCTCCACAAATACCGTATTCCACTAATTTCATGAAATCCCATAGCTCATCATCTCAAAAATTGGACTCCGTGGCTCAAATTTCACAAAACTTTGAATATATGACAAAACCCCGAAAACTACTCCAATTAAACAAACGAAAGGTGTGAACATTTATCAAGCGTTGCATATCGAAATAACTCTAACTTGGTGAGGTTTCCATGGCGTGACATGCGAAACCTCTTCTCTTATCTTTTCCTTTCTTCTTCTTTCCTCTTTCTCACTTTTCCTTCTTTTCTCGGCGTGCCCTCCCTTCTATTCTTAGCCGAGCGTCCATCTTCCCCTTTTCTTTTTGAACGCTCAACTTTTTGCCCTTTTTTGTTTGCTTTGACTTAGTCAAAGTCCATATTCTACAAAATCATACATAAACAATGTGTACTTAGGTATAAGCCGCTCAAATTTGAAAAGAACACTTACAAGATCCAAATTGTGTATATAGTTCTCAATTTCACTTATGCACTTTTTTTTCTTGGTTGGGCAATTATGCACTTGATAGATGGTGTACCTTCTACTAAATTATGGTTTTCCTGTCTTAATTCTTTTGATAAGCATCACGAGAATAAATCATCTTATAATTGTACTATTCTATATCAGCTTGAGTGAAGAAGGGATTAGCCAACTAGTAAAAACAAACAAGTCTTTACACTTAGAAAGTAAGTTTAACCGTATTACTTTATGTTGTACTTAAATCGTCACAACACATTTTCAATTTTTCTGAGGAAAAAGAAAATTCTTCTTTCAAATGTCACACATCGTTACTTCCTGACTGATAATTGATAGTTCAACAATTAACATATAATTCACTTCTCATTTCCCAAAATTCAAGGGAAAAATAGGATTCCCGGTCAAACAAAAGTCATATTTTTACCGAAAAGTTAAAAAAAAAAGTCATATGAGGACAAGTTCAAAGAATATACGAGTGAAAAATAAGCATGAGGACATCAACGAGTTGTGTAAATCCCATTAAGGTAATTTCTCCACAAAGACAGCTAAGCAATAACGACAATGCTTTAAATACTTTCTATTGGGCATTTTACACGGCTCATTCTGCCACCAATGCTATGTAGAGAAATATAAGCAAAAAATTAGGGGAAAGAAAAACCGAGGCATGACATCTCATTTGCTAGTGTTGAAATGTAACCACATGCTCTCTTCTTTAGTTCCTGAATCCACTCTTCTACCAATGACTTCTCCATAACAATTTATGGCGCATTTTGTGCGTATTAAAAAATCCAACCTAAAAATTTAACAGGTTAAATGAAAGTGTGCTTTACTATTGTCATGACCAAATTTTTCGGGCGTGAACCACCTAGGGTTTGGCTAATGGATTGTTAAGCCTAGACTTAACTCGGACTCTCCCAAGCCCATGCCAATTCGCGACTTTCGATTCAAGTTCTTAACATGTAATTTTTTTAATTAGGAGTCGCCACTAATCTATTTTTGGTGAGTCGATTAGAAACCTAAGTAAAGTAACGGGAGTTTTACTTTACTCCTACGAACCAGAGATTTGGGTACGGGAACTTGATTACGCTAGATTTTTCTAATGCCCTTTCGGTACCATTTCTTTTATTTTGACAAAAGGGTTTTGCAGGCAACTTGAATTGATTTTAAACTATTTCCCTAACATGTGAGGTTATCATACGGGTGCGCAAACCATCAATTTAACACCCAGATAAAGCAATGAATAAATTGCAGAAACTTACCGCAAAGCAACGAAAGCATCTGCGTTGTTAGATCAGAATTCACATCAACAACCCTAGATATGATTTCTAATTAACACGCAATTTCTTTTTTTTCTTTTTTTTTTCACTTAATTAATGAGAATTATGCTTTATGCAATGCATGTCACTAATTTAACATGAAATGATATGACATGGCAACATGACTTAGCTATATGACCTAAGCGATATGACATAAATAAGCATGTAGTCTATCCTGAAGCATGAGATGGATTTATTCTAAAAAATAATTTTTGTATTTTCCATGAGATTCGAAATTAAAGAAATCCAACACTTAAATATACAATCTAAATTAATCTAATGACCTAATTCTAATGACGGGCAATTTCTAATTAAATGGACCTAACAAAAATCACTAAATGACGTGCATTGTATGAACCTAATTCTATATGACATGCACATGGTTTTTATTCTAAATAAGCATGCAATATATTCTAATATGCAATGACGTATAAAGAATGTCATAATTCTACATGACATATGCATGACCTTTTTTGTGTTTTTGTTTTATTAATTTCAAAATTAAGAATTGTCAAATTATTAAACATGCAACCTAAGTAAAAAAACACTAGCAACCTAAATTGATTGATTTGATTTTTTATTTTTGAAATTCGAAATAAAATCTCTATTCTAAATATGCAAGATAACAAGAAATATTCTAAAACAAATCTAATCCTAACTCAAATATTTTTTCTTTTACGGGAGCAAACAAATAAAGCATCAAGAACAACACGGCACCAAATCAAGCAAGACATCATCCACGTCCATTTAATTTTGGGAACTAAATTGACGAATCATATCTCGCGCATGAAATCGGATTGGCCAATTTTTAAATAAAATCACGAATCATATCTCGAGCGTGAGATCGGATTGGCGATTTTCCGTGCAATTGCGAGTCGGATTTCGAGCGTGAAAATTGGACTGTCAATCATATGCACGTTATGAAATTAGGGATTAATCCCCGAATTCATGAGAATTCAAAATATTTTTGGATATGGCAATAACGAACAAATATTCAAAATAAATCGCGATCCCATGGGTCGGACAATAAAATATAAGAAAATCGAATCAATCAAAAATCTTACCTAGCTCTCGATATCGCACCGATAACTTTTCCAAATTGGGATGGCGACTCGCAACCACGGACCGGACGACAGCCTTTGAGCTTAGGGATTGCTGGTGAGCCACCAAATTAGATGCGTTCCTCGACCCTCAGTATTCAAGTCCCTTCGTGAATTTATATTTGTCCGAGCTTCCACTGAAGACTTGATACTTTGACTGGGCAATCCACTTTGACCACCACTTTATCAAAAATTGGCGTCTTCTGCATGTGATGGTGATGATGAGGCCATGGGTGAGGCTGAGCAGAAATTTTCTGGTTGCTGCAAAGAACTAAGTGGACTTGCGCAAATTGTTCTTGACTTGTGTCGCTAGATTGACGTAGGGCAACTCTTGCGGGAGGCAACGCTTATTGCTACCGGGACTTGACGATGAGGCTCGTCGTCATTGGATCATGCTGGGGATACGGCTGTGTTCTCACGGGTGCAGCCAAGAATAGGAGCTGCATCTGAATCAGCAAGAACGGGTCTCACCGGGAAGCCTGCATGAAGAAACAAGCCTCTACAAAAAAAAATCTGATTCGAGTGAATCGCTGCTAGTCGTGAGAGAAACTCCGAAAAAAATTCTCAAGATAACCGTCAGCATTGATGGTGACTGGACGGGACTGCGAGCCTCAAAACAACGGCAACTTCGACAGGAACCTGCAACCTTCCAAGAGACTCGCCGGGATTGTTGGAAACTCGTTAGCCATTGCTTGGGACTGGAAAATCGTGCTGCATCTCAGCGGTGGTTCGTCGCAATAGGCCCTGGGACAGCACCACGTTCTCTCATAGCCAAGTGGCACCGCAAGACAGTGGTGCAGCCGACTAAGCAGGTTTAGGTTGAAGCTCGACGGTGAGATGCGGCCACAAATTAGCAAGGTCACGGTCGCGAGATGCTTGGCCGTGACTACTCTCTCTCCTCAATATCTCACGCTCTCTTCTCCCTATGCTGTAGCCGTTTATCTCAATTCTGTGGCCCTCCGTCTTTTGACTATTGACCTTTGAATATGTAAAAAAAAAAGAAAGAAAACCCCTCCCACAAAGCGAAGAAAGAAGCCTTCTAATGGCCGTGTATTCTATTGTGAGTGGCCTCCTTTTTTCTGTACCCCATCACACCTTTTATAGGGTAAAAAATTGAATCTTTATTGCATATTTCGTTTCCAATTTTGCTCGTACAATATTCTCTTTTGCATTTTCCGCATATTCCATCAAAAAATAATTCCATTTTCAGGCAAAATACACCTCCCAGTGTATATTACTTGAATATATGAAAAATCTAAACGGAATATGTAAAAAATCATCGTTTCACCGGCGGCCTAAAATAAAATGTTTCAACTATATGCCATGTGTGTGTGTGTGTTTTTTTTTTTTAAGTAAAAATTAACCCTAAAAATTATGCAAAAATTTAGGTGTCAACAACTATTTTAATATTCTAATATTTGTCATCGTGTGTAGGCTAAACTTTGGCCTAGGTTTAGTGTGTGAAAATATGTAATCGGGGAGTTAAATAGGGATGAGAAAAGATTTAAACTCAGATTTCCTATTCTAATATCACATAAGATTTTGTGGAACTGTTGTCAAATATTCAAAAAATTTAAGTTTTTGGGTTTGATTTTCTAACATTTTTACTAACAAAGTAATAATATAACTACATAGACGTTTATTGAATTGTTTTAATAGAGACGCTGTAGCATATATACCAAGACCGCATGCCATGCCTCGCAACACATTCAAAAATGGAAGGTGAAAATGAGTAACTACGGAAACTGACCTTCAATGAAGTTGACGAGTAGCCGTCGCAAGTTTTGATTGCTCGACAAGAGATTCAACCAAAACTTGATCTTCGACCCACTCCAAGACAGGGGTTTGGCCACAAGAAGCAGAAGCTTCTGCGCGACAATGGATACAAACATGATCCATCTATCCACCGGTGGGTAGCTGCATTGGTTAAGAATCCCTCCCTCATCGCTGAAGTCGAAAGTTCGACACCCGCAGTTGCTAGCGTTGTAAATGGAGGACCATGATGGTGGGGTCCTATGCTAATCTCCCCCGAGGTACTAACGGGTCTGAATGTACCACCGGGCGCTACTAGGGCAGTGGGCCCCCGTAAGGGGGCTCGGCGGATCCTCAGTTATCAAAAAAAAAAAAAAAAAACCATGACTTAAAGCTCTCTCCCCCTTCCTTGGAGGAGTCCACGAAATATCTTTTGTGCCCATCAGTGTGGATCAAAATGCGAAAGAGATCGATCACACCGACTTTCTCCGGGCTCAACAACATGTAACTGCTGGAGAAACTCTTGTCACATGCCATGGCTTCGAGGTAAATAAGAGAGAGCTTATAGTTCGAGGATCAGTGTATTGTTGTTTTGGAAGAGGCTCGTGCTGCTTCTTGAACTTAGCTTCGAAGGGTTATTTATAGAGACTTATTGGCCATTTAACAACAAAAGGTTTCTTTTTATTCCTTGTTAAAGAATAAATACTAGGTATATGAGGGTCGATGGAATATTAGATTGATGTACCAAACGTAGATGCAAATTTTGGTTAGGTGTCATCAGAATGGCCCAATTGCTTAACTATCCACATCTACTCGGTCATAGTAAGTGTCCGCTAACTATACCAATTTACAGGCAAGCCTTAGTTGAATTATGATTAGTCCAAGCACAAGAAACACATTACCTTTTGGTATGAAAAGCTGATCAGACAACACGTCGTGGAAGTGGGGTCTCTCTCAGTGTTTTTCTCCGACACACAAGCCTTTATTAATTTAAGACCACAATCCCATCCAATTTAATATTAGGTGATGCGATTCATTCCTTGCACTTTTCATGTTGCACGTTTCGTGTCATCGGCAGCTACTAGAGAGATCTAGGTGCACGGCCCTACTATCGATCATACCGTTCGAGCAGTGTTAAAGAAGAAAAGTTATGATAAATTATGCATCCTTCAAAATGTGATGAGTTGACATATCGTTCGCAAATTGCACTCCATCATGTCGAGTACAATTGTCATTATTGAAATGTTATCTAACATCGTTTGATAACAGATTATTTATGCTCTTCATATTCGCATCGCCTCCCTCCGCTTGTTTATTTAAACTTTTGAATTTAACTTTTTGATATGGTATCAGAGCTCTTTATATTAAAGATGACATGAGTCATTCATTTCAAATTTATACAAAAATTATTCAGAAAACAAACATCAATTATTTGGTCAAAAATCAGGTGTACAGTTTATTATGCAGCCCGCATAGACGTTTTAAATTTGAATTGGAGCCGTGAACCTCAATAGCCAGAGAGTAAATTGATTCAATTAACACCCTAAATAAACTCAGTTGTTCATTCGAAATGCTAACCGTAAAACACGATAATCTAGTTCAATGAATTGCAATACGCTAATAGATTGTAACATCTATTAGTAACATGAGAAAATCATTTTATCGTACTTTCATGAGTATATGAGAAAAAATTGCAATAAATCCTAAATATTATGTATGGAATACATTTGAGTCTTAACACTTTCAATTGATTTAATCAAACCTAAACCTTTATCAAAAAATACAATCAAGCGCTAAACCTTCAAATAAGTTTGATTAAGCCCCGAATCTTCACTAAAAATGCAATCAAGTGCTTTAATTGTATTAGAAATTGCAATTTAAGGATGCCACGTGAGTAATGAGTGTCGATGATCAATTCAACGTATTATTTATCGAAAGAACACGATTGCAATAAGTGAAAAATTCAAAATTTAATTGAACCGATCAAAAGGTGTAAAACTCAATTGAAATATGTGATAAAATTGAGGACTTCCTGTGTAGTTTTTCATAGTTTTAAAATATGTGTACAGACTATATGGTGATTCATCAACAAATTTCGGCTTGAAAAATGTGATGAAATAAAAAAAAAATTCTGAAACTAACTTTTTGTTTAGTGTGACATACTAAAAGGTGAAATCGTCAATGAAAGACTTCAAATTTGTCGATCATGTTAAAATCAATTTTTGTGAAAACAGATTAAAAGGCAAAAGTTGTTTTGTGCTTGAAACACTTCAAATTTGTCAATCAATAAGTCAAAACGATTCAAAACCTACAAGGAACAGAAATAATGGAATATTATGTTTCCTTATTAGAAACAAACCATAGAAATTTGATAATAAATTCCTCTTCCAATCTAGCTAAATGACAATTATTAAAAACCGCTTGATGAAGTGCCGTCATTTAAATATGTTAAGGTGAAAGAAGAGTTTCTTATACTCAGTGATAGCGTCACATTGTTAGTAGCCATCCCATTTCTTTTAATCGAAAATGTGCAATTGTCTATAGTTATGATTTTTGTATGTCAAAATATGAAGGGAAAAGTAAATCGAGAGGAAGAAGTGTAGGAATTTCTGTGTATTTTTTCTAGATTCATTCAATGTACAGAGTTACATTATATTACAAAGTATGTGTAGAAGAAAAAAGGAAAAGATACAATGTACAAATTAGATCTGATTTTAATTGATTCAATAAAATCCCTAAGATTTGATCTAATCAAATCTTTCCAAACTTCTGCGTATCTTCCAACACTCCCCCTCAAGCTGGTGGCTTGTAGATGTCTAAGACGCCTAGCTTACTCAAGAGATACGCATGTTGTTTTTGACACAGAGGTTTGGTGAAGACATCTGCCGGTTGTTCTTGTGTTCCAATCCCTTGTGTCTCAATCATCCCTTCCTGGATTTTCTCCTGGGTGAAATGACAATCTACTTCAATGTGCTTTGTTCTCTCATGCATGATAGGATTGGATGCAAGTTTGAGGGCTGCATCATTGTCGCAGAACAATCTTGTTGGTCCCTTGACCTGCACTCCAAGATCCTGAAGTAACCCTCTCGACCACACTATTTCACATGTGGTTTTAGCCATGGCTCGATATTCTGCCTCTGCCGAAGACAATGAGACAATTGGTTGTTTCTTCGTTCTCCAGGAAAGTAAAGAATCCCCCAATTTTATACAAAAACCGGTTATCGATCTTCTGCTTATAGGACAAGTTGCATAGTCTGCGTCGCAGTATGCGGTCATTTTCATGTCACACTTCCTAGAGAGAAGAATCCCAAGACCAGGACATTTCTTCAAGTATCTCACGACCTTCAGCGCGGCATTCATATGAGACTGTTTTGGCTTATGCATGAACTGACTAAGTGTCTACACAATGTAACTTATGTCTGGTCTGATCATAGTTAAATATATGAGCTTCCCGACAAGCTTCTGATAGCCCAAGGGATCCTTGAGAATAGGATCTGCCTCCTGAGGTACTTCAACATCATAATCAGCGATTGTCAGTTTGACATTTTGCTCAATCGGCACCACAGCTGGCTTACACCCAGATAATCCTACTTTTGAAATGATCTCTAATGCAAATTTTCTCTGACTAAGAGAGATTCCTTGGCTAGATTGAGCAATTTCAATCCCAAGGAAATACTTTGGTAATCCCAGATCTTTAATATGAAAAGTAGAATGCAGGTATCCTTTAAGGCCTTTGATAGCTATTTCATCATTCCCAATAATGAGTATGTCATCTACATATATCATCAAATAGATAGATGACGTACCTTGAGTCCATGTGAAAACAGCATAATCAAATCTGGATTGTTGAAAACCAGCAGCTATTAGTGATTCAGCAAATTTCACATAACACTGTCTAGATGCTTGCTTGAGTCTGTATAAGGATTTGCGGAGACGATATACTTTATTCTCCCCTTGTCTCCGTAAACCTTGAGGTATTTCCATATATATATATCTCCTTGTCTAAATCACTATGGAGAAAAGCATTATGAACATTCATATGATGTAACAACCAGTCTTGAGAAGCTGCTATAGAGAGAAAAGAGCGAACTGTGACATCCTTGGCCACGGGGGAAAAAGTCTCGTGATAATTGAAACCTTCCTTCTGTGTGAAGCCTTTAGCCACTGGTCGCGTCTTGTATCGTTCAATCGACCAATCTGCTCGATATTTGATCTTGTAGACCCATTTACATCCAATTGCTTTACAATGTGGAGGTAAGCGAACAAGATGCCATGTATGGTTATCCATGAGGGCTTTCAATTATGCCTCCATTGCTATTTGCCATCGTGGATCAGTGCTTGCCTCATGGAAGTTGGATGGTTCTTGTTCTTCAGAAATACGAGCAATGCAACATCAATGCATTGGGGATAAACGATCGAAGGAAACGTAAGATGAGATTGGAAAAAGAATACCTGATGAATTCTTGACTCCACATATATAGTCTTTAGTCCAGGTAGGTGGTCGAGTAGCGCATTCAGAACGTCTGGGTCAATCATCTTTTGAAGACATAGCATTGTCTGGAATTTCCACTAGAAGCGAGTCTGAAGTAGGCAGATCTAAAGGAATCTCATCATCATTCAGTCTTTCACCCTGGACTTCCTCTAAAGGTGTTGTGCTGATAGTGGAGTTGGAAACACCTTGTGTATCTATCAACGGAGGAAGAAATATATATCCGGAACACCAACAGATCTATCTTCGGCGAGAATAGGTTGGAGAATGCCCTGGTTCGGTGCCACTTTTGTTCTGGTGGGCAAAAGGAAAAATAGTTTCTTGGAATATAATATCCCTGCTGATAGAAAATTCTCCTGTACTCAGATAAAAAATCCAATATCCCTTTTGTAAGGTAGAATATCCCATGAAGATGCAGTGGCGAGCACGTGGACCCATCTTATCTTTGGGCCCGACAATTACAGCATAGCACAGACAACCAAAAACTCTCAAGTGGCTCAAGTCAGGCTTCTTTCCAAAGAGTATCTGGAAAGGAGATTGTCCATCCAGAACTTTGGTCGGCATTCGATTTATTAAATAAGCAGCAGTCAATATGCAATCCCCCCAAAAAGTATCTAGAATAAAAGCTTAAAACTTTAAAGCTCTAGCAACCTCCAAGAGATGACAATGCTTCCTTTCCACCACTCCATTTTGTTGTGGTGTATAAATACAAGAGCTCTCATGTAAAATCCCTTGTAATGAAAGGAGATCCACACATTCATGATTAAAAAATTCCTTCCCATTGTTTGTCTTTATTTTTTGCACAGGTTTCCCAAACTGGGTTTTGGATAAGGAAAGACAGGTTTTTAAGTTGCACATAACTTGACTTTTAGACTACATGAGAAAAATCCAAGTGGCTCTGGAGTGATCATCCACAATAGTAAGAAAAAACCGAGATCCATCATGATTTACTGTATGGTAGGGTCCCCAGACATCAATATGCAGTAAGGAGATGATATTTCTCGAACGACTTTGACTTAAAGGGAAAGGATTACGCGATTGCTTTGCAAGTGGGCAAATTCGATATTGAGGGTAAGAAAAATGAGAACTATGACCCAATCTGGAGTGCAAAAGGAAATTTCTATCATTGGAAGTCGAGTTACACAATGATTTCTTATTACAAGAAAAGTTAAAATTTGCGAGCAAGCTTTTCCGAAAAAAACAATCCTTTAGAGAGACTACCCCAGCCCATCAGTGTCCTAGTCGAAAGGGTCTGAAATAGACAGGTATCAATGTTGAAAAGAACTCGACAAGAGTTTTCCTTACAGGCTCTAGACACTGAAATGAGATTAAATTGGAAGTCCAAAATATAAAGGACATTGGTAAGGACAATATGCGAATTAAGTTATTTGACTTCTGTTGTAGTGACATAGGCAGCATTTCCATTGGGTAATTGCACAGTGACAGGATTTTCTAACTCTTCATTAATAGCAGAAAATAATCTTCTATCACATGCTATATGATCACTAGCTCCTGAGTCTATAATCCAGGTATTTCTAGAAATAGTGCTTGCCAAGCAATAAGAAATACCTGTAAAGCTGCTCCCCCTTTTTTGGACATCCAATTTTTGCAAGGCCTACATAAGTTACTGATATTCCCCATGTGTAATAGGCTGATTGGTAGAATTCATCAATCCCGAAATTTGATAGGCTGCTGCAGATATTTCTTTTCCCCTTTTTTTCTTTTTCTCCAGGCCTGCCATGTAATTTCCAGCAGGTGTCGATTGGGTGGTGGGGCCGCTTGCAAAAATCGCAAAATAATTTGCCTTTATTTTTCAAATTTGGCCCATATCCTTTCGGATTCTGAGGACCATTGAATCCTCTTAAAACAGACGCATCTCCACTGTCCAGATCAGCCGAAGTTCGCGTGCCTCTGGAGCCGTCGGATCACAGTATTTGATCTAAGCCGTTCGAGCTGCCCCATTTATAGGGCTTTTGATCTGCGAACCCTAGCTGCCCTCGGTTCTCCGCGAACCTTAGCTGCTCTCTATTCTCTTGCCCTTTTCGTTCTAGGGTTTTCTCCTTCTCCACCCTTGCCGCCAGCGCTAGGGTTTCGGAGATCTTGCTGTCCAACGAAGCAAGCCTTTGATTCTCCTCTTGCACCACAAGCTGGAAGATACGGCCAAGGGTTGGTGCTAGTTCCATCGCCAAGATCTGCGATCGGAAGGTGAGATACGAATCATTCAAAATGAGTAAGAAACGAGTCGCTTTCTCCCTATCTTTCATAGCCTTATACTGTTGGAGGGTTGATTCAGGCCCTTCCAGTTTTTCTTTAGCGACTTCCAACTCGTTCTAGAGTGCTGAAAGCCTATTGAAGCACGTCGTCACTGATGTTTTTCCTTGCTTCAGTTCGTTGAGTGCTTGGTGGAGCAAAAATTTTTTTGCCCGATCCAATTTGCTCTACATTTCTCGGATGCTATCCCAAATTATTTTTTAATCTTCTGTGGGTGGTAACCCAGCCGCAATTTCTGGGTTGATGCGGTTGCCAATCCATATTCTGACCAATTGGTTGCATTTTCTCCACTGTTTTCCCATTTTATCGTCGGTTGGGATCGAAATGGTCCCATCAATGAACCCTTCTTTGTCTTTTGTGATTAGGGCTCGTCGAAATTCCCATGCCCAGGTTGAGTAATTCTCTGGACCCATGAGAGGGTGGTTGATGAGCCGCAACTCCGGTCCGTCGGAAGTGGAGACATAAAGCGCGTCGCCGGGCTCTGGTCGACCCATGGCGGCCACGAAAGGAAAAGGAAGAAAACCATGTAGTATTCCCTAGTAAGAGTTAGTGGATTGTCCCTGAAGTCCCGCACCAGATTGCCCCTGAAATCCCGCTCCAAAATGATTTGATCCGCCCGTCTGCTCCGGGCCGATGGTCGAGTCTGCCCCAATGTTGGTTGGTAGACCTCCGTTGCTCGGCACATTACTCTGAAAACCTGGCGATGATGTGATTGGATTCATCCCTGGGATCCATGGATATGGCATCCATTGGTAGGGATACGCCAAAAATGGCTGACCCAGATTAAATTGAGTTGGAGCATTCGGCCAATATGCATGTTGATTTTGGATTTGGCCGAATTGTTGTTCAGCCACGGAAATAGCACTGGAAGTCTGTGGGGTCGTTGATATTGGTTCATCTGGATTGGAGGTGAGGTTCTCTAGTTGGTTCATGTTTGACAAAATTTCCCTTTAAAAAAATTTTGATTCCTCTCGGCAACCCTTTTGCGGGATAGGGTTCCTCTAGGCAATCAACAGTGGTAAAGCGGAAGCAATTTCAGAGTCTTTTGAGCTCTGATACCATGTCAAAATATGAAGGGAAAAGTAAATCGAGAGGAAGAAGTGTAGGAATTTCTGTGTATTTTTACTAGATTCATTCAATGTACAGAGTTACATTATATTACAAAGTATGTGTAGAAGAAAAAAGGAAAAGATACAATGTACAGATTAGATCTGATTTTAATTCAATAAAATCCGTATGATTTGATCTAATCAAATCTTTCCAAACTTCTGCATATCTTCCAACATTGTATCGTAACGTAAAGGGAAACAATGAAATATCAACTGTTACTTATTTGAATTGTAATGATCATGTAGTATAACATAGATGACTTTTTTTTTTGGTCGATAACATAGATGACTTGAAAAGGGAATAATTGATTGGATTAAATACATAGCACAATCTAAATTTAAAACTGATGTAATAGCAGAAGTTATTGATGACTTAATACGTATATGCCCGCTCAGTGCTAGGTATGTGATGGGGATGGGGATGGGGAAGAAATGGTTTTTACATGTCCCGCACAAGACATGAATACATATAGATAAGATCTCACACTGTCTCATCTCGCCCCGTGATTTATATAAATGTTGGCATAGAAAAAATATGGAAAAATTATTAAAAAATATGGATTCATATTTTGTCAGTTGAATCCATCTAACCAATTTTGACTGAAAATTGCTTATATGGACGCCGACCATTTAATGTAGCATGACTAGCACTGCTATTGATAATTTTTTATAATAATTTTAGATTTTTATTAATTTTTATTTTATTTGTATTTTCAATCTTTTTTTCTTTGACTTCTTAGAGGCAAGGGCATGGGAGGTTGACCTCGTGATCGTTGGATGAGGCTTGAACCCACCTCACCAACCTCTAGTAAGGCTCAACCTCGCCAAGGCGAGCAAGGCTTGTCATTGGTAGGTTGGTGAACTCGACCTCGCAAATGGTTAAGCAAGGCCAACTGCACCTAGCGATGGCAAGGTTGATCTCATTGGCCCTTGTCTTTGGTTTGTCGCTCGAGACCCGACGATCAACCTGGAGGAAGAAGGGAAGGAAAAAAAAAAAGAAAAGAAAAGAAAATGAAAGGAAATATTAAAAAATCGATAAATATTAAGATATTATTGAAAATTATCCACGTCAATATCAACCGTGCCACATAACACGACTAGTGTTCATGTCAGCGATTTATGGCCAAAATTGATTAAATGGACTCAATCAGTACAATTGAAAGGTTTATAACTAAATTGGTAAAAAAGTAATAGCTATAGAAATTTTTAAACAAATTTGCCCAAAAAAATATCCTTTCTACACTTAAAAGATTACCATTCTATTACTCGGTCACAACAAGAATCTTATCTTTCTAAAATTAGGGTTTATTTCATCCTTCGAACTCACACTCACTTGTTCTCTCATCCTTTCCTAAATGACTATCGTTATTCTATTCTTCCATCTTCATCTTCTTCACCGGCGTCATTCACAAGCAACGGCCACCATTGTCACTCCACTAGTCACCAATTGCAGCCACGAGTCCCCACGACCTCGAACAAACGTTATTCTCTCTATACTCGCCTTTTTTTTTCTTTTCTTTTTTTTTTTCTTTTGTGATTCTAAGTTGTGTTTAGTATTTAATATTTGCCATCCGATCTGGAGATGCTTCTGTTTTTTAATGTGCATATTGTTTTTGTACTATAAAGTATAAAGTGAAAAAATAGTTCACGAGATTCCTTTTTTTTTTCTATTGCCTTGATTTTATTCAGTGGTAGAGGTCAAATTCAAGTACTCTCTTTTCTTACATTTCTTTTGGCCATATACAACTTATTTTCGTTTGAAACGAAGCACGATCGATTATTAGGATCAGTCTAAAATATTCTTTGCCGTTGAAAAGGAAAGACTGAACTCCGCTTTAATTTGTCGAAAATATTCTTGGTTGTCGAAATGGGAAGACGAGGAATTATTTTGCGGATGTTTCAAAAGGACCCTTGACATATGCTTTCCCCACTTACGTTAGGTCACAAGCACGCCTTCTGATTTGGTAGACAGCTACTAAAAATTGATAAAAGAACATCGAAAGAACAACAGCAAAACGAAGAGAAAAACCTATTAATCAAGGGACAATACATCCAAACTTGCCCATGCCCTGCATAAAGGCACTTTTATTTCCTATCCTTGGGCCTAATTTCGATCCCTTCCACAACCAGTCCGGACTTCCAATTACCACCGTACGTCTCTTTGAAAAGCATTTCAACCTCCCCATCTTCTCCATCCTTCGTCAGGAACTCACCTAACTCTACCTCTGACCACCCATCTCGCCTCTCTTTAGGAAAATTCACATTCTCACATAACTCTTTCCATTCAGATGCAAACCATCGCGACCTGCCCTGAAAACCAAACCTCGCCGCCATCGCTCTGGATACATAAGCAGCGCGCTCCTGTATGCCCACTTCAGCACCAGCAAATCCAGCTCCAACCTCTATAGGCAGCAATTCAAATCCTTCAGACGTGCTGGCATCGAATACCAAATACGCTGCATAAAGGGTTCCCGGCGACAGCATGCAAGAACTAATGGTGCCTCTGA
This sequence comes from Eucalyptus decipiens, assembly GCA_014182575.1. Taxonomy (NCBI): domain Eukaryota; kingdom Viridiplantae; phylum Streptophyta; class Magnoliopsida; order Myrtales; family Myrtaceae; genus Eucalyptus; species Eucalyptus decipiens. The sequence goes on from CM024616.1 coordinate 23,188,517, forward strand.
TTTCGAGCCAACATACCTGGATGAGTTCAGCAACTTCTGCAAATCTGTTGATTCACAAGGACATTCCATATAATCATCACCTTTGAGGGAGACACAAAAGAAAGTTTATCTCGAGACAAACGAATCAATGCTACGCCCATTTTCTTCATGAAGGTGAGAGAGAGTGGAGGAAATAATGTATTACCTGGAGATGGGCGAGTGATTCCAAGACCAATATCTCGGAGTATCACCCCATGTTATAGACAGAGTCCTCGCAGATAGCATGATGCATTTCTTCCCACTATGCCTGTCCAGCGAAAGGCTCTGCAAAGCATGTTGGATTCACATGAACAACAAGAATCGGGCCGACGTGGTTTTGAGAAAACAAATATAATGTTTCAGCAAATATAGCATGCGCAAAGTAAAAAAGCTTAGCACTTATTCCACCATCTATGCTGTCCCCTTTCCAATATAATAGCGAGGGTGTTTTTTTTTTTTTTTTTTTGGTAAGGGTAAGATTATAGCGAGGGTGTTTGTCTTGCCCTTTTTAAGCAAAAGTTGTTTATGGACTTCTTCGTCAAACTTTAAAGTAGGAAAACTCGTTTCAAGTTAAATAGAAGCGGTAACATGAGATTTGACCGAAAGAAGAAGAAGAATAAAAAAAAGATAATTGTTCAAAACCACCTCAACTTCAAAACCATTGCATAATCACCCCTAAAATTTTTGTGAAGTTACAAATTACCCCCCTAAACTTTGATTATTTTTTGTTGCAGTCACCAGTTATACTACCTATAGAGGCATTATATATAAAGTGAAAGTACACTTCCTTATTATCATTATCTTTTTATACCAAAAGAGAATGATTCAATATATCTATCCATTCCTTGCTCCCAATCACTCGAATCTTTTCATTTTCAGATGAAAGATCCTTTCTTTCTTTTTTCTTCACCCTTCATTTATCATTCTCTATCTTGCCGACGTAAACCCTGAGTTGATTCATACAACTCAATCAACCTTTCACATTCAGATCGTGGCTGTGTGCAAAAGAAAAATGTCCAGGGGAAGCCGCAGCATGATTATAATATGGCAAAGGCTTCTCCTTGAAGAAACAAAATACACTCATTCGGTTCAGGCGGGAAGAGGCCAGGAAACATGTGCTGAAGACACCGCCTTTCAATTCAACTACTCGACAATTGAAAGAACAATTTTTTATTTTTGCCAAGCCAAACTCGCAGTGTTTCAAAACGTGCAGGCTATAGCACGTCACATGAATCACATTTTGATATTCTATCAAAATCAAACATGAAGAACAGTTATCGCATATCACCCCTTCAATCCGCAAAACAATAACAACAATAGAAAAAGAGTAGGAAGAGGCGGTTTGAGGCGGCAAGACGGGGGGAAGACTTACCATTTTGCCATCGCAGATGAGAACCGGGTGGTCGCAGAGACTGAAGTAGAGCTCCTTCATCGACGAAGCGCTCTGGGAGGCCATCGAGCGGCAGTCCGGCGGCAAGAATGACGCCCAGACCACGTCGGAATCACATGCCAACTTGAAAACTGGCGAGACTGACGCGATCCTGCACGCGTCGGGTGGGCTCGTGAAGGAGACAACCTTGGCGATGCACCCTTCGGGCAACGCGGAGAAGTCGGGACCGTCTCGACCCGTCGCTTCGGTCACCGCCATTAGAAGAACTGAAAGAAATGGGCGTAGCTAAAACGGCTTGAAGTTGACGCCTTTCGGAGAGACGATGATGATTCAGAGCTTGATTCGGTGCGCTTATATAGCGCGCGCGAGCGAGAGAGAGAGGGGGTAGGTGGGTGTCAATGGACGGTGAAGTCCTTCGTGATTAAGGCTCTGGGTGGGTGAGGGTCTCCGAATCAGCAGATGCCGGAATAGGACACCCTCGAAGTGGAAAAGATATAGGAGAAATAGGAAAAAATTTAAACAAGGGATCAATATATTGTATTTTAGATGGATATGTTTCCAAATAGAGGTTGACCAAGATTGCATTGTGTTTGCAACAGCAAATCATTTCTTATCAGAGAAGTAAATGAAAGGGTAACTCCGCGCTTCCATAGGCTTAAAAACTAGTGAAATTGCTAGGTCGTGTTAATAACGGTCCTTGTTAACGAGTGTCTAGGGACTTTGTCATATATACTTCATAAAAAGACATTCTAATTTTTTCGATGCATCAATCACACATAACTCAAGAGAGATGTAGAGTATTGCAAATTACAATTTTTCTTTTAATGGGTTTTTCTTTTTTCACAATTACCCTCAAGGCACTCATTAATAATTTTTTTTTTACTAATGATAGAAATGTTAAATTGCTTATTAAAATGCCGTGGAGATATTCAAAACGAGAGTGTTAAAGTATTAATAAAATTGATTGCTGCGTTGACAATCCCTCCATCAAGACAAAAAGAAATGAACGGGCATGATTTATGATGGCTGCGACGCGAATGAACATCTCTTGTGACTAAAAGTAAAAACAAAAGCCCACCGCTGCGACGCGAGGTCTCACCCTCGCCCGGACCCAACGCTGAGACGGCGGGTCTCACCCTCACCATGGCTGGGTGAGTCGACCTTGCCCAACGACGGTGAGGGCGAGCTCACCCATGACAGCAAGGCCTTGGCCCTTGCCGGCCAGAGAAGAAAAAAATATACAAAAAAATATAAAAATTTCAAAAAAAATTTCAAAAAAATAAAATGTTATAAAAAAAAATTACCACATCAGTGTCGGCCAGCATCCACATTAGCATTAGCCAGCCAAATTTGGCCGGATAAACTAAATTGGCACAATTACAAAAAAATTAGGATTAAATTGGCCAAAAAAAGTATTTGGGACTTAATTGAAAAATTTGCAATAGATTTAAGACTGTTTTGATAATTTCCCGATAATCATCTAATAAAGTCTATAAATAGGTTTCCTGTACTTTTTTCTTTCTACATACATCAAAATATACAGAAATTCGTATATATATATATATATATATACACAGAAATTCTCAATTCTCTTTTCTGCATTATGAAGAAGGTGAAGAATTTTAACAAGCCTAAAAGGCCTGCCGATGCCTTCTTCGTCTTCATGGAAGAATTCAGAAAGCAGTATAAGGAGACACACCCTAATAATAAATCCGTTGCTGCCGTTGGCAAAGCTGGGGGAGACAAGTGGTTGTCGTTATCCGATGCTGAGAAGGCTCCTTATAAAGCCAAGGCTAAGGAAGGTTGAGTATGAGAAGAACATGAAAGCTTACATCGAAAGACAGGCTGAAGGTACCAAAGCAGATGAAGAGGAGTCTGAGAAGTCTATGTCTGAGGTGAACAGTGAAAAGGAAGATGAGCAAAGCAGTGTGGAGGAGGATTATGCGCAGATACTTAGGAAGGGAAGATTATTATTATCTAATTCATCAGAGCGGCTTAGTTTGATACTCATTCTTTTTCTTTTCTTTTCTTTTTGTGGCCCTCCGATTTTGTTCCCTTTGAATAATGAAGATGAGTATATGCATATATCATTTACCAAAAAAAAAAAGTATATGCATATATCTTGCATATCTTTGATTAATTATATTTGATATTAAGTTTATCTTATTACCTTGAAAAGTTATCTTCGATACCACAATCGATTATTATTTAAGAAAATAATTTCAAATCATTCATTTTTTGCGAAATAAATATTTTTATTTATATAAATAGCTTAATTTCACATCACCTATTTTCCGATTTGCTTATATCACTCTTTCAACGTATGAGATTCTTCCCTTTATTATTGGCATTTTCAAGATACTATGAATGTAGATAGATTTATGTTTTCCGTTTACGAAAGTCCAGCCTTAAATGATTGATGCAAGACTGCACTTTTTGACAAGTACAATACTTCATCGATGGTCCAACACTACCGCAAAATTCCCTCTAGTGAAGACAAAAGCCATGAGTCGCCCTATGTTAGGTTCTCTATGCAATAGGACCTTCAACGAGAGCAACTTCAGGCCCCATGAAAACAGATTCATTGATATAATTTGATCTACTCACGTTATCAACGCATCCATACATCAAGAGCCTATAAGGCAAAACACCCACATAAGTAATGGAGATACTGATTACTCATCTTAATGCAAACTACGCCACAAAAGATATAGAACTCGACATGATAGTAGGACGAAAAGATAAAATCTTGACTCGGACCTTTTTCCCTTGATTCAAAACTAAAAGATTTTCAATGTTCAACTATGAAACATTTTATATGCGGTTGTATTGGACCATCGATGAAGTATTGTACTTGTCAAAAAGTACGGTTTTGCATTAATCATTTAAGGCTGGATTTTCATGAGTGGAAAACACAAATCTGTCTATGTTCATAGTATTTCGGAAATGTCAATTTCAAAGGGAAGAATCTCATATGTCTAAAAGAGCAATATAAGCAAATCAGAAAATAGGCATTGTGAAATTAAGCTATGTATTGGTCAAGACGTATGCATTGCTCCATCTATGATACCTTAAGAAAAAAAATGTGGTTGTGATGCTGTTTAGTTTTCCTTCCAAGAGTTAAGTTTGTGTGTAGACCGAGTTCATCTCTAGTTTCTAGCCAAAAAAAAAAAAAAAAAAGTTCATCTTTTCTTCAAGGACCACACAAAAGCACTCGTTTTAATGCACAACAGACGGTCAATGTCACAAAATTTGTTCAGAGTGTAGAAAAATGTTGAAGGCTGCTACTTAATTTCAAGAGTACAATTTCTTGAAAAATTTGTTCAAGTGTAGAAAAATGTAGATAAAAGTGAAAGCAGTGTACTTTTACATCAGTGTAATCCATTGATGTCTGTAACACATTTAAAGAACCGGAGCTTTTTAAGTTTTGCTCTACTTCATTTCTAGCATCATTTGAGTGTTTGTTTTGTCTAAAAATTCCCTTCCACTGACTTTTTTGCAAGACACGAGTAAATGGCTCTCTTGTTCTTCATTTTGTATTGGTCTACAAAGGGGAACAAAAATGTCTTTTATAAGTTTCAGCAAATCATCCGCTTCCCTGCTAAAGAGAAAAGCCAAATTATTAAACGTGGGTCGGTAAATTATCATCCGAGCTCTTGGGGGAGTGATTACCTCGGAAAAATGGTTCTCCCTCCACCCGACTTAAGTTGCTCCAAATTTTTTCAGTGTAATTTCGCGTCGCAAAATGTTATTACAAAATGGATTAGTTGCTTAAATTAGAAGAAGGAAAAAAGAAATAAACTAAAGAAAAGATTATAAGGACAGGTCTTGTGCCAATGAACCTCTCATGCACTTAGTATCACAGTAAAATTAACATGTGTTTTCATCTTCATGTGTAGGAAGATGGTCACGATCAGTAGGCAGGGCAGAACAAGGCATCTCGGAGCTGATGGACGAGGTGAAGAGGATGCTTATCCAGGCTCTTGGGACACAGGGAACAGGGAACAGCAACCACCTCAAGCCCTCGGTCGGCTCTACCCTTGCTCTTAAATGCCGAAGTGGCGATGCCCGAATACGTCTTTGAAGTGAGGATTCCCTTTTATTCATAATACCTTTAAGAAGAAATGCAATGTAGCAAGTGATGCTTGCTGCCATGACAAATACAAGGAGCAGTGGCAGACCTAGGTCCAAAAATTTTCTATATTATTAATGTTAAATATTTAAACTAATACCATAAATAAAATAAAAAAACCACAAACTAATACACTTGTGACAAATACTCCCCAAACTAATTTTTTAATCACCACAAAACCCAAACTGAAACGCATGTGATAAATTTACCCTCCGTTAGTTTTCATTAAATTGATGAGCTTGATGACATGTGATAATTTACATATGTACTAGTTCAAGATTTTATCATTTGTATGTCACAAGTTTACCAGTTTATGATTTTTCATGATATTAATCTAATTTAAAAAAATTAACATAATGTAAATTTGTTTAAAATGTACGAATTTTGAGTTTTTAATATTCAAAAAAATAATTTAAGGTAATTTGTCATAGGTGCAGAGGTTTGAAGTTTTTGATTATCAAAAAATTATTTAAGACAAATTTATTATAAAAATACCAGTTTGAGATTTTTCGTGGTTTCAACACAAAATATTTTCAAGGGCGCATCTCTTTTCCTTACCTAATATTATTGGGATAAAGATAAGAGGAGTGCTAGGATTTGACCTCATTGACACGTGCTTTAGTATCATATATTTCAAATAGGTGGTTTCCCAAAAGTTTAAATTATTAATATTACATTAAGTCTCTAATTTGAACTGTTCAACAAAAAATCCGATTTGACATTAATCATGAGACTTTGAATGATTACCGTTATCCCTAGAAGGAGTAAGCATCGATTCAAGGTCAACCCTCGATCTTGGTCTGATTCTCAGGGAATTTAGGTCAGTTTTTGGTCCTGGGACTCTTGAACCCTGTACTATGCAAGTTGTCACCGGTCTTGGGAGTTTTGGGTTGGTCCAACTCGGACCAACCTTGTACATTAAATATATATATTATCTAATATATTATATATTATATCTTTTTGTCTACTATTTATTCTAGCACCTCCTCCTTTGTTATCTTCGCAATTCAGTTTGTCATGTAAATTAGAAAGTAGAAAGAAACTCAACCCTTATTCAACATAAAATGAAAAAAATCTTTTTCACTCGCCTCGCTCACCTTATTCATGCTCACCTTGCGGCTTGCCTCGCCACCCGCCTCTATTCCCTTGCCTCGCTGCCTGCCTTTATTCCATCATCTTATGTGTTTGTTTTTGTCGTTTGTTGCTTCTAGGAAGTTTAAATTTATGTTGTTACTTTATCTTATATTTATGTTTAATATGTATTATGTTCATAATTTAGTTACTCAATATTGCATTATTGATAGATATGTAATTTGAAATAACATGTTGTCATTTTAGGGAATGCAAAAAATGATAAATAAAAAATAAAAAATTAGTTGATCCCAGATTGACTCTAGAATCAAACCGGACCCATAAAGTCAGCCCGATCCTTAGTCCTAAGCTCAACAAGATCGATACTCGGTCCCAAAAATCAAAGACCAACACTGTGCAGGTTGGTCCTTGGTTAAGTGCTGGATTGGTCCAACCTAGACCATACTTACCCCTAATCTCTGGTCCGTGGGAAGCTGGAATCTTCTAGGGGATAACAAGAGGAAGTTTCATGTCGGTCAAAGATTTCCTTTTGTTATTTAGGTCAACTTTCATTCTTTAAAAACTATAGTGATTTTTCCTAGAGTGGAGAGTTCTTTCTTCAACAGAAATGAAAAATTTCTACGAACGTGTGTGGATTTGCACTTGTGAGTTGTGAATCCAAAATTGAGTTGTTTTATTTGCAAATACCATGGGTTCAGGAGTGATTTAAATTTGAAAAATACTCGGGTATGTAAGCGATTATTATTTTATAATTCTCTTAGTGATTAGTGGGTTATTCATTGCTAACTCTTTTGATAGAGTAGGTTACCAACATTCAAACCAAATCATGTAAATCTCCAGTGTTCTTTCTTATTTTTGATTTATTTCTTTGATGATTTCTCATTGATTTAATTGTAAGATCTGATATTTTCCAAATTAGTTTTTTTAACAATTAGGAATGCGAAAACATATTACATAAGTATACATAATGGGATAGACCACTACTTACGCTCCTAATGAGATTAATTGCAGTTGTGTTTTAATTTCTATCTTTTCTCACAATACAACCAATTTATCTTGGTGATCCAATCTTAGGAGACAATATTACATTATATATGCCATTACTATTCATGGTCATTGTTGGTGTAGGAATAACTGCGATGCTCCTAACCTCGTACTATTTACATAGTCTTGAGGAGCATGAGCAGGTATGCCTGGAATTAGTAGGCCAATCACTCTTAAAATCCTCAACAATGATCCTTCTCTATAGTCCGGTCCCTTCTCATGAGCAATCATGAAGCTTCTTAGGAGCTCATACCATGCATTCTTCATCATCGGTATCGCCTGTAGAGGCGAGAAGTAATTCTTGTTCGGTTCTTCCTGGACAATCTGCATGTGAAAAATTTGGAAAAATTACTAGAAAAATTCTAAATTTGCTGTATAGCAGTTGATTCAATTCTAAACCTTTTAATTTGCAATTTAGTTTTTCTAACCAATTTTGGCCGTAATCACTAAAGTGGACGTTGGCCATACTACATGGCATGATCAGCTCTAACTTTGATTAAGTTTGATTTTTTTTGTATTTTTGTATTTTTATACTTTTCTGATTTTTCTAATTTTTTTTTTCTTTTATTTTTCTTCCTTCCTTTCTTTTTTTTCTTCAGCTTTGGGCTAAGCAAGGTTATTGGCCGACCCTTGCCTAGATCTAAGTGAGGGCTACGACACCCTTACTCACACCAAGCGAGGTTCAACCTCACCGGCCCAAAGCAAGAAAAAGAAAGAAAGAAAATAAATAAAAATCAGAAAAAAAAAGTTTAAAAAATAGCAAAAGTTGTCCACATCAACGCTTGTTGTACCACGTAGGATAACTAGTGACCAAGTTAGTGATTTTCGATCAAAATTAGCCGAAATGACTATATCAACAATTGTCAAAATTTGTAAAACTAACTTGGCAAAAGATTAAGAAATAAATTACCCGCGGTACAACAGGTTTAGGATTTTTGGACAAATTTCCCGAAAAATTTAGCAAACAAGAAGACAGAATATGTAATCCAATCACAACATGCTATGTGAGGTTAATTCATTCTTTCTTCCTCCTTTTTTTGCCTTCACTACACCGCAAATTGTTTCCTAGCGCTCCAATTGATGAAGTTCATGAACGTGACCATGTTTCTTACTTTGGAGGAATTTTATTGCTGAGACAAATTCTTTTTCTTAAGCGATGCTAATCCAATGATATATGCTTTATCCACTTCTCAATTCGGTAAAATATGCAATGCATATATTTATCGTTTAACTAAAGCCACTATGAGCACCATTTTGTCCACCAACTAATATAACTAGCCACGGAGAGAGAGAGAGTAGCCACGGAGAGAGAGAGAGAGAGATCCTCACCTTCCCTTGATATTTGCTATCGAAGTAGCAACATCTCCCAAAATGCTTGAACATGAAAGCTGAATCATCGTAAGGCAACCTAGGCACAATGTCATTCCCATAGACGAATCTAAAGTACTCAATCTGATGTTCCTTCAAGACCATTTCCATGAACTCCCCAAACTTCTCATCTCCAACCCTTGGTTGACCAAACGTGTAGACCCCCTCCAATCTCTCCATCAGCCACTTCTCCCCGTGCAAGGCCAAGATCGCCAGGAAGAGGATTGCCAACGCGCCTCCCAAGCTGTGGCCCGTCACCACGTACTTCGCTTTGTCATTCTCACGGAGCAGTGCCCTTAGCTTCTCCCTTATGGCATAGTAAGCCAACGGCGCGGGCGTTTTTAGATGCGGATCGAGCTCTTTCGGCCAACCTAGGCTCTTTTGAAGCCCTAGGGCTTTCATGAACCCACCGTGTACTTTCCCGACGCCTGGTAACTCGTACCATGAGAAGTCGATGTCCGAGCACCATGCATTTGCGTCGAAAAATTCCGTGCCTCGGAAGGCGACCATGATGGTGTCACGGTCGCGTAGCATGAAGGCTTGTGTGGTTGCTTTCTCTTGATAATCTGCAAAAGAAGGACGAATAAGGCATCTGGCAAATTATATTTTGGATTATAAGTTATGGGTACATTGATGGCGATATACGTCCGTACCATTCCAAAAGTTGTAGAACCCCAAAAATTCCATCTGCACAAAAGTTCGGACACAATTATTAATAAATGAGCAATTCTACTGTTAATTGCGCAAGTATTAGGAACTTGGTTAATTGAGTTCTTTAGTATGAAGTAAGATTAATTGCTTTAATTGCTTTACTCCTTTTGACTTTAATTCTAGCGGACTGTTAAGCTACACAAAGTGTACATTGAATGGATTGGCTCGCGATTTTTTGTTTCTGGTCATCACTTTGACTTGGTCACAAACATCAACCATGCTTTCGTTTATACATTAACCTCAAGCAAGTACGAGTTTATTTTCGCTTTAGATTCTCTCTCTCTCTCTCTCTCTCTCTCTCTCTCTCTCAGGTTTGACCTGCCAGTGGTGGGTGACTGTCGTTCGAAGGTAGGCCTCGTTCTCATAGGATGCTTTCGAAGCCATCATGGAGAGAGCCGCATGGTACTCGGCGTCCCCAGGCCTGATGCGGTTGTCCAATTCCACTCTCTTGTCCAAGTTGCCGATGAAGGACAGGAAGCTCCCCGACTCTCTATGCGGTATCACCACGTTCCCTATTCACAACCACACATAACAAGTCAACGTCTTTCCAAGTGGAGTGTCCCAACGATTAGGCAGATTGCTCATACTTTTGTGAGCAGTGAACTGCTTGATCAATTTCTTCACCCACATGTATTTTCTAGAGGATACAGCAATTGGTCAGTCTGTAGAAACTTCTGATGGTTGGTAAACTAAATCATAAGAAGTTGTTCTCGTGTAGGAATTATCAACAGGCGCAGATGAGCCTAATTAGGTACTGGATAAGCTTGGCCATCCTTAGTATAATGTATTCTTACGGGAAATGTTTGGCTCTGAGTGAGCCGGATCCAAAAATGATATAATATTTACAAGCTCAGCCATTTATACTTCGACCCTAACGAACTAACGATGAAGTCGCGGAAGTGCTTTTTGTGTGGGGAAACTTGAAGGAGTTTATTGAAGCTCGTTGAACTTGCCATTCTATGCCTATGAAATCAAATCTCGGTTTGAAAAAAAAAAAAAAAAAATATGCAATGTCCCCTTGTTTTCACTCAGACCAAATGAAATTTTTTTATTTGAGGTAATTTTATCTTAAGTAGTTGGGGAAAACTCTAAACCAAGGGACTTTAGATGATTCATGAATGAACGTGTAAGTATTGACGGGTGAAAAGTACTCTAAATGATCGTGCACCACTATTGAAATGTAATCATTTGTCTAACCACGCATTTATTTTTAACCATGTGCCATTATTGCTTTTGTCCCACTCAAAAGAAAAAACAAAAAAGACAAAAACAAAAACAAGACGCTGGAATGTGGGATCACTGTCTTGGCGATACGCCAGTGTTAAATGAAATGAATATTCATACGAAACACAGGCTGAGTAAAGCACAAGGTATTGACTGACGCAACAACATAACTACTGGTAATAAATAATCATGCAGACTGACCTCGAAATAATGGCACATTGGAAATAAATAATCATGCAGACTGACCTCGAAATAATGGCACGTTGGTAATAAACCCAGGCTGAGTAAAGCACAAGGTATTTGACTGACGCAACAACCCATCGATTCACCTCGCTCAGCAATGAACTTTTTACTAATGAAGCAACGACATAACTACATAAACTCATTTCAAATTGTTTTAATAAAAGCATTTCTGTTGCATATTGGTAATAAATAATCATGCAGACTGACCTCGAAAGCAGTTGACGAGAAGCCTTCCAAAGCTCCGGTTGCTTGACACGAGATTCAACCAAAACTCGATCGCCGACCCGCTCCAAGACACGGGTTTGGCCACGAGAAGCATAAGCTTCTGCGCGAGAGCGGATACAAACATGATCTGCCTCCCCTCGATGCTCTCTTCTCCTTCCTCGGAAGAGTCCACGAATTCTCTCTTGTGCACATCATTGTGGATCAAAATGCGAAAGAGATCAACGACACCGGCTTTTTCCGGGCTCAACAGCATGTAACTGCTGGAGAAACTCTTGTCACAAGCCATGGCTTTGAGGCAAAGAAGAGAGAGACGATAGCTAGGTTTCTTTTTGGTTTCGGAGGGTCTTAGTACTTGTTGTTATGGATGAGACTTGTGCTGCGACTTGAACTTAGCTTCAAAGGGTTCTTTATAGAGGGCTCCTTGGCTGATAAACAAAGCTCGGTTTCTTGTTCTTCCTGGTTAGAAAATAAATAAGTAATTTTTGATAGCTGTTGATCGTACTTGGTCCAATTTTTTAGCTGTCCACCTGTATTTAAGATTACTCGTGGGAAAAAAATTATAATTCTTTGTTATGAAAGCCGATCAACTTTGATGGGCTCGTGAAGGAAGCTAACGCCTTGAGGAGGTGGGTGTTGGTAGTTTGTTTATAAAAAAAATGAAGAGGTGCATTGTCCCACGTTGAAAAGATGTGAGTGCGCACGTGAATAAAATTTAGCACTAACCAATGATCATTAATTTTATTTATTGAAAAATTGGATTTGTTTATATAAAAATTATCTATAAGGTCTTGTTAAAATAGTGTGACTGTTCAAAAACTTATGGTTATTTTTTATTTATTATTTATTTAATTTCGAATTTTTTTATGTCTTTTTAATGTAACCTTTGAGACATATTTGTTCACGAAATGTTGCCTTTATTCTTTTTGCAACCTTTTGAAGGGTTGCCTCTATTCGAAAAACAAAGATAAATATGTTTGTTTTGAAATCAAACACACATCTTCTTCTATTTTATTTTATTTTTTTTCATTTCTTTTGAAAGAAACTACAGCCATTATTTCTAATTGTTTCTCATGAGAGACCCTAAAGAAATACTAGAATTGTTATCTAGTATTCTCATTTGAGACTTTGTTATATCCCGGAGGAAATTTGCCGGTGATTATTAGCAACTTTGTGGTGCAAATAAATCCTTAAAGAAAGTGATATCACGCCTCAAAGTCCGACTTGATTACTCTAAAGATCCGACTTCATTATTCTACCCAATTCAAAGTCATATTTTCCTAACAATGGGGTCTCTTTCTGTGGTTATCTCCAACCCTCATTTCTGCATTTCGAAGGTGGTAACGACATGATTTAATTTATTCAAGAAAAGGGGTGACGACCAGATTTGTCAAAACAGATTCTACACTCATTTTTTAACTCATTTTTAAAGGATTAGTCATAAATGGATTAAGAATTGCAAAGCCCAAAAATATATGGTCGTTAGATGGGTTTACAGTTTACCCAAACACAACCCACGTTGGTGACTTTCTCCTCAGCCTTTATGAGAAAATAATGGACTTCTCACATTGTTCTAAGTTCAGAGAAATCTTGATTAGCCTGTAAGATGAGTCTGACTTCACCCTTATTAAAAATTTTAAGCCGGTTTCACTTTTCCCCTTTATTTATTATTTTTATTAATCTTGTAAGTTTCATATGTTAGTTATTACAGTATACATTTCATTGGTTGCATTCGGCATTGTTATTGTTACGAAATATTCTAATCTTAGTTCTTGTCATTGCATTCCATAGTCAACATAAATCATCTTTTTCAATATCCTATATTCCATTCAATTAAAATTTCAATTCCTCCACATTATTTGTTGTTATAATTTTATAAATTCACTACCAAGTTATCTTTTTCTCATTCTTCATTGTGAATCAATACAAAAATTAAAAATGCTATGCAATTCTAAAAACCAATTCTTTAACATCTCATTTTCAAAGTATCGATTTTATCTAAATAGCATAATAGATAAAGAGTCTAAAGCGGTCTAACTTAGAGGATACGGATTTTCATAGATTGGGTTAAATATTGAAGTATTTTAGTAAATAAATCAAGTCGGGTATGGATCACTAACTTTATATTATATATAAATGAGTCAAAACGGGTTAAATGGGTCAATTTAAGTTAAACCATTTTCGACCCAACCCAAACCTGAACCCACCCATTTGACAGCCCTAGCTACACCATGTCTTAATTTATTTAAGAAAACATTCACGTTCCAATTTGATGTTATGCCATGAGATTCAATTCCTTCACTTTTTGTGTTGCACATGTCATGTAAATGGTAGCGACTAGAGAGATCTAAGCAGGCCCTACCATCAGTCGTTGCACTAAAGACGGTAGGAATCATTCGCTTTAAACTTTCCAAAAATTCAGGCCTGCAGTTTTTTGTTATATGGCCCACATATAAGTTTTAAATTTAAATAGGAGATATATATCTCAATATTTAGGGAGAAAATTGATTCAATTTACACAATAGAGAATCAAATGTCATGCGTCCAAAGTATGCAATTGCCATTTGGATCATTGTTCTGGGGGATTTCAATGGGTTGAATTTGATATACAACCTAACTTTCTATTTTCATTGTTTCTAGATATTTCGAGCATGTATGGTAGAGTAGAATCAAGCTATCAAACACACGTAATAAACTACAACAAAAACAAAAGACATCAAATTTACATGAGCTAGTCGGTATAACATACCCTATAGAAAGAGCAATACAAATTTCACTATAAATCAAACAATAAAATAGATATTACAAGCACACTCGAATCACGTAAATACTCTCAGTATTTTTAGTTTCCCAATTACTCCAAGGAAAGAACAGGACATGATTTCACTATATATCAAACGATAAGACCACAAAGAGAAATTATGACAATTGGATGTAATTCATGAACAGCACAAACCATGCCACTCTTGCACATTAACAGCAAATATAAATCGTACTCATTATGCTGAAGAGACCAAACTCACAATCCAACAAAAAAAAAAAAAAAAAAAAAAATAAAAATAAAAACCGTTATCTGCGGTCGAAATGGACTTCAACTCCAATAGGGATAAGAAGTCTTGAGGGAAATTAATTTTCATTTTTGCATCACTCGGGATTCTATTGGCAAGAGCCCAGTTCGGACTTTCCTAACATGGACTTGTTTTCTCTGGAAATCACTAAAATGTGGTTTTGCCTCTTAGTCAAAGAAGAGATGTGCCAATTTACAAAATGAGCTTAATAATATGTAGGTTTCCACAATACAATCTTCATAAGCTTCGATTGAAATTCACTAGTTCGAGATATCCATTTTTTAGTCGGTCGTCGATTAAGTAAAACCATGTTTCCAAGTCAAAGTTTGAATGGTGAGTTCAAATCCCAGTTTTGTTATTTTTATGGTTTCTTGCCCATTCCGTTTACCAAACAAGAAGAAAACTCGAACATTACAGTGGCTTGCATTTGACCCACGTGATGTGTTGTTAACTAATGCTGAAACTCACAACTTGCAATCTAAGTCAAGCGAGAGGAGAATGAGATTCTCGCGTAATTGCTCGACAAAATAGATCGCGAAGTCTTACATTGCGGCTTGAAACATTCACGTCTTCGCAGAGGAGACTTCTCAATTGGACATAAACTCCCTGCACAAATCACCATGTGCGGCTTGTTTTCAGAGCTCACCTGTGGCCCTGAAAAATAAACTTCAGAAAACACGAGTAAATTGTTATTTTCTTCTTTTGAACAGCAACAATAAACATACGAACCGCAATATGTGTGCCCCTTCAGGAGTCTTTCTCTTCCTTGGAAACCAGTCGAGGAAACTTCCTTGTCAATCGCCGACTGATGCAAGGGCGTATACTTCCTTGTTTCCCTCTCAATAATCCAGGCTTTCTTTATTAATTTCAGGTCGGGTTTTGTTCTCCCATTTTCAAATGGTATGGCCAAAAGAATGCAGGAAATAAGGTTGGGGAAGATCGTTAAAAACGTTAGTGGCCAATTAATCATAAACCTTTTAATTTGACCAAATTAATCATAGATTTTGTAACAATTTGCCAATTGAATCAATCCAGTTAATTTTGACATGATATTGTCGACTTGAATGTGGACGTTAACACTGCTCATCCTACATGTACTATCAATACTGACTTGGACAATTTTCGGAACTTTTTTTAAAAATTTCCAAATATTTTACTATTTTTTTTCCTTTTTATTTTTTTCTATCTTTTGTTTATTTGCCTTTCCTTTTTAAATTCTTTCTCGCCTGTGGTTGGCTCAGCAATGGCCAAATTCAACGTGTATCATCCAATGATTGTACGCCCAAAACTATACAATCAATAACGGAAGGCCTTCTCTATCTTTAACCCAAGTGTTTACATGACTTGTCATGTAAGGAACTTGAGGCCTAAGGAAGATATCTTACGAGATCAACTCATTCACATACATTAACAAGGCATCCACACATCAATAGCAGCAAAAGGCGAAACATCCGCATAACTATTCTCAAAATTGATCACTTCTCTTAATGCAAACCACGCTACGGAATAGATACCAACTCAAGACATGATAATAGGACGAAAAAAATCATGATCCAGCTTGCTAATGAATCAGGAGCATCTATTAACAATAGCTATAGTGAAATTCAAGCAATCCAACAATAAAATAAATAATTCAACAAAATAAATCAGATATCCAGTTTACATGATTCGATCCGTGAAACCTCTAGCCCTCGTCAGTTGGTTCCTTGTTTGCCACAAGCTACTACTTACTAATCAGCATGGCACCTTCAATCTTCAAATAACATGCAAATGGAACGATGAGATAGCAAGAGCGCCGGTAAATGCCATAACCTATCCAAGCAACCCAACTGCAGTTGCCGTCACCACAATGCTCAGAACAAGAACCGTCCTCTCGAAAATACTAACACGCCTCTCGTCGCCAGTTTTAAAAACCGTTTTGAGGGCTATTGCCCGCAGGCTGTGAAAGGGTGCCTATCTAATTAGCGTGTTTGCTAAGGTAGTACAGATGGCTACCTTAAAATAGATTTGTTTACTAGGAAAGTTTAATATCAATTGAGACTCCACGTGATTTTTTACATTAAGTTATCTATAACAGCTGCGATGACGTAGTTTGTTCTGATCACACAAAAGCTAAGCTAGAAAACTCTTATAAGACAGATCGTTTTCTCTCGGAAACATGCCCAGTAAGGCCCTACTCTTGCTCTTGAATGCCGAGGTGGCAATATCCAAATAAGTCTAGATGTGTGGATTCTGATCCATCCATAATGCCTTTAAGAAGAAATGCGGTTTAGCAAGTGATGCTCGCCGCCACGACAGTACAAGGAGGCAGTGGCGGACCTAAGGGTGGGCCAGTAGCGGCCCTTGCCCCGCTAGGTCCAAACAATTTCTTAAAAAAATTCCACAAAAATCAATTCCATATAAAGGCTACATCTCTTTCCCCCACCCAATATATAGATTTATAGATTTGACCTCATTGACACGTGTTTTGCAACCAAATTTGTTTTATGGGTCTTTTTATCTAAAAATTTAAGTAGTAGGAAATGCACAGACAATACCTGTATAACATATTACAAAAAAGTAGATGGAGTGAGATAGACCGCTACTTACAGTCCTAATGAAATTGGCTGCGAAGTTGTATTTCAATTTAATCCCAAAAGCCAATCTTACATTGTACAAAACTATAACTATTCATGGTCATTGTTGATGTCGGAATAACTGAGACGCTCCTAACCTCATAGCATTTACATAATCATACGGAGTATGAGCAGGTATGCCTGGAATTAGCAGACCAATCACTCTAAAAATCCTTAGGAATGATCCTTCTCTGTAATCTGGTCCCTTCTCACGAGAAATCGTGAAGCTTCTCATGAGCTCATGCCAAGCGTTCAACATCATCGGTATTGTTTGTCGAAGCGAGAAGTAGTTTTTATTCGGTTCTTCCCGGACAATCTGTGTATAAAAATTTAAGCAAATAAGAAAATTGAATGAGTTGTCTAATTTAATCACAGCATGATATGAGAGAGAGAGAGAGAGAGAGAGATCCTCACCTTCCCTTCATATTTGCTATTGAAGTAGCAACATCTCCCAAAATGCTTGAACATAAAAGCTGAATCGTCGTAAGGCAACCGAGGCACAATATCATTCCCATAAACGAATCTGAAGTACTCAATTTTATGTTCGTTCAAGGCCCTCTCCATGAACTCCCCAAACTTCTCATCTCCAACCCTAGGTTGACCGTATGTGTAGACTGCCTCCAATTTCTTCAGAAGCCACGCCTCCCCATGCATGGCCAAGACCGCTGTGAAGAGGATCGCCAACGCGCCTCCCAGGCTGTGGCCCGTCAATATGTACTTCGCTTCGTTGTTGTCGCCGAGCAGTGCCCTTAGCTTCTCCCTTATGGCATAGTAAGCCAACGGCGCAGGCGTTTTTAGACACGGGTCGAGCTCTTTCGGCCAACCCAGGGTCTTTTGGAGCCCGAGGGCTTTCATGAACCCGCCGTGGATTTTGCCAACCCCTAGGAACTCGTACCACGAGAGGTCGAAGTCCGAGCTCCACGCATCCGCGTCGAAAGGTTCTGTGCCTCGAAAGGCCACTACGATAGTGTCGCGGTCACGTGCCATGAAGGCTTGAGTGGTTGCTTTCCCTTGATAATCTGCAAAAGGAAAACGAATACGACATATGGCAATCATTATCTTGGTATTATTTACAACTACAGAGATGTCCGTGTAGCTCCGTACCATTCCAAAAGTTGTAGAACCCCAAGAATTTCATCTGCACATAAGAACGGACAAAGTTATTTTTGGATGGCATGGCCAAGTTCAGCCAGTATTAGGAACTTAGTTAATTTTGTTGTTTAGTACAAATTATGCTTAGTTGTCTTGACCTGGTCCCGATCTGATCCATGCTTTCATAGATTAATTTCAAACTATGTACAGTCTCTCTCTCTCTCTCTCTATAGTTTGACCTGCCAGTGGCGGGTGACCGTGGTTTGGAGGTAGGCCTCGTTCTCGTAGGATGCTTTGGAAGCCATAATGCAGAGAGCCGCGTAGTACTCGCTGTCACCGGGACTGATGCTCTTGTCCAGTTCCACTCTCTTGTCCCAATTGCCAGGGCAGGATAGGAATCTCCCTGACTCTCTATCCGGCATCACCACCTTCCCTGTCGACAACCCCACGTTATGACTCATCATTTTTCCAATTGAAAAGTCAAAACGATTAGGTAGACTAGTCCCACTTCTTGAGCAGTGCAGTGCTTGATCATTACCAGTACTGGTGAGCGACATGTACTCTAAATGATCATGTACCCTATTTAAAATGGTATCATGAATCTAACCACACATCTTATTTCTGATCAGATGCCATTATTGCTTTTGTCCCATTTCCAAAAATAAAAAATGAAAAATGAAAATGTGGGGTCATGCTTTATTGGTCATATCACATCAACTTTGCAAATACGCCAGTGTGAAATGAAATGATTCTTCATACCAAACACAGGCTGTGTAAAGCACGAGGTAGTGGGACTTCTGACGCAGAAACCATAACACACATTTAGCAATTGATTCACCTCGCTCAGTAATGAACATTTTTACTAATGAAGCAACAACATAACCAGATAGACTCGTTTCAAACTGTTTTGATAGAGTATTGTTGTTGCATATAAGTAATAAATAGTTATGCAGACTGACCTCGAAAGCAGTTGACGAGAAGCCTTCCAAGGCCCCGATTGCTCGACACGAGATTCAACCAAAACTCGATAGCCAACCCGCTCCAAGCCATGGGTTTAGCCACAAGAAGCAGAAGCTTCTGCACGAGAATTGATACAAACATGATCCACCTTCGCTCGAAGCTCTCCTCCCCTTCCTTGGAGGAGTCCACGCATTCTCTTTTGTGCACATCACTGTACATCAAAATGCGAAAGAGATCGATGACGCGGACTTTCTCTGGGCTCAACAGCATGTAACAAGCCATGGCTTTGAGGCAAAGAAGAGAGAGATGATGGCTGGGTTTCCTTTTTTTGTTTTGAGGGTCTGTGCTCCTACTGTCCTGGATGAGACTCGTACTGCTTCTTGGACTTGTCTTCAAAGGGTTATCTATAGAGGCTTTTTGAAAGGCTTAATTTTCTTCCTACTCGAAAAATAAATAAATACTGGGTGTACTGAAGTCGATCTACAGTTTGATTAATTTACTAAAAATCGTACATGCAAATTCTGATCAAGTGTTGATAGTCTGGTCCGATTGCTTAAATGCCCACCTACACACCGTCACGGTAAGTACCCATTAAAGTCTTGGTGTACTTAAGGTTACTCAAAGAAGCCAAAACATCACTTTTTGGTACGAAAGCTGATCGACTTTTGATGGCGTGAAGGGAAGCCAAGGCGTTGTGGTGGTGGGGTCCCTCTCTGGGGTTTTCTCCGACCCACATTTCTGCATTTCAAAGGTGGTAGATAACGACATGATTCAATTATTTTAAGAAACGCAATGACGACATATCTTGATTTATGTAAGAAAACATTCACCTTTCAATTAAATATTAGGTTATGTGATTCATTCGGGAGCAAAAAGAAAATACATGAAGGAGGAGTTTTAGAAATCATGTTACAAATACATCATAAACAAACATTGAAGACTCACTTAACACTAATGATTCATAGTAGCCATACTATAGATTAAAAAGCTGACAGAAGAAAAAGGTCTTTGAAGCAAGGGACATCACAAATTAGGGAATGATACAATTTTTCTCCAAGTTCAAGAACAATGAGCTAATAATAAGTCTGCAATTGGTACTTGGATCTTTGTTATGAGGAGTTTTAGTGGATTAAATGTGATTTTTAACCGAACTTATTCTCTGTTTTCTAGATATTTTTAACATGCACAATGTTGTAAAAATAAGTGATCAAACACTATAATAAACTAAAAGAAAGAAATAAACGGTTTGGTGGTTTGACCTACTCCATGTGAAGAGCAATACATAAACACTCTTGGTGTTTCTCAATTTCTATTTAGTCCATGGGAAGAGCAGCACAGGATTTCATTATAAATCAAGCAATGAGATGAAGAGATGAGTACACAAAGCTCACCATAAGATTTTCTCACGGCTTCAGACACCAATAAACTTTCTCTCGGATCAAATCCACAGAGAAATTACGACAATGGAATGTAATTCATGAACTGCACAAACCAGGGTGCTCTTGCACATTAACAAGGATAAGAAGTTCAGTAGGACAATTAAATTTCATCTTTGCACTTAGCCACAATCCTATTGGCAAGAGTCAGTTAGAACTTTCCAAATATGTGTTGGTTTGCCTTTTAATTCAACTATGGGTCATTCAACCGAAAAAAATATGGTTTGTGTCCATTCTCAAGCTTAAGCTCAAGATATAATTCTAATAGATGGGGTCATTAGTTGAGATGCACGCATGATAATTGGTGTGATTTGGAACAGTTGATATATCTTTGTTGGTTCATAAATTATTAATTTAAGTTTTTGAATGAAGATGGCTCTAACTAAATATGTTGACAAGCTTAGGCTTGGACTTGGGTATTCTCTTGGTGATACCCTTAATTGAATTATCGTACCTCTGTTGCATGCTTCCAATAAGTGGCATCAAAACCGATAGTAGATTGGCAAGTCTCTCAATCTGTTTAGGTATTTGGTGGATATATCAATGAAGAAATCTTGTGATCCAGGTAGTGAGCATTATGGGATAGCAAAATGGTCCCCCATAGTAGCCTTCATGGTGTGGTAAGGGGAAAGAGACTATTGATGAAGATAGGCGCTAGAGATTCAATTTAAGATATATTAATATAGAATGATACCTGAATTAAGGGAGAGTAAACCTAACACTGATTCCACATATGAGGGGTGATTGTTGAGATTTACATATGAAAATTGGTGTGATTCAGAGTAGTTAATGTAACTTAATTGGCTCATAACCCATTGACTTAAGTTTTGGAGTAAAATTGATTCAACTGAATATATTGATAAGTTTGGACTTGAACTTCAGCTTGGCAATCTCCTTGGATGAAAATATTGGAATTTCATTGCACCATCCCAACATCCTTGATGTCAATTTAGTGACCTAAATCAATTCAATTACTCAATCAAGAAAAAAAGTCCGTCGGTCACTTCGATGACTGGATCAGATTTCTAAGAATTTGTGTACAAGAGCATTTAGTTGACTAATATATGATTTTAGCTTTGAGCCTAAGAAGAGTTGTGCCAATATACAAAACGAAGACTTCCACAGTACGATCTTCATGAACTTCAATTGAAATTCACTAGTTCGAGATATCGCAAGAGTTTCATGCTCCATCGACTTAATATCCAAGTTTTTAGTCAGTTGCTAATTAAGTTAAATCGAGTTTTATTAGGTCATTAAATATGAGTGACAGAGGTCCGATCCCAGTTCTGTGACTTTTATGGCTTCTAACCCTTTCTAATTTACCAGGAAGAAAATGAGTCTGTATGTATTGATCGCTTGAATTCGACCCTGCAAATACAGACTATACTTTATAAGAAGAATAAAGAGCTTGCTAAAAGACCAAGATCTCATTTCTACTTATGGTGATTGGCTTGATTATTCGTATCTGATTTGGTGTCGTGTGCATATCCAGAGATATTGACTTGATCCAGCTCACACCGAAACAAATTGGTCAATTATGGAGCCAATTACGCGATTCTTTAAACTTTCTTGACAAGGGAACCCTTGTATATATCGTAACCTAAGGAAGCAACCTCTTAAATACGTAAACGTAATGACTTCATTGCTTTGCGTGACGTGCCTAGTGTTGCCGAAAGGCTTGTCCTTGTCGTCGGTTTAATGCTTCACAAACCCTCAAAAATCTCTGATGGGTTGAAGCTATAAACATCACTTACGATTTTAAGATATAAGATCTAAAATCTTTGAGCTAAGGGAATAATATCACGTGGCAATCTTCACGTGTATGCTGTCCCCTGGCACTGGTATTTGAACTGATATTATACTTACCATAGTTGCAAATTAACGAAATTAAAATGGGGCTACACGTCGAGATAGGAAGACTGCCACACGTGCAGAAACTCGTATTGAGAGAGAGCTTCGATACTTCATTGATGGAAATACTGAGACGAGAGGACTTATCTACAGCCAAAGATTTTGACTGGTTCTGGACAGATAACCGACCAAATCCAAGATAATCTGCATGCGTACCATCATAGCTAATCATAGTCCATACTTGCATTTGACAGGCCACCGACAAAAATGGCCCCTTTTTTTTCCACAGAAAGAAGAACGATTTCACACGACTTTTGTCCATTGTTCGTCCACGTGAACATCATGTGTTAAAGGTTACTGTTATGTTTACTGTTTCTCTGACCGTATACACAAGAATATCACTGTGAGTTCATGTGTTGTCAGTGTCGGACCCTTGTGCTACACAATTATTAAAGTAGGGCAGCGACAGCCAAAATAATCCTAGCAATTGTTGGCATTTGTATGTATTCTTTATGTTTATTTCCTGAACTTCAAACCTCAATAATTTCTTCTTGGAAGTAATATTGTTGCCAAGTTTTTCTGGGATTATGTATGTTGTTGGTGACTCGACCCTTAACCTCATCTCACGCATTTTTTAGGGTAAAAGAACGCTTCAAGTACCATAACTTGGCATAAAGGGACACTTAAGTGCCATAACTTACGAAATGTACACTTAAGTACCTCATTCGAAGAAAAATGGATCACTTAAATGCCACTCCAACCAAAATTCGGCCAAAAAGCTGACATGACATTTTTTTGGCGAAACGAGCCCAAAACAACGCCATCGTGTTAAAAAATAATATAAAAATTAATTAAATTAAATTTAGTTGAAATATTAAAAAATAATAATTTTAAAATTAAATTTAGTTGAAATATTAAAAAATAATAATTTTAAATTTAAAAAAAAGGGGTGGCTGGGGCTCAGCCCCTAGCCACCGCCGCTTGCCTCCTCTCCATCACCGAGAAGGGCCGGTGACGGAGGGGGAAGGGTCGGCCGGGGTCGCCGGCCCCTACCCCCTTTTCTTTTTTCTTTTTTAATTTTTTTTAATTTTAAAATTATTATTTATTAATATTTTAACTAAATTTAATTTTAAATTTAATTTAATTAATTTTTATATTATTTTTTTACCACGTCGGCCCCGAAACGACGTCGTTTTTGCATTATTAAGCCACGTCAGCATGCAAAACAGCGTCGTTTTGGACTCACTTTGCTAGAAAAATGCCACGTATGCAATTTGGCCGGATTAACAATCAAGTGATTCATTTTGCTCCGATTTTGGCACTTAAGTGTACTTTTCGTAAGTTATGACACTTAACTGTCATTTTCTGCCAAATTATGGCACTCCAGGGGTCCGTGTGTCTGTTTGATATGTATTGTATTCATAATTTAGTTACTCAATATTGCACTGTTGATAGATATGAAATTTGAAATAATATGCTTGTCATTTTAGGAAATGCAAAAAATGAAAAAAAAAATAATCAATTGGTCCAAGATTGACCCTAGAACTAGAACGGAACCATAGGGTCAGTCTGGTCCTTGATCCCAAGCTCAACAAGATCGGTCTTTGGTTTCAAAAATTAAGAACCACTACTATACAGGTTAGTCCTCGGGTTAAGTGTTGTACCAACTCAACTCAAACTATAATCAGCCCTAATGTTTGGTTTGTGAGAAGTTGGAATCTTCTGGGGAATAACGAGAAGAAGTTTCCTGTCGGTCGAAGCTTTCCTTTTCTTATTTTGGTCAACTTTCATTCTTTAAAAACTACAGCAATTTTTCCTAGAGTGGGGATTTCTTTCTTCAATGGAAACGAGAGATTTCTCTCAACGTGAGTGGATTTGCGCTTGTGAGTTGTGAATTTAAATTGAGTTGTTTTATTTGCAAATACTGTGGGTTCATGTGTGATTTAGATTTGAAAAACACTAGAGTGTATAAGCAATTATTATTTTATAATTCTTGTAGTGATTAGTAAATTATTGACTGCTGACTCTCTTGATAGAATAGGTCACCAACACTCGAACCAAATCATGAAAATCTATAATGTTCTTTCTTGTTACTGATTTATTTCTCATGTTCGCATTAATTTTCGAACAATTAGGAAATGCGCAAACATATTACATAAGTATACAAAATGAGATAGACTTGCTACTTACGCTCCTAATGAAATCAACCACGCTTGTGCTTTAATTTCTTTCTTTTCTCACAATACAACAGCTTGATCTTGGTAATCCAATCTTAATAGACAAAATTACATTGTATGTGTCATTACTATTCATAGTCATTGTTGGTGTAGGAACAACTGCGATGCTCCTAACCTCGTACTATTTACATAGTCTTGAGGAGCATGAGCAGGTATGCCTGGAATTAGTAGGCCAATCACTCTAAAAATCCTCAACAATGATCCTTCTCTATAGTTTGGTCCCTTCTCATGGGCAATCCTGAAACTTCTCAGGAGCTCATACCACGCATCCATCATCATTGGTATTGCTTGTCGAGGCGAGAAGTAGTTCTCATTCGGTTCTTCCCGAACAATCTGCATATGAAAAATTTGGGAAAATTATCAAAAAAGAAATCCTAAATTTGCTATGTAGTAATTAATTCAGTCATAAACCTTTTAATTTGCAATTTAGTCTTTCTAACTAATTTTGGCTGAAAATCAATAAAGTGAATGTTGGCCATCCTACATGGCATGGCCAGCACTAACATCAATTATCCACATCTCACTTCGGCAAAATATGCAATGCATATATTTATCGTATAACTAAAGTTACTCTGAGCACCCTTTGGTCCCCAACTAATATAACCAGCCATGGAGAGAGATAGAGAGATCCTCACCTTTCCTTGATATTTGCTATCGAAGTAGCAACATTTCCCAAAATGCTTGAACATGAAAGCTGAATCATCGTAAGGCAACCTAGGCACAATGTCATTCCCATAGACGAATCTAAAGTACTCAATCTGATGTTCCTTCAAGACCATTTCCATGAACTCCCCAAACTTCTCATCTCCAACCCTTGGTTGACCAAACGTGTAGACCCCCTCCAATCTCTCCATCAGCCATTTCTCCCCGTGCATGGCCAAGATCGCCGGGAAGAGGATTGCCAACGCGCCTCCCAAGCTGTGGCCCGTCACCACGTACTTCGCTTTGTCATTCTCACCGAGCAGTGCCCTTAGCTTCTCCCTTATGGCATAGTAAGCCAACGGCGCGGGCGTTTGTAGATGCGGGTCGAGCTCTTTCGGTCAACCCTGGCTCTTTTGAAGACCTAGGGCTTTCATGAACCCACCGTGTATTTTTCCGACGCCTGGTAACTCGTACCATGAGAGGTCGATGTCCGAGCACCACGCATCCGCATCAAAAATTCCGTGCCTCGGAAGGCGACGACGATGGTGTCGCGGTCACGAAGCATGAAGGCTTGTGTGGATGCTTTCCCTTGATAATCTGCAAAAGAAGGACGAATAAGGCATCTGGCAACTAATATCTTGGCGTATAATGTATGCCTACAGTGATGGCGGTATACGTCCGTACCATTCCAAAAGTTGTAGAACCCCAAAAATTCCATCTGCGCAAAAGTACGGACACTATTATTAATAAATGAGTAATTCTACTGTTAATTGAGCACGTATTAGGAACAAACACAGTTAATTGAGTTCTTTAGTATGAAGTATGATTAATTTCTTTACTCCTTTTGATTTTAATTCTAGCGGACTGTTAAGCTACGCAAAGTTTACATTGAATGGATTAGCTCGTGATTTCTCGTTTCTGGTCGTCACTTTGACTTGGTCACAAACATCAACCATGCTTTCATTTATATATTAACCTCAAATTGGGTACGAGTTTATTTTTGCTTTAGAGATTAAATTTGCTATAGATTCTCTCTCTCTCTCTCTCTCTCTCTCTCTCTCTCTCTCGTTTGACCTGCCAGTGGTGGGTGACCGTCTTTCTCAGGTAGGCCTCGTTCTCATAGGATGCTTTCGAAGCCATCATGGAGAGAGCCGCATGGTACTCGGCGTCACCAGGCCTGATGCGGTTGTCCAATTCCAGTCTCTTGTCCAAATTGCCGATGAAGGATATGAAGCTCCCTGACTCTTTGTGCGGCATCATCACCCTCCCTATTCACAAACCCATATAACAAGTCAACGTCTTTCCAAGTGGAGTGTCCCAAAAGATTAGGTAGATTGCTCATACTTTGTGAGCGGTGAACTGCTTGATCAATTTCTTCACCCACACGTATTTTCTAGAGGATACAGCAATTGGTCAGTCTTTAAAAACTTCTGATGGTCGGTAAACTAAATCATAAGAAGAAGTTCTCGCGTAGGCATGATCAACAGGCGCAGATGAGCCTAATTAGGTACTAAATAAGCTCAGCCATTCTTACTATAATGGATTCTCACTGGAAATGTCTGGATCTGAGCGAGCCGGATCCGAAAAAGTGTAATATTTAAAAGCTCAGCCATTTATACTTTGAGCCTAATGAACTCTGTAGACCAATAGATACATGATCAACTCTATCTCGGAAATAACAATGAAGTGGCCGAAGTGCTTTTTGTGTTGGGAAGCTTGAAGAAGTTTATCGAAGCTCGATGAACTTGCCTTGCCTTCTATGCCAATGAAATCAAGTCTCGGGTTAAAAAAAATATGCAATGTCCCTTTGTTTTCACTTAAACCAAAGGATTTTTTTTCACCTTATCTAAGCTAAGCTAATTTTATCTTAAGTAATCATGGAAAACTCTAAACCAAGGGACTTTAAATGGTTCATTAATGAACATGTCAGTATTTATGGGTGAAAGGTACGCTAAATGATCATGCACCACTATTGAAATCGAATCATTTGTCCAACCGCGCATTTTATTTTTAATCATGTGCCATTATTGCTTTTGTCCCTTTCAAGAAAAAATAAAAACGCTGGAATGTGGGATCATGCTGTATCGGCGATACGCCAGAGTGAAATGAAATGAATCTTCATACCAAACACAGGCTGAGTAAAGCACAAGGTAGTGACTGACGCAGAAACGCACACACATTTACCAATTGATTCACCTCGCTCAGCAATGAACTTTTTACTAGTGAAGCAACAACAACTACATAGACTCATCTCAAATTGTTTTGATAAAGCATTGCTGTTGCATATTGGTTATAAATCATCATGCAGACTGACCTCGAGAGCAGTTAACAAGAAGCCTTCCGAAGCTCCAATTGCTTGACACAAGGTTCAACCAAAACTCAATTGCCGACCCGCTCCAAGCCATTGGTTTGGCCACGAGAAGCAGAAGCTTCTGCGCAAGAGTGGATACAAACATGATCTGCCTCCGCTCAAAGCTCTCATCTCCTTCCTCGGAGGAGTCCACGAATTCTCTCTTGTGCACATCACTGTGGATCAAAATGCGAAAGAGATCAAGGATACCGGCTTTCTCTGGGCTCAACAGCATGTGGCTGCTGGAGAAACTCTTGTCAGAGGCCATGGCTTTGAGGCAAAGAAGAGAGAGACGACAGCTAGGTTTCTTTTTGGTTTTTTAGGGTCTGAGTACTTGTTGTTTTGGATGAGACTTGTGCTGCTTCTTGAACTTAGCTTCAAAGGGTTATTTGTAGAGGGCTCCTTGGGTGATTAACAAAGCTCTGTTTCTTGTTCTTTCTGGTTATAAAATAAATAAGTGACAGGTGTACTAAAGTCGACAATTAAACTGATATATTAATCATAGAAGCAATTTTTGATTTGGTGTTGATTGTACATGGTCCAATTCTTGAGCTGTCCACCTGTATTTGAGATTACTCAAAGGAAAAAAAAATTATAATTCTGTGTTATGAAAGCTCATCAACTTTGATGGGCTCGTGAAAGGAAGCTGACGCGTTGAGGAGGCAGGGTCTCTTTCTGTGGTTATCTCCAACCCCATTTCTGTATTTCGAATGTGGTAATGTCACGCCCCGAACCTCGAGCGTGCCAACATCCCACCATGGTCATGCAATTGCGACATTCCCAGGTAGTGTCGCCGACCCCATTCATTTATTATTGCGCAAGCGGAACGTATTATAAACCCCTGACAATGAAATACGGGATAGAAAAGCAGAAAGCAAACTCACAACATAACACTTAAACATAATTCAACAGAATTACAAACGGAGGTTTACGGCCAACAGTCTACAAAAGACTGGCTCTTAAAAAGAGGTTATCCTACGACCTACAAGTCGTACACGATCTCAAATCCTTATGACTTCATCTCTGCAACTCCTCCAGGCCAACCAAAGCTATCTGGCCGCTCCGTCCACCAGGGACCTGAAATGGTTATTCAATAACCACTGAGACAACGTCTCAGCAAGTTCAACCCCCTAAACCCCTATTAGAAAGAAAATACGCCCCGGGTGACCTAGTTACATCACACAGAGAACTTACATCGCCTCAATTCCTTCCTGCAAGTTAGCACAATTGTATCACACAATCTCAGGTAGTAATAATAATTCAAACAATTGGAATGCCATCACTTTCATATAATTCACGATCGCACTTAGCATGCATTCCAATTATTATTCACGCCACACGAGGGCATAGCCTACTCACAAAGTTGGCTATCTATTAACATTACGGCATTTCGAGAAGAATAAAGGTCCAGTCGGTCCCGCCACTACTGCGACCAAGCCACATCATTCTATCGACGGCATTTCTAGAAGAATAAAGGTCCAGTCGGTCTCGCCACTACTGCGACCAAGCCACGTCATTCTATCGACAGCATTTCTAGAATAATAAAGGTCCAATCGGTCCCGCCGCTATCGCGACCAAGCCACGTCGTTCTATCGACAAAGCATTTCTAGCGAGAATAAGGATCCGGTTGGCCTAGCCACCACTGCGACCCAAGTCTTTCAATTAGCACACAACAATTCAATAATCAATTGCACAAATCATCACTCAATTTGCAATATCAAATAATCAAATTTATAATCTGAATACACAAAGAACGATCAGCCAAAATTCTGAAAATTTAGGATCCCGACAAAATTTTCAGAATTTATTTAATAATTAAATCTATTCCGAAAATTAATTAAATAATAATATCCTTATCTTTCATAATCCATGCTCAATTTATAATATCCAATCATCAATTTCAAAATCCGACTACACAGCGGCGATCGGCACGAAATTCTGAGCAACCGGGGTCAAAAATAATTTTTTTCGTTTTTTTTTTTTAAATAATATTTTAATAATTTTCGGATTATAAAATATTATTATAATTTTCCAGAATTTCGAAGCACTTAAATAATTCAAAACTAAAATCCTTTTTATGTCACATCAAGGCTTAACTTTAAATAACTTCTTTTAACCTTTAATTTAAACACACTTTAACATAAACCAACATCTTAATCCAATTTATAATTAAATACACTAATCCACCCACATAAACTCACTTAATTTAAACTAAGCACACTTAGGGCATCATTAACACTCTAATCAAGATTTAGTGAGTTAAACTCACCGGATTAGCGAGCCGAGCGGACCAAAACGACGAGGACGCCGAGGAGAACAACTTTCCTCAAAGCGGGCCGAGCATCCGGGCTCGAGAAGGCGGCCAAAACGGGCCAAACGTCCGCTGCATACCCATTTTTTTTTGCTTCGATTTGGGGCCGAGAAGGGCTGCACGGCGGCGGATCGGGCGGAGGAACGGCGGAGGAGGACCGGTGGGGCTTGGACGGGCGAGGCGGCGGCCGCGAGGCCTCACGGTGGCCGGAGGAGCTCCGGCAGCTCTGCGCAAGCTGAACAGCTCGCCGGGTCGGCGGGCGAGGCGGAGCGGAGACGGCGTGACGGCGGGCCGGCGAGCGCGCGGGGCGGCGCGGTAGACGCACGGCGGCGGCGGCGACGGGGACAACGACGGACGGCAGTCCGGGGGGCTGCAGCCAACTTCAACACCTCCTCGATCTGCGGGCCACGAACGGAAAGGAGCGGGAGGGAGAGAGAGCGACGGTGGCGCGGGCCGAGCGACGACGAGCGGGCGCGAACGGCGCGAGGCGGCGGCGACGAGCGGACGGGCGGCGGCGAAGGGCTGCTCCGGCTTCTCCTCCGCAAATTTTTCTGGTCTTCACGCACCATCCATGGAGGAGAGAGGCGTCGGGGGAGAGGAAGAAGAGAGGGAGGAGAGAGAAGGATGGGGGCCATTTTTCTTTTCTTTTCTTTTGCTTTAATCCCTCACACATGGCCCACCATGACCTCACATGAGGTCATCTTCCACTCACACCAAGCCTTCACCACAATCCTCCAATGGGTCCATTTTATTTTTCCGCCGGGGTCCAATTCTTTGTGCAACAATTTCTTCAATTCTACTTAATTCTCTTCAAATTAAATCTTAATCCCACTTGAATTAAATCAAATTGACCCCCATTAATTCATTCAACACATCATCAATCAAATTGGTATTTTTCCTTACCACTATGGCGTACTTGCATCTCAATTTCACAATCTATGGCTTCGACTGAACGAGAACGGCCCTATTTATCTAGTCGAAATTAAAACCCGAAAATTTGGATGTCACAACTCTTCCCGTCTTATAAAAATTTCGTCCTCGAAATTTAAAACTTTACCAATTCTTAACAAGGAAGTGGGAGTACAGTCGTCTCATATCCTCTTCTCTTTCTTAGGTTGCTCTTTCTATACCAATGCTGACAGATCACTACTATCTTGCCCAAACCGCTTCGGATCCAAAATGCTAAACACTTGCCCACTTAATATTGCAAAGGTCTTCAACACAAAATCTGTGAAGCTAAACTAGCGATTCTGAGCGGTCTCAAGACTGTCTCTCGCTAACTCGCGACAATCACCGATTTAAACCAACTCGGACTGCGATTTTCGATCTCGATCTCATCTCAACAACGAAGTTCTAAACACTCTACTCGCACCGATTAAAAGACACATGCGATTGATCTCGCTGAAACCGGGAACCTCTAGTCAAGATCGATATAACTCGCACTAATCTTGGCAACCGCAATCACCGACTACCGTGCTTGACCTTGGCCTCGTGATCTTTCTTTCCTTGACTTCATCTCAAAGAATTGAAAATTCTGCACTTCCTACTATGCATTGATTAAGAAAGAACTATCTGAAAGATCTAGATTGAAATACAATTCATCCCCGGCACTCCATGCAGATGATTTATATGATATATACACACTTCGGTATATCTACTTTGTGATAAGACAGAATCTTCAATTTCTGAAATCGAACTTAGATTGGCGGTTAATTTCACTCCGACACGCTTTTAGTGTGACCTAGGCTACTAGGTAGTTTTAGGAGCTTTATAGGACAAATGACCCGTGGTCGATTTTCTTCGAGCCACAATGAACCCACTCGACACATTGGCGACTCTTGATTGTCGTGAAAATCTCGATGATTCAAACACGGACACAGGGTACCAAAACGACAGTAAAATCAAATTAGTATCAGTCGACGAGAGTTTTCCAATTTAGTGGAGTCACCCACGATCGGTCATTCATCTCAATCGAACCAACCTATCTCTGATCTTAATTCGATTTTTAACGGTGCTGTAATGATCTCTAAAGATGAGCACGGTCAAGAAGTCAATTCCTGGTCGGATTCTCAAGTTTATTTGCCTTAAAGTCCTTAATGACTCACCCAACTAGTCTAGTTATCTCGTAAGTGGCCAACTCAGAAAAAAACACTCTAATCGCGTCGATGAAATGCCCAATTTAACCAATCAAAATCAGAGTTTGAAAATTAGGATGTCACACACTCAAAACAAATATCTATTCGTACTGTCTGGACAACGTTGAAATTGCTATGATGAGCTTCTCATAAGATCTCCTTCTTTAATCTCTGTATCGCCAATTACACACAATCGCCCTCAGAACTTTACTGTTCTGTCTTCAGAAATCTGAAACTTAACCTCTCTCTCATCTGCATTCTCTTATAGAGTCTTCTGAATTTCTAAATCTCCCACCGAAGCGATTTGATTTTGATTTGTACTCTCGGCTCAATTCTTTCTAGAGTGATATAAAATATCATAGTCATAATCCTTAATGAGTTCCATCCAGCGACGCCATCTCATATTCAACTCCCGAGGTCTCAACTGGCGAAACGCATATGCAACAACACTATTTTGTTGCATCAATAAGGAACCAAATCCTTTAAACGACGCATCACTGTAGATATCAACCCTCCTGGACTAGACGGAATAGTAAACACAAGTGCGGTAGTCAGCCTCTTCCTAGGCTCTTGAAAACTACACTCGCACTTACTTGTCCATACGAACTTCCTTCCTTTCTCGGTAGTCAAATCAACCGCAACATTGACACTAAAAACCCTTCCACGGACAAATCGTAACACTCTGCTACGACCCGGAAAAACTTATGATCTCTCGTCACCGCAGTCAATCTCGGCCAACCGCTTCCCGCTTCAATCTTATACGGGGTCTACGGAGATTCCTTCTCTTAAAATCACATGACCTAGAAACGTAATATAAGTTATCTAAAACTCTCACTTGCTAAACTTAGCGTAAGATTCAAGAGTCCTCAAGGTCTGAAATATCACATTCTAATGTCTCTTGTGCTCCTCAAAGACGCTTTGAACACCCTGGGATAACTTCATTGAGCACGATCACAACCGATTCAAGTACTCCTAAACATTCTCGCTCATTAGACCCAAACAACCAACTAAGGTGTCTATCAAACCACTCGGTATCACAATGAACTCATGACTGCCGTATCAAGTGCAAGATGCTAACTTCAGTATGTCTTTCTTCCTGATCCTCAACTGACGATACTCTCACCTCAAGTTGATCTTGAAGGATATCAATGCACAACCTCAACAAACCATCTTTCTACTTCACGAATAGAACGGGTGCTCCCCAAGATGATGCACTGGAAAGTATGAATCCCCTATCCAACACTTCCTGCATCTACACCTTTAGTTCTTTTAACTCGGGTAACACCATCCGGTAAGGAGCCTTAGGGGACCGCTCATTTCCGGGTGCTAATTCAATCACGAACTCTATTTCTCTTTCTGACAACAAACCTGATAATTCTTCAGAGAATACCTTAGAAAACTTATGTACCACGATTATGTTCTCCATATTCGGCTCATCAATTGACGCATTCATTACAGCTATCATGTAGATTTGGTAACCAACACCCATAACCAGGTCATTTTCAGTGACGAATAACAAGGATTGAAGATCCTTTCGAACTTTCAGTAATTCAAAACTTTCATATGCTAACTGAACAAACTGAATTATATCACTACCACGATTCATAACAACAGAAGGCTCATTGAGCCAAACCTTTTTATAAACGACTTCCAAGTCGTACATAAGCAAACCCATCAGGTACAACTATAGTCAGAGACTCATCTTCCTATTACTTTATTACCATAACGAAGATCCTACAACCATCTGAAAATTCTGCTGCACTACTTTGATAAAACATCTCGAAAACATTCTCATAATGATTGATGCATGGTCGATCCCTTCATGCTCCTCTAGCCATTCTAGTGGCGTCCTATCTGCAGTAACAGTGCTTATGCTCTCCTGAACTTACACGGACAATTCCTAACCTGACGGCCGTGCTGGCCACATTCAAAGCATGCTCTCTTTTTACCCTGACATCGGGCTGACTCAAGCCTCTTTCCACAAACTCGACCCATAATCGGTGAGTCCTCTACCTCCTATCAAGGAATATCCAGCACCCTTCCTTGCACTAGGGTCCATTCCAAGTACCCCATCAACATCCCGAAGCATGCTTCCTCTTATCTCTGTCTTATCAACGGCGGTGACAGAAAGGCTGTGATTCCATCTGTCTATACAGGCAATCTTGTAACAAATCCTTTCTCTCTTACAGCACAGAACAAATCCCTTTCTTTTCTTATAGACACGACACACATCGATCAAGATGAGCACTGACTTTTCAATTTTACTCTTCCGGTTAGGTGAAATAGGGCACATTTCTTCTGACATCGGCCTTTCTCCCCAATCGATTTCCATCTCTGTCTAAACTGAACATTGACTCAGATACGGAGGCTTGATCCTCGATCACAACTCCAGATTGGGCCTCAACAGGCGCGGCAACAACAACGGTCACCATACTGGCAGCGGTAGAAATGACGGCAACAACGGCTCGATCCCCGAACTCACGACCCAACAAGGCTAGTGCTATACCTAGAGGGGTGAACTATAAACGATTTTCGCACAATACTTAGACAATTGAGTAATTGCCATTCAATCGTAAGACAAGCTTCCACTCTTCGCAGGAATATGGATTCCACTATGAACAAAGAGATGTTACAGCGTTGATCTTCCTTGACTTTTGGGTGTAGATGAACTACCACACTCACTCAAGGTATCACAAAGTATAGACACTCTCTGTAAACAATTTCGCTCAGACTGTATCGACTAATAATCAAGGTGTTTCAGACTCTGGAATTTCTCTATCGATCACACACTTAAACAACTGAGACGTCTTCTTTTTATACTCCTTTATGCCATCATACCCGTTGGCACTTACCAAAGGAATTCCTCCAATCTACCCGTTGGACGGAATCAATCAAGAAGATCATCCGAGCTATTAAAGGAATCTGATGATAGCCCATCAATCTGTTCGCCCATACAATCGGGATCTTGGTTTCCATGAATAGAACCTTCCAAGAATACTTCGACGATTCTCGGATCTTCAATTGATCTAGATACGAATCAAAGAATCCGTTGTATATGTCCATTAAAAAGATCTTCTCCGAGAGATCAAGATGAAATCCTTAATCATAATCTTGATTTGGATTTCCTTCGACACTTTGGATCGAGATAGACGGTCGGTGAGAATAACTTTGAGTCTTAAGTCTTGAGTCTTGAATCTTGAGTCTTGAAGTATGAGTCTTGAGTTCGAGTCCGGTGATCGAAAACCTTCGACGCGTATAACCGGACTCAGACCGATGGAAATGATTTGTCAGCTTCAAAATCTTCTAGAGCAATTTCTCCAACAATCTCCCCCTTTTTGATGATGACAAAACTTTCTGTAGATTTGAACAACCTTGACTGCAAAACATTTCTCAAGCAATATGGCTATCTCATAAGAGTTTAATAAACAACCAGACTCGCATCCACGGAAAATTGGTTAGACTTTCATGAGAAATACCATATAACAATACTTGATATAAATGCCAACAAGCATCATAAACATCATAATCCACACCAAATTCAGTCCGTACTCAAGTTCACACAAGTCATTCTCAATAAACTTAAAAACTCACAATCACAAAAACAAATTTAAAATTAAGGATTGAAAAAGATGATTGATTCAAATTTCTTCTCCCCCTTTTTGTCATCAGGAAAAAGGTGAGAAAAGAGTCATGTCCGCTGGGAATGCGCACGATCCGGAAGTCTCCCATGGACTCAGACTATGCCTTCGAGCCTCTTCAAGTCTTCCCTTAATTTTGCTACCTCTTCTCCTTTGGCATTGGCTTGAATTTGCAGAGCGAGGTCTTTCATTACGTCTTCCGGGGTAGCAAGATGCTTGGCCAGCATTCTTGAGAGC
Organism: Eucalyptus decipiens; assembly: GCA_014182575.1. Classification (NCBI taxonomy): domain Eukaryota; kingdom Viridiplantae; phylum Streptophyta; class Magnoliopsida; order Myrtales; family Myrtaceae; genus Eucalyptus; species Eucalyptus decipiens. The sequence goes on from CM024616.1 coordinate 23,224,533, forward strand.
TTGAATTTCAAAGTCGAGCATAGATTTGTCCTCGCATTTCCGAGAAGAATATCAAGAATACGCTGAATATTCTATTTGCATCAAGAAAACTTAGATTCGAATAGAAATAAGCAGTCAAGTGTGCATAACCATCGTGGTATCGGTGCGGAAATGCTCAAGTTGAAGCAATTCGAACTTTTCCCTTAAGTTCACATTAATTGCATCCCGAAATCAAAATCAACACTCACGGGTTTATCACTCCTCGTTTCAGCGGGCGAAGAACAGCTTCTCCTGATCATTCGATCTAAACAACTCCATCTTCTTTCCCTTCACATTTGCGGCAATGCCCATTCTTGGTTGAAAATCACTAAACATTTTATCATCTTCGTTCCCCTCATTAGGAATCGGTCTGGCTCAGGGTCACTTGGAATGTTCGCAAGTGATTCTTGACCTTACCTTTTGGAATTCCCAATTCCTCCATTCTTTTCAAAAAATCTGTACTCATTCCCATAATTCTTTTCTCTAAGAAAAGCATCTATATAATTCGAGAGGAGAACCGAAACCTTCAACGCACGATAGAGCATGTAAATAAATGAGGGTCTTTGTGCTCTTGCGGTTCGCGTCCTCTAGAACTCTTCCTCTTGATGATGACCCGCACCTTGTGGGGTAGATGGTGGTGATGAGGTGGAGAGGGAACAGGACTGTTGCTGTCTCGACAAATCATCTTCCTCGGTGAGATCGAGTGCGTAGGTCCCTCTTTCATTCTCTGTGGACCCACACTATGCTATCCTTGTGACTTTCTCGAAGACGACATCTTTCTTTGTCAATGGAAGATTCCTTCGCTCGTTTTCCCAAGGAAAAATGACAACTTTCTCGGTATTGATAGTAGAAACGGGGTTGAGAGAAGAATGCCTTTTAGGGTTTTGATAGTCGAGTAAAAAGTGAAAGCGTGTATATATAACTCGGTTTGAAAGGCAAAAGCAATCATTACGAAGAAAGGTGAGCAGTCGTCTCTCTTGAAAAATAATAGCTGCCATTTAAAAAGATTATCCCTTTTGAAAAGGCATGTTTACAAAAATTAAAATTATATCAATCAAATATAACTGAATGAAAGATCGTACCTTTTCGAGATTAAAAGAATAACTTACAGTCTTTACAATGAAGTGCAGTCGAGAATTCGGAGTCGACGAATAAATACGAAAGATAGAGTCGAAGGATAGAGTCGAGTATAGCTTCTTCGACTTTAACTTCTTCAAGCTTCAAAATGTTGAGTCGATACGGATAAAATCGAATTGATTTTTCTCAAGGCTGTGAATATATCCGCTAGTTGACTTTTGAATCAACAAATTGAATTGAGATTTCTCCATTTTGAATATGATCTCTAATAAAATGATGTCGAATCTCTATATGCTTTGCTCTTGAATGAAGGATTGGATTTTGGTGAGGTTGATTCTTTTGGTGTTGTCACACGATTTACGTGCATGAGTCTTCAATTCCAAAGTCTTGTAGCTGTTGTTTTATCCATAGAATTTGCGAACAGCAGCTTCCAAGACTACATACTGTGCCTGTTGTAGAGAGCTACGAGTGCTCTGTTTCCTTGAAAACCAAGACAGCATCACTGCTTCAAGCAGCTGGCGGGTTCTGAAGTGCTCTTTCTATCAACTGCGCAACCCGGCTAGATCGGCGTCAATATCCCGAGGAGGTTGAAGTCTCCCTCCTTAGGATACCATAGACCGATGCTTGAAGACGAGGCAACGTATTTAATAACACGTTTTGCAGCCTTGAGATGAGATTCTCTAGGATCTTGAAACCTTGCACGAGATGCAAACACTCAACAAAATGTCGAGTCTAGATGCGGTAAGATAAAAGTGAGCCGATGATGTACATACGACTTTTGATCAATTTTCTTCCTTCTTCATCTTTGTCTATTTTCAACGAACTTGACATTGGTATATCAGTCTTTTTGCAATTTTCTAATCCAAACCTTTTGACAAGATCATTAGCATATTTTTCTTGACAAATGAAAGTACCTTCCTTCAATTGCTTTACTTGAAGACCAAGAAAGAATGTTAATTCTCCCATCATACTCATTTCAAATTCATCCTGCATAGACTTTGAAATTTCTTGCCTGAGACTTTCATTAGGAGATCCAAATATGATATCATCCACATATATTTGAACAAGTATAAAGCTTTTGTTTTCCTTCTTAATAAATAAAGTAGTATCAACTTTACCTTTGACAAAACCATTCTTTAATAGGAACTTACTTGTACGTAAGTACCAAGCTCGGGTGCTGTTTTAAACCATCTGGAGCCTTTTTCGGTCTGAAGGCCCGAGTCGGCTTCTTTGGGTCTTCAAACCACGGAGGTTGTTCACGTAAACTTCCTCATGGATAAATCCATTTTAGGAAAGCGCTTTTGACGTCCATTTGGAATAACCTGAAATTTTTATAGCAAGCAACGCAAGTAATGGACGAATAGCTTCTAACCTTGCCACGGAGGCGTAAGTCTCATCATAGTCTATTCCTTCTTCTTGCGAATATCCTTTTTGCCACGAGTCTTGCTTTGTTTCGTACGACTTTTCCTTTTATTCGATGCTTTGCTACACTCTAAGTACCGACTTGCGGCGGTACTCTCACACACACGCTGGACTAAGCCTACGCTCTACCTCGGGTACCAACTCTTGTCAGCATCCTATCCCGAGGTACAGGTCCTACCGACCTTCTCCAAGGAGTTCACCACTCCTGGCCACTCATCCTACAGGCTCTTTATCGACGCATGTTTTTGATTCCAACATTAGGTTAGAATTTGAGTGACCCCACAAACAAGCTACCAATCAGCTATCATTCACATGCATTAGCATATTAAAAGCCATTCCTACTAATTATCCCAAGACTCATCGCACCTTATCACTCCATACACAGACCATGCTCTGATACCACTTAAACGGGGATGTCACGCCCCGAACCTCGAGCGTGCCAACATCCCACCATGGTCATGCAATTGCGACATTCCCAGGTAGTGTCGCCGACCCCATTCATTTATTATTGCGCAAGTTTTAACGTATTATAAACCCCGACAATGAAATACAGGATAGAAAAGCGAAAAAGCAAACTCACAACATAACACTTAAACATAATTCAACGGAATTACAAACGGAGGTTTACGGCCAACAGTCTACAAAAGATCGGCTCTTAAAAAGAGGTTATCATACGACCTACAAGTCGTACACGATCTCAAATCCTTATGACTTCATCTCTCGCAACTCCTCCAGGGCCAACCAAAGCTATCTCGCCACTCCGTCCACTGGGGGACTGAAATGATTATTCAATAACCACTGAGACAACGTCTCAGCAAGTTCAACCCCCTAAACCCCTATTAGAAAGAAAATACGCCCCGGGTGACCTAGTTACATCACACAGAGAACTTACCTTGCCTCAATTCCTTCCTGCAAGTTAGCACAATTGTATCACACAATCTCAGGTAGTAATAATAATTCAAACAATTGGAACGCCATCACTTTCATATAATTCACGATCGCACTTAGCATGCATTCCAATTATTATTCACTGCCACACGAGGGCATAGCCCACTCACAGGTTGGCTATCTATTAACATTACGGCATTTCGAGAAGAATAAAGGTCCAGTCGGTCCCGCCACTACTGCGACCAAGCCACATCATTCTATCGACGGCATTTCTAGAAAAATAAAGGTCCAGTCGGTCTCGCCACTACTGCGACCAAGCCACGTCGTTCTATCGACAGCATTTCTAGAATAATAAAAGTCCAGTCGGTCCCGCCACTACTGCGACCAAGCCACGTCGTTCTATCGACAGCATTTCTAGCAGAATAAGGATCCAGTTGGCCTAGCCACCACTGCGACCCGAGTCTTTCAATTAGCACACAACAATTCAATAATCAATTGCACAAATCATCACTCAATTTGCAATATCAAATAATCAAATTTATAATCTGAATACACAGCAACAATCAGCACGAAATTCTGAAAATTTAGGATCCCAACAAAATTTTCAGAATTTATTTAATAATTAAATCTATTCCGAAAATTAATTAAATAATAATATCCTTATCTTTCACAATCCATGCTCAATTTATAATATCCAATCATCAATTTCAAAATCCGACTACACAGCGGCGATCGGCACGAAATTCGAGCAACCGGGGTCAAAAATAATTTTTTTTTTTTTTTTTTTTTTAAATAATATTTTAATAATTTTCGGATTATAAAATATTATTATAATTTTCAGAATTTCGAAGCACTTAAATAATTCAAAACTAAAATCCTTTTATGTCACATCAAGGCTTAACTTTAAATAACTTCTTTTAACCTTTAATTTAAACACACTTTAACATAAACCAACATCTTAATCCAATTTATAATTAAATACACTAATCCATCCACATAAACTCACTTAATTTAAACTAAGCACACTTATGGCATCATTAACACTCCAATCAAGATTTAGTGAGTTAAACTCACCGGATTAGCGAGCCGAGCGGACCAAAACGACGAGGACGCCGAGGAGAACAACTTTCCTCAAAGCGGGCCGAGCATCTGAGCTCGAGAAGGCGGCCAAAACGGGCCAAACGTCCGCTGCATACCCATTTTTTTTGCTTCTGATTTGGGGCCGAGAAGGGCTGCACGGCGGCGGATCGGGCGGAGGAACGGCGGAGGAGGACCGGTGGGGCTTGGACGGGCGAGGCGGCGGCCAGGCGAGGCCTCACGGTGGCCGGAGGGAGCTCCGGCAGCTCCTGCGCGAGCTGAACAGCTCGCTGGGTCGGCGAGCTGAGGCGGAGCGGAGACGGCGTGACGGCGGGCCGGCGAGCGCGCGCGGGCGGCGCGGGTAGACGCACGGCAGCGGCGGCGACGGGGACGACGACGGACGGCAGTCCGGCTGGGCTGCAGCCAACTTCAACACCTCCTCAGATCTGCTGGGCCACGAACGGAAAGGAGCGGGAGGGAGAGAGAGCGACGGTGGCGCGGGCTGAGCGACGACGAGCGGGCGCGAACGGCGTGAGGCGGCGGCGACGAGCGGACGGGCAGGCGGCAAAGGGCTGCTCCGGCTTCTCCTCTGCAAATTTTTCTGGTCTTCACGCACCATCCATGGAGGAGAGAGGCGTCGGGGGGGAGAGGAAGAAGAGAGGGAGGAGAGAGAAGGATGGGGGGCCATTTTTCTTTTTCTTTTTCTTTTGCTTTAATCCCTCACACATGGCCCACCATGACCTCACATGAGGTCATCTTCCACTCACACCAAGCCTTCACCACAATCCTCCAATGGGTCATTTTATTTTTCCGCCGGGTCCAATTCTTTGTGCAACAATTTCTTCAATTCTACTTAATTCTCTTCAAATTAAATCTTAATCCCACTTGAATTAAATCAAATTGACCCCCATTAATTCATTCAACACATCATCAATCAAATTGGTATTTTTCCTTACCACTATGGCGTACTTGCATCCCAATTTCACAATCTCTGGCTTCGACTGAACGAGAACGGCCCTATTTATCTAGTCGAAATTAAAACCCGAAAATTTGGATGTCACAGGTAACGACACGATTTAATTTATTCAAGAAAAGGGGTGACGACTAGACTTGTTAAAATAGATTCTAAACTTTTTTTTAAACTCATATCTAATGGGTTAGTTATGTCCATAAATGGATTAAGAATTGCAAAGCCTAAATATATATGATTGTTAAATGGGTTTACAGTTTACACAAACACAACCTACCTTGGTGATTTTCTGTTCACCCTTTATGAGAAAATAATGGACTTTTCAGATTGTTCTAAGTTCAAAGAAATGTTGATTAGCCTGCAAGATGAGTCCGACTTCACCCTTATTACAAATTTCAAGATGGTTTCTTTTTACCCCATTATTTATTATTTTTACTAATCTTGTAAGTTTGATATGTTAGTTATTACAATATACATTTCCTTGGTTGCATTTGGCATTGTTATTTTTTAGGAAATATTATAATCTTAGTTCTTGTCATTGCATTCCGTAGTCAACATAAATTATCTTTTTCAACATCTTATATTCCATTTAATTAAAAATTTCAATTCCTCTATGTTATTTGCCGCTGTATTTATATAAATTCACTACCAAGTTAACTTTCTCTCATTCTTCTTTGTGAATCAATACAAAAATTAAAAATTCTACGCAATTCTATATCTAAATAACATATACACATAGAAAGATTAAAGCGGTCTAACTTAGTGGATACAGATTTTCGTAAATTGGATTAAATATGGAAGTATTTTAGTAAATGAACTGAGTCGGGTATGGATCACTAACTTTGTATTGCATATAAATTAGCCAAAACATGTTAAATGGATCGATTTCAATTAGACCATTTTCGAGCCAACCCAAATCTAAACCCACCCATTCGGTGGCCTTGGCTACGACATGTCTTAATTTATTTAAGTAAACATTCACATTCAAATTTGATATTATGCCATGAGATTCATTTCCTTCACTTTTAATGTTGCACATGTCATATGGATGGTAGCGACTAGAGAGATCTAAGTAGGCCCTACCATCATTCGTTGCACTAAAGATGGTACGAATCATTCGCTTTAAACTTTGCAAAAAAAATCAGGCGTGCAGGTTTTTATGATGTGGCCCACATATAAGTTTTAAATTCAAATAGGAGATATTTATCCTAATAATTAGGGAGAAAATTAATTCAATTTACACAAGAGAGAATCAAATGTCGTGTGTCCAAAGTATGCAATTGCTATTTGGATCATTGTTCCGAGGGATTTCAGTGGGTTGAATTTGATATACAACCCAACTTTCTATTTTCATTGTTTCTAGATATTTTCAGCACGTATGATAGAGTAGAATCATGATACCGAACACACGATAATAAACTAAAAGAAAAACACAAAAAAGACATTAAATTTACATGATCTAATCGGTATAACATACTCTATAGAAAGAGTAGTACAAAATTTCACTATAAATCAAGCGATACAATAAATATTACAACCACACTAAAATCATGTAAATACTCTCGGTAATTTTTAGTTTTCCAATTACTCTAAAGAAAGAATAGCACATGATTTCACTATATATCAAACAATAAGACCACAAAGAGAAATTATGACAATTGAATGTAATTAGCGAACAGCACAAGCCATGGCGCTCTTGCACATTAACAGCTATAAATCGTACTCATTATGCTGAAGAGACCAAACCCACAATCCAACAAAAAGAATATTGTTATACAAAAAAAAAAAAAAAAAAAAAAAAAAAAAAAAAAAAAAAAAAAGCCATTATCGGACGTCGAAATGGACTTCAACTCCAATAGGGATAAGAAGCTTTGGGGGAAATTAATTTTCATTTTTGCATCACTCGGGATTCTGTTGGCAAGAGTCCAGTTCAAACTTTCCCAACATAGACTTGTTTTCCCTGGAAATCGTTAAAATGTGATTTTGCCTCTAAGTCAAAGAAGAGGTGTGCAATTGACAAAATGACCTTAATAATATGCAGGTTTCCACAACACGACCTTCATAAGCTTCGATTAAGATTCACTAATTCGAGAGATCCATTTTTCAGTCGGTCGTCGATTAAGTAAAACCATGTGTTTCCAAGACAAAGTTTGAATGGTGAGGTCAAATCCCAGCTTCGTCATTTTTATGGTAACAAGAAAGTCATACATATACAGTGGTTTGAATTCGACCCGCCTAATCGACCAAAAAAAACTTGACCCACCTAATCTGTTGTTAATAATGCAGAAACTCATAACTTGCAATCCAAGGCAACCGAGAGGAGGATGAAATTCTCACGTAATTGCTCGATAAAATTGATCGCGAACTATCACTTCGCAGCTTGAAACATTCAAGTCTTCACAAGGAAGACGTCCCATGGCACTGGTGTTTGAACTGATATTTTATATATATAAACTTTCTTACCATAGTTGCAAATTAACGAAATTTAATGGGGCTGCACGTCGAGATAGGAAGACTGCCACACGTGCAGAAACTCGTGTTGAAAGAGAGCTTCAAAACTGACAGGAAATACAAGAAAAGAGGAGGAAATTGTGTGTGTATTTCATTGATTTGTATACAAGCACAATAATACATTTATAGTGCAAGAATGGAAGAGAATAAAAGGAAACAATATACAAAGAATAATAAATTTCCTATTTACTAAAACTTCCTATTCATTAAATGAATCAATCTACAATCAAGATCAAGCACAATCTTCAACTGTATTTTCAACACTCCCCCTCAAGCTGATGGCTTATATATATGGAGGACACCCAGCTTGCTCAGTAGATAACTATGTTGTCTCTGACATAATGGCTTAGTGAAGATGTCTGCAAGTTGATCCATTGTTCCAATACCTTTTGCTACAAGGATTCCTTCTCTGATCTCATCTCGTGTGAAGTGGCAATCAACTTTAATATGTTTCGTCCTTTCATGAAAAATTGAATTTGCTATCAATTTGAGTGCAGCATCATTGTCACAAAATAATTTAGTTGATCCACTAACTCGTAACCCAAGATCTGAAAGTAATCCTCGAATCTAGATCACTTCGCAAGTGGTCTTTGCTATGGCTCGATATTCTGATTCAACCGATGATAAGGAGACAGTTGATTACTTCTTTGTCTTCCACAAGATTAATGACTTTCCCAACTTAATGCAGAAACCAGTAATTGATCTTCTGGTCATTGGACAAGTAGCATAATCCGTATCACAAAAAGATGTCATCTTCATGTTACAGTCACAGGATAAGAAAATCCCAAGTCCTGGACATCCCTTCAAGTACTTCACAACTTTTAAAGCTGCATCCATATGAGATTGTTTTGGACTATACATGAATTAACTGAGTATCTGCACTGCATAGCATATATCAGGTCTTGTCATAGTAAGATATATTAATTTACCAACAAGTCGTTGATATGATGACGGGTCTTTGAGTAGTGGGTCCTCAATAGATGAAGAAGAGCTCAGATCATATTCATGAGTGGTCAACTTGGCATTCTACTCAGCTGGTGCGACAGCTGGTTTACATCCAAATAATCTAGCTTCAGAAACAATTTCAAGGATGAACTTCCTCTGACTAAGATTGATACCTTTGTCGGATTGAGCAATTTCAATTCCAAGAAAATATTTGGGTGGTCCCAAATCCTTGATATGGAAAGTAGAATGCAAATACTTTTTAAATCTTGCAACATGTGAGTCATTGTTTCCCATAACAAGTATATCATCAACATATATTAGCAGATAGATTGATCAATTACCTTCACTCCATGTAAACAGGGCATAATCATGCTTAGAGTGTTGAAATCCCGCATTAGTTAACGCAGCAGTGAACTTGGCATACCACTATCTAGATGCTTGTTTCAATCCGTACAGGGATTTGCATAGACGACATGCCCGAGACTCCCCCTATCTGCGTAATCCCTGTGGAAGCTCCATATAGATCGCCGTGAAGAAAGGCATTGTTAACGTCCATCTGATGTAAAGACCAATTTCTTATGGCTACAATGAATAAGAAGGAACGAACGGTGACTTCTTTGGCAAGAGGGAAGAAGGTTTCATGATAATCGAACCCTTCTTTCTGAGTGAATCCTTTAGCCACTAGCCGAGCTTTGTATCTTTCAACTGAACCATCTAGTCGATACTTGATTTTATAAACCCATTTACATCCGATGGGTTTCCAATGTGAGGGAAGTGGAACAATGTCCCAAGTATGGTTCTCCATCAAGGCAGTAAGTTCTGATTCCATGGCATGTTGCCATCTTGGATCACGATATGCTTCATGGAAAGAAGAGGGTTTGTTTTCTTCCAAGAGACAGCTGACGCAACACATATGTTCCGGTGATAGTCTATTAAAAGACACATATGAAGAGACAGGATACCTCGTACCTAGAGATCGTGATGTAGAACAAATGTAATCCTTAGTCCATATAGGTGGACAAGTTTGTCGTCCAAAGCATCGAGGCTGTTTGGCTACTACTGGTTCAGGTGCTAAGAAAGGTTCAGAAGTAGTCTTTGATGGAGCCAAGGCAAAAGGAGAATCCTCAGATAGTTCTGAAGATAAGTTGTCTTTAGAAAAGGTGGCATTCCTTGGAACAGAAGTGGATGGTTCCGGAGCAATTAACAGATATTGAGAAGCCATAGATAAATCTTCTTCAGACAAAAAAGCCCTATGATTTGGGGATGATGATGCAGAGGACGAATGTATCATATCCTTAAATGGAAAAATATCCTCGTGAAAGATGACATCCCTGCTGATAAAGAAATGTCCAGTAGAAATTTCCATAACTCGAGCCTTTTTGAAGAGATGGATATCCCATGACTATGCATTGTGTGGCAGGAGGAGCCATTTTATCCAAAGGGCCGACATTCGCTGCATCACACAGACAATCAAATACTCGAAGATGATCATTGCGAGACTGTCTATTATAAAGTAGTTCAAAAGGAGTTTTGCCATCCAGAATATGAGTTGGCATACGATTAATCAAATAAGCGGTAGTGACCACACAATCTCCCCAAAAACCTTCAGGAATAGAGGCTTGATATTTTAATGCACGTGCTACTTCTAAGAGATGCTTGTGCTTACGCTCTACAATCCCATTTTGTTGTGGTGTGTAGGTACAAGAACTCTCATGAAGTATCCCTTGAGAAGATAGGAATTTTGTACAATCAAAAATGAAAAATTCACACCCATTATCTATACAAATCCGTTGCACAGATTCATTGAATTGAGTTTTGACCAAGGAAACAAAAGTAAATGTTTGGCTTTTTGAGTGCATAAGATATACCCAAGCGGCCCTTGTATAATCATCCACAATCGTGAGAAAGAAACGGGAGCCATCACGATGAGAAGTGTGATAAGGTCCCCAAATGTCCATATGAAGTAAAGAAAATTTCCTATCTGCTCGAGACATACTCTTTGGAAAGGATGCTCGAGATTATTTGGCCAAGGGACAAATTGAACATTTAGGATGAGGAAAACATGCACTATGACCCAATCTTCGATGAAAAAGAAGATTTTTATTTCAATTAATAGCATTACAAGAGATGTCTTTATTTAGTAATTCTACATCTCTTGGGGAATCAATCCAGTAATACAGTCCTTCTATAATACTACCCAAGCCCATCAGTTTGCCAGTCGAACGGTCTTGAAAGAAACAATTCTCGGAGCTGAATATTACATGATAGGAACTATCTATGTAAACTTTTGAGACAGAGAGTAGATTGAACTCAAAATCAGGAATGTATAAGACATTTCTGAGGATAGAGTAAGGACCAAGGTGAACAGTGCCAATCTTGGTAACTTGAGTCACGTTTCCATTTGGAAGACATACTGATATGGGAAATTCTTATTTTCTATCGATTGTGGAAAAAAGATGCTCAGTACAAATTATGTGATCACTAGCCCCCGTATCAATTATCCACGCATTCATAGAAAAATAATTTCCCTCATGAAGAAAAGTACCTGAGAATCCTGCACTTTTGTCACCCATCTTCAATTGATTCATAATTTGCAGGATATTCTGATACTGGTCTTGAGTAATTGTTTGTTGTGCTCCATCCATCCTTTGTGTCAAGACCTGATAGGCTGATGATTCCTTTTCTTTTCTATTTTTATCAGTAGGCTTTCCATGCAATTTCCAGCATGTTTCAATAGTATGGTGTGAACGTTTGCAATATTCACAATATTTATTTTTGAATTTACTATATTGCCCGCTGACCTTTCCTGATGATGTGGCGCCACGTGGATCATAGGATCCCTTATAAACTTGAGCTGACATGGCGCCATGATACCTGTCGGATCCATTGAAGCTTTCGGATGATTTGTAGCCGTCCATCCTCTCGTGCTGATTTGAACCATCCAGTAACCCCCCCCCCAAATCAGAGCCGTTGGATCTCCCGTGCGAATCCAGACCGCCCAATCAAAAAGCTTTAGGGTTTCCGTCACTTTTCCTTCTCGCCGCAACTGCGTTACCCATTTTTGGGTATCCCGAACGTGTGGCCGTTCCACTGCCTCTAGCCACATCTTCTCGTGAGCCCACACCGAACGGAAAAACAGCAAGGCTCATCCCTTCTCCCACTCGAGCGTGCTCGGCCGGCGAGGCACTGACTCTCTTCTTGGACAGCAAGCTGATAAATGTGTCCGAGCGACGGTGATGGTTCCATGGCGAGGATCTAAGATTTGAAAGCCGGTTCCACCGTGTGCTTTTTTTCCTTTCCCGCATGTCTCTGTACTATCTTAGGGTTGTTTCAGGTCCCTGAAGACGATCCTCGGCTGATTCCAGTTCATTCCACAAAGAGGAGAGATGATTGAAGCAAGCGGTAACCGAGAGGTTCCCTTGCTTCAATTTCATCAAGCTTTGCGTGATGCTGAAGAGCCACGCTCGGTCAAACCGGCCATACATCTCTCTGATGTTGTGCTAGATCTGCTTGAAGTCTTCGGTAGGTGGTAGTCCAACCGCGACATCGGGGGCAAGCGTGTTGCTGATCCAAGTGCGAACCAATTAGTTGCACTTTCGCCAGAGGCGCTGGAGGCGTTCGTCGATCAGAAAGGGGACGGCTTTGTCAAGAAAAACATCATTGTCTTTGGTCACCAGAGCCCGCCGAAGGTCTCGAGCCCACGAGGAATAATTCTCCGATCCGATAAGCTAGTTGCTGATGAGGCGTAACTCAGGGTCATATGCCGGCGAAGTGTAGAGGGGATCGCCGGGCTCCAGCCGGCTACCACCACCACACGGAAGGACCATCGGCATGAATCCGGATTGAAGTCCCGGGTAGGGATTCATCCCTTGACCCAAGACGGCTCCAGCTTCCTAACCTGGCGGCATTGGCATGAATCCGGTTGAAGTCCCGAGTCGGGATTCGTCCCTTGACCCGACATAGCTCCGGCTTCTTGACCCAGCGGCGTCTACTCGAGTCGAAATCTCGGGTAGGGATTTGTCCCATGACCCAAGACAGCTCCGTGTCCCTAACCCAGAATCGGCTGGCCCAATGCTAAAGTTGGGCTTACTACATATGACATAGGTCCATATAGGTATTGGGTCCACATCTGTCCTGGCCCAGTAGCCCACTAAAACCAATTAACTACAGGGAAAATTGGTGGCCACTACACTGAGCTAGAGGTTGGGCCCATCGCAGGATTCAACCCTGCAAAGAGAGTTTCTTTAGAAGATTGATCCTCGCCAGTTACGACCACTGGATCTAAGGTAGGTGTTTCTTCTATGAAAGAGCTCTCGGCATTCTTGTTCTTTGTCATGATATCAAGAGAAAAAAGTAAAAGAGAATTCCTATTCAATTTGTTGATTGTTTTGCAGGGTGCAACAATGCTCAGAGAAAGGAACCGAAGGCAACTTGAAAGATGCAGAAGCTAGGCCAGGAAAGACTGCTCTGATACCATGACAGGAAATACAAGAAAAGAGGAGGAAATTGTATGTGTATTTCATTGATTTGTATACAAGCACAATAATACATTTATAGTGCGAGAATGGAAGAGAATATCAGGAAACAATATACAAAGAATAACAAATTTCCTATTTACTAAAACTTCCTCTTCATTAAATCAATCAATCTACAATCAGGATCACTGTATCTCCAACAAAAACTTCATTGATGGAAATACTGAGATGAGAGGACTTATCCACAGCCGAAGATTTTGACTCTTGGGGCATTTTAAAAGTAGATTAGCGTGATCAAATGGGTCTTGATAGTTAACCGACAAAATCTAAGATAATCTGCACGCCTAGCATCATAGCTAATCATAATTCATAGTTGCATTTGGCAGACCATCGACAAATATGGCCCTTTTTTTCCACCGAAAGAAAAACGATTTCACACGATTTTTGTCCATTTTCGTCAACGTGAATATCATGTGTTAAAGGGCTACTGTTATGTTTAGAGTTTCTCTGACCGTATACACAGGAATATCACTGCGAGTGTCTGACCCTTGTGCTACACAATTATTAAAGTAGGGCAGCGACAGCCAAAATAATCCTAGCAATTGTTGGCATTTGTATGTATTCTTTATGTTTATTTCCTGAACTTCAAACCTTAATAATTTCGTCCTGGAAGTAATATTGTTCCCAAGGTTTTCTCGGATTATGTATGTTGTTGATGAGTCGACTCTCAACCTCATCTCATGCATTCGAGAGAGAGAGAGTTGTGCAGTTACGGTTTGCAAGAAATGCACCAAATTCAACGTTTGTCATCCAATGATTGGTACACATAAAGCTATACAATGAATAATGGAAGGCCATCTCCATCTTCAACTCAAAAGCTTAACCCAAGATAGACATTTTGTTAAGAAATCAATATGTAAATAAGAAAATCAGTATCCATTCAACTTATATATATATTTCGAACTCACCAACATGTTCCACAAAATTTACTAATTTCCAAGAGAATCACAACCTGGTAAATTTAAAACTTGAAAATTATCAAATATATAACTTAAAGAATATCGGTCCATTTCTACATTCAATATGTTTGAAAATCAATTTCTATCACTTTAAGTAATTGACCTAAGGGCAAATATTCATTAATTTAGCCATAATGGATCACTTTCCAGTAACTACGGATTCGGAAAATACAATTTGGACTTTCTTCTAATACGATACTAATAACCCAATTGACATTTCCACTTGGGGTATCTATTGTCTTCAAATTCCTGCATATTAATTGACGTAGGAATTTTCCGAAAGTCCCACTTCATCGACTCAATTTTTTGTTTTCTTTATGTATCAGAGCTACACAAGGACAAAATGATCTTTTTTTCTTAAAGAAAAAAATCTCCAAATGATTACCTTGTGGATACTGCGCTTGATTTTTTGCTTTTTGATTTACTTCTATTCCTATTGCTTAGGTCAGAGATATCACGGAAGGAACCTCCCGACTACCCCGACCCATGTTTCAAAATTGTCAGTGGAAAGACTATCAAGAGTGATTACAAAAGACACACTCTCTGCTCTTGAATGTGGAGGTGGCGACATTCAAGCAAGTCTAGATATGTGGATTCCTATCCATCCATAATACCTTTAATAAGAATTGTGGTGCAGCAAGTCTTGCTCAACACCCAAGTACAAGGAGCAATGGCACACCTGACGGAGGCTACTGGGGGCTCAGCCCCCTTGGTTCAAAATATTTTTACATGACTAAAAGTCGAAAATTTTCTAAATAAATTATATATAGGTGACATCTCTTTCCCTCACCCAACATGCAATTGGATTAAAATGAGATGTCGTGCTACAATATGATCTCATGGCCATAATTCAATAACATATATTGCCAAATAGGTGATTTTCTCTAGAAGATTAAACTATTAGAAAATGCAGAAACAACATACATGTGGAGTGGGATCGACTCTCGGCCGCATAGTTGCGTTTTAATTTCTATCATTTTCTTACAACACAATTGAATCTTGGTGATCCAATCTTAGGAGGCAATATCATATTGTATAAAGCTATAACTATTCTTAGTCACTGTTGGTGTAGGAATAGCTGCGACCCTCCTAATCTTGTAGAATTTACATAATCCTGAGGAGTATGAGCAGGTATCCCTGGAATCAGCAGGCCAATCACTCTAAAAATCCTCAACAACAATCCTTCTCTGTAGCTTGGTCCCTTCTCCCAAGTAATAATAAAGCTTCTCATGAGCTCATACCACGCATTTATCATCATCGGTATCACCTGTAGAGGCGAGAAGTAGTTCTTGTTCGGTTCTTCTGGGATGACCTACATATAAAAAATTAAGCAACCAAGAAAATTGAATGAGTAATCTTATCCAGTTACAACATGCCATGCGCGGTTGACTCTTTCTTCTTTCTTCTGTTCTTTTGCCTTTTCAGCCCTGCAAAGCCAATTCCTGAAGTTCATGGACGTGACAATGTTTTTTTTGCTTTGGAGGAACTTTACTGCAGAGACAGTCTGAATTGCAAACTCCTTCTCTAGTGCAATTTCAATCCAATGGTATATGATTTATCCACATCACAATTTCGTTTGATATGAAATGGATATACATAGCATTTAGCTAAAGCCACTTTGAGAACCACTTTGTCCACCAACTAATATAACTAAGCCCACAGAAAATAATTTAGGCGCGCACCCGAGAGAGAGAGAGAGAGAGTTCCTGACCTTCCCTTGATATTTGCTATTGAAATAGCAACAACGCCCAAAGTGCGTGAACATGGAAGCTGAATCATCGAAAGGCAACCTAGGCACAATGTCATTGGCATAAACGAATCGAAAGTACGCAATCCGATGTTCTTTCAAGACCCTCTCCATGAACTCCCCAAACTTGTCATCTCCAACCCTAGGTTGACCAAAGGTGTAGACCCCCTCCAATCTCTCCATCAGCCACGTCTCCCCATGAATGGCCAAGATGGCTGGGAAGAGTATCGCCAATGCACCTCCCAAGCTGTGGCCGGTCAACACATACTTCACTTTGTCGTTCTCGCCAAGCAGTGACCTTAGTTTCTCCCTTATGGCATAGTAAGCGAACGGCGCGGGGGTTTTGAGAAGTGGGTCGAGCTCTTTCGGCCAACCTAGGGTGTTCTGGAGGCCTAGAGCTTTCATGAACCCACCATGGATATTCCCAACTCCTGGTAACTCGTACCGTGAGAGGTCAAAGTCCAAGCACCAATCGGCCGCATTGAAAGGTTCCGTGCCTCGGAAGGCGACCATGATGGTGTCGTGGTCCCGTAGCATGAAGGCATGTGTGGTTACTTTCCTTTGATAATCTGCAGAAGAAAAATAACAGGTATCCGTCAACTGTTATCTTGGTATATTATCCACAGCTTTAGAGATGGCAGCATAGCTCCTTACCATTCCAAAAGTTGTAAGACCCCAAGAAATCCATCTGCACAAATGAGCGGACATAACTGTTATAAAGGACTAATTCGATTATTGTTCAGCAACATATGTCGGCTCTTTTTAGGATGGTATGGCCAGGTTCAGTTCGTATTAGGAACTTAGTCAATTAAGCTCTTTAGTATAAATTATGATCAATTTTTGACACCTTTTAAGTTTAATTGTCCCCGACTAATTAAGTTGCACAGAGAGCGTGCTTCAAACGGATCAGCTTTGCGAATTCTTGTTTCTGGTCCTCGCTTCTTATGTCTTTACGTGGTCACAACACGATCCATGCTTTCATTTATAGATTAACCCCAAGCCAAGTCGTGTTTATTTCCAATTTAGATTCTGTCGTTTCACCTGCCAGTGGTGGGTGATCGTTGTTTGAAGGTAGGCCTTGTTCTCATAAGATACTTTCGAAGCCATCATGGAGAGAGCCGCATGGTACTCACTGTCCCCAGGCCTGATGCGGTTGTCCAGTTCCACTCTCTTGTCCAAATAGCCAACGATGGATGTATAGCTCCCAGACTCTCTGTCCGGCATCACTACTTTCCCTGTTCACAGCCCCACATAGTACAGTCAACATCTTTAAGTGTAAAGTCAACAGATTGGGCAGACTAATCCTAACTTTTTAGCATGGCACTACTTGATCAATATCTTCAACTAGATATGTTTCCCAGAAAATACAGCAATTGGTCTGAGAATTTAAAACTTCTATTGGTTGGTGATCTAAGTCAGAAGAAGCTGTTCTCATGAAGACATGATCAGTAGACCGGCGTTGATGAGTCTAATTAGGTATCCAATAAGCTTAGTCGTTCTTAGTTAAATTTCTTTTAGGAAATTGATGAATCTGAGTGAACTAGATCCAAAAGGATAAAATATATCCAAACGCAATCAGACTTATTTCGAGTTGTTTTAATACAACCTAATTGTGCCATATTGCAATAACTAGATATGCAGACTGACCTTGAAAGCAGTTGACAAGAAGCCTTCCAAAGTTCCGATTGCTTGACAAGAGATTCAACCAAAACTCGATCACCGACCCGATCAAAGACAGGGGTTTGGCCACAAGAAGCAGAAGCTTCTGCGCGAGAATGGATACAAACATGATCCACCTCCGCTCAAAGCTCTCCTCTCCTTCCTCGGAGGAGTCCACGAATTCCCTTTTGTGCACATCGCTGTAGATCAGAATGCGCAAGAGATCGATGACACCGGCTTTCTCTGGGCTCAACAGCAAGTAGTTGCTGCAGAAACTCTTGTCACAAGCCATGGCTTTGAGGCAAAGAAGAGAGGTGATTGCTAGGGTTCTTTCTCAATTTGAGAGGGTCTGTGTACTCGCTGCCTTGGATGGGACTTGTACTGCTTCTTGAACTTGGCTTCAAAGGCTTATTTATAGAGGTTTCTTTGTCATTGAATAGTCATAGACGTAATTTCTGATTTCGTGTTTGTATATCAATCTGTAGATTAGTCTCGGTGTACTTAGGATTACTCAAAAAAAGAAAAACGTAAGTTTTTGGCATGAAAGCCGAACGACTTCCGATGGGTTGGTGAAGAAAAACTAAGGCGTTGTGGAGAAGGTGGAGACTCTCTCCGACCCGCATGTATGCATTTCGACGGTGTCGCAACATGTGCAATTAATATTCAAGAAAGGCGGTTAAAACATGTCTTGATTTGTCTGTGAAAATTTTCATGATTTAACGTGAGATCATGTGATTCATTCATTCACATCTTCTGTTACCCCTATCATTTAATTGATGGGCACTAGAGAGATCTAAGCAGAGCCCTACTAGTATCAACTATGCGTTCGAGCAGGGTTGGAAAACGAGGTTGTGCTAAATTCAGCGTCCTTCCAAGCGTGATCCAGTTGACATACTGCTCGTGAATTTTGTGCTCCATCGCGTTGCACAAAATAGCTACTTGGACATACAAGACGGTCATGAATTGTCGTACTCCATCACGTTGCACACAGTTGCTACTTTGACATATAAGACGGTATGAATCATTCACTTTGAACTTGTGCGAATTTCATTTTAGAAAATGAACATCAATTATTCGGCTTAATATGAGGTCCGCAGCTTTTTTTGACGCGGCCCACATTTACGTTTTAAATTTGAAATACAGCTACATTTCTCATTATTTGGTGACTAGATCGATTAATTTACAAATAGAGAATGAACTCTCATGCATCCAACGGATGCAATTGGTATTTGGGTCATTGTTCTAAGGGGTTTTAGTGGGATAAATTTAATTTGTAACCGAACTTTTCATTTTTTTAAAAAGATATTTTTAGTGTGTATACAATATTCCACCATAGATCAAGTAATACAATAAAAATAACAATTACACTCAAGTCATTAAAACAATTTCAGTGTTTCAAAGCTTCAAATTCCACGCAATAATCTCACTATGTTTAGTCTCACGATCCCTTGCAAAGGGGAAAATTGCTCAAAAAGCCCTAAAACTATTGTACGATGGCCAATTTAGTCTTAAACATTTCGATTGTGTTAATTTAGTCCTAAAAAAATTTTACAATTTGCCAATTTAGTTCTAAATTTTTCATATGCCAACTTAATCTTAAAGCTTTTGACAATTTGTCGATTTAGTCCTCATGGTCATTTTTAGACGAAAATCATTGATGTTGTAATTGAGTCAACACCGGCCATCCTATGTGGAGGTGATAAATGATCACTTGCGTGGTGGTCATTAGTCGTTAATGTAGAAAATTGTGGTGGTTTTGCTCATTAGAAAAGAGTGTCTATAGGTTAATCCCATTGTGGCCCTTTTTTATATTAAGATACATGTGCGAGTTATGTTAGAGAAATCCCATATCGAAAAATTGACGTGGTGTAGAACAATTAATATATCTTAGTTGGCCCATAACTCATTGGCTTAACCTTTTGAGTAAAAGTAGATCCAATTGAAAATGCCAACAGGCTCGAATTTAAGTTCCCCCTTAACAATCTCCCTAAGTGAAGATATTAGACTTTTGCTAATGCTCCCAAAATTTCAATCCAAGTTGATGGAAACTTCCCTCCTCCAAAAACCGGATTGGTGCGTTTTTTCAAATTAAGTCACTTTCACCTACACAAATGAAAAACACACTAAAAAAAAACCCTAATTGTTTTTCACGATAAAAAGTGTGTTTTTTTCTCACATATGTCGATGGTCGCTTCACTCAAGATCAAAAGGACCCACAATGGAGATGCCTGGCGTCACGACAGAGCCCAGTGCTAGAGACGACATGGACAAAACGGTGGGCTGGAGCATTGTGATGGCGCGGCCGCCATGGTTGACTAGGGAGATGACCAGAAGAAGAAGAAAACCAGTAGAGAGAGAAAGGGAAGAGATGATGTTTTATTCCATCCTCAGATAGATCAAATGTACCCAAACTAGTCTGTCATTGAGGTCGCTCAAGGTGTAACCCTTTGCCAAACATTTATTGACTATGCGATTACGACGGTGGGGCTATCCTCTAACCCTTTTTAGTAAACGGGATCAACTTTGCTAGCCATGCATCCTAGACCATGTAGATCAATCCCCATTAGAAGTTTTAGTTTGGAGATTCTTCTGTGGATGAGTGAATATAGAGGGTTGGCCCATAAGATTGGATGATATGTTAGACCATTTAGCAAACTTGGGCTTGTAATTGAACTTTTCATGGACTCAAAATACTAACTAAGCCCGGCCATGCAAAGGCATTTTCATGATCCGTGCTTTAGAGGCCATGCAAGATCAGCACGATCGGGCCGACCACTTATCGGGTTTAATTGACCTTCGCCCGGTCTGTTTAATTGAGCCTATTTCAAGGTTGTCTCTGGCCGAAAAGACTTCATTTCTGGTGTCTGATCTTTGATCCCGAATGGGTGTCGATATATCAAACGGATATATTTATTTCGTTGGATTCCAATCCTATAAGCTGAGGTTGAGTTCGCTAGCTTGAACAGTAGTAAGCTAAAAATGCCGCTCAAGTGCTTTCACTACACATTGATAATCAAATAGCTTAAATCTGAGATTCTAAGCTCTAGCTTAAGAAGGCTGCATTTCTCGCACCTCGAACCATCCATTTGTCATGGTTCTTTTATGTATAGTGCCCTAGGACGATGATTGAGTAATCTTGTCCAACAAGGAAAGAGGTACTTGTTTATCACAGCTAGAGAGATCGGATAAATTGGGACGACTTTCAATACCTTTTTGGATGGTGGAGAGACTAGGAACAAGTCAAATCGCACATATGACATCCACAAAGTGTTACTGGTAGCATATATGTGAAAGTGAATCTAAGGAGTTGGCTAAAATTGTAATGCCAATGCTAATCGAGCGGTGTTAAAATGGATAAGTTCTTGGGAAAGTCCTTGCTATCACCTCACTAATACCAAAATACAATTGGTGAGGACCAATACGAAAGACAGGCTGAAGGCACCAAAACAGATGAAGAGGAGTCTAAGAACTCTATGTCTGAGGTGAACAGTGGAGACGAAGATGAGGAAAGCAGTGTGGAGGAAGATGATGAGTAGATATCTACGGAGGGAAAATACCTTTTATCTAATTCATCAGAGCGGTTTAATTTGATGCTCATTTAATTTTTTTGTGGTGGCCCTCTGATTTTGGTCCCTTTGAATAATGAAGATGAGCACATGCATTTATCTCTTTTGATAGTCTATATCTTTGATTGATTATATTTAGGCTCTGTTCGTTTTACTAAAAATAACTTCCAAAAAACGTTTTTCAGATTTCCTGACATTTATTTTGCGGAAAATAAACTAATTAATGAAAACAATTTTCCACTATTGATTAAGAGTAGGGAAAGTGTTTTCCACTTTTCAAAAATATAAAACATTTTCCATAACCTTTTCCACATCATCTTCTTTCACCAAACATATTTTCATTTTCTTTTAAATTTTATTTATCTTTGTTTGTTTTTTTAAATCAAGTTTTAAAATTTTCTTTTACCTTTTTCTTTTTTTTTTTCTTTTCTTTCTTCCCTTTTTCTTCTTCTTCCTTGGCCCTAGCCGGTTGTCGATCTCTAGCTACAACAACAGCAATGATCAACCATAGGCCAACTCAAGCCTTGCCACAAGCCGGCAAGCTCCTCACCACAAGGCTCCACCTCACCCGAGGCTAAATCCAACAAGAGTGAGACTCAATCTCGCCTAGTTCAGCAAAGCACGAGATCACCCAGATCTGGCGAGCCACAAGCTTGCCGGCCTCAACGAAGCTGAAGCTTGCCTTAATCGGCGAAGCTCGAGCTCGCCTAGATCTAGCGAGTCGCATTGGCCTCAACGAAGATCAAGTTCACCTGCATCGATGGAGCTCAGGCTTGCTTGAATTTGGCAAGCCACGACCTCACCGAAGCTCAAGCTCACTTGGCTCGGCGAAGCTCGGGCTTGCCTAGATTGGGTGAGCCGCAAGCTCGCCAACCTCGGTGGAGCTTGAGCTCACTTGGATTTGGCAAGCCACAAGCTCATTGGCCTCAGTGGAGCTCAACTGAGCATCAAGCTTGCCAATCCACATGTTGGTCAATTTCTGGGCAGTGAGCCATCATCAAGGCACGCAATGGTGGAGGAAGGGGAGAGGAAGGAGAAGAAAAATTAAAAATAGTAAATATTCCATTTTTATAATAAAATAATTTAATTTTCAATTTTTTAAAATTAAAATCTTTTGGTTGATTAAAACAATTAAAATTCAATTTTTTTGGTAATTTTCCCTAAAAATCAAATCGATATCTTGAACAATGGAAAATTTTTCACTTCATTTTCAAGTTTTGGCCGAACAATGGAAATTTGATTGTTTTCATGGAAAATGGCTTCCTATAAAATATTTTACAGAAACATGGTATCTTCCGTGAAATGAACGGAGCCTCAGTATCATATTTATCTTAATATCTTAAATAGTTATTTTCGATTCCACAATCGATCATTATTTAGAAAAATAATTTCAGATTATTTATTTTTTGTGAAGACAAACGTCTTTATATACATATATAGCTTAATTTCACATCACCTATTTTCCAATATCGCTCTTTCAACATATGATATTCTTCTCTTTGAAATTACTATTTCCGAGATACTATGAATATAGACAAATTTATGTTTTCCGTTCACAAGAATCCAGCCTTAAATGGTTGATGCAAGACTGTTCTTTTTGACAAGTACAATACTTCATCGATGGTCCTATACAACCGCAAAATTCCCTCTAGTTAAGAAACACGCCATCAGTCACCCTACGTTAGGTTCTCTATGAAATAGGACCTTCAACGAGAGCAACTTCAGGCCCTACGAAAACAGATTTAGTGAAATAAACCAATCTACTTACATTATCAACGCATGCATACATCAAGAGCCAATAAGGCAAAACACCCGCGTAAGTAATTTGGATACCGATTACTTATCTTAATGCAAACCCCGCCACAAAAGACATACCAACTCGACACAACAAGATGGGAAAGATAATTTCCCCTTTGATAGTAGGACGAAAAGATAAAATCTTAATTCAGACCTTTTTCCCTTAATTTAAGACTAAAAGATTTCCATTGTTAAACTATGGAAACATTTTATATGCGGTTGTATTGGACCATCGATGAAGTATTGTACTTGTCAAAAAGTTAGGAAATATCGATACTTTCCGAAAGCCTTTGTGTCTTGTCGGAGTAGACCCTCTAATTCTCGGTCAACACCGACACTCAATCAACAAGTGTTAGAAAATTTAACATCTGATCAACTCTCTAACACTTGAGTTCAAAATTCAGGCATGCGAATTTGGAATTCTGACACGTGATTCCAGCATGCACGAAATCAATTATAAAATTTTCAATAAATGTAAAAATGATTAAAAAACAATAAAAATAATAAAAAGAGAAAGAAAAAAAAACATAACTTTCTCTTTTCTTTTGACTCTCACTTCCCATAACATACAATGTCTTTTATAAGTTTTAGCAAATCTTTCCTGCTAAAGAGAAAAGCCAAATAGTTGGACGCGGGTTGGTAGATCATCATCCGAGCTCTTGGGGGAGTGATTACCTCCTAATTATGGTTCTCCCTCCAACCCGATGGTTGGACTTAAGTTACTACAATTTTATTTAGTGTAATTTTGCATCGCAAAATGTTATTTCAAAATGGATTAGTTGCTTAAATTAGAAAAAGAAAAAAGGAAACAAACTATAGAAAAGATTATAAGGATAGGTCTAGTGCCAATGAACCTCTCATGCGCTTAGTATCACTGTAAAATCAACACTCGTTTTCATCTTCATGTGTAGGAAGACGGTAATGACCAGTAGGCAGGGCCGAACATGAAATCTCGAAGCTGAAGGACGAGATGAAGAGATGGTTATCCTGGCTCCTTGGGACGTAGGGAACAGGGAACAGCAACCACCTTAAGGCCTCGGTCGGCTCTACCCTTACTCTTAAATGCCGAAGTGGCTATACCCGAATACGTCTTGAAGTGAGGATTCCCTTTTATCCATAATACCTCTAAGAAGAATTACAATGTGGCAAGTGATGCTTGCTGCCATGTCAAGTACAAGGAGTAGTGGCAGACGTAGGCCCAAATTTTTTTTATTATTATTAACAAAAAATATTTAAACTAATACCAAAACAACTCCAAATTAATACACGTGTGACAAATATACCACGAACTAATTTTTTAATCATCATAAAAATCCAAATTGGAATGCATGTGACAAATTTACTCTCCGTTAGTTTCTTTAGCTTACTAAATTGGATGACACGTGAAAGCTTATAAATGTATAGTTTGGAATTTTACCCTACGTATATCAGTTTGTGGTTTTCCATGGTATTAATCTAATTTAACAAAAATTAATATAGAGTAAATTTGTTACCAATGTACTACTTTCGGGTTTTTGGTAATCAAAAAATTAATTTGAGATAATTTGTCATAGGTGCAAATGTTTGGAGTTTTTGATTGTCAAAAAATTAGTTTAAAATAAATTTGTCATAAAAATACAATTTTCAAATTTTTATGATTTCAACACAAAATATTTTCAAGGGCAAACCTCTTTTCCTTACCTAATATTATCGGGATAAAGATAAAAAGCGTGCTAGAATTTGACCTCATTGACACGTGCTTTAGTATCACACATTTCAAATAGGTGATTTCCCGAAAAGCTAAATTACTAAAATTAAATTAAATCTCCAGTTTAAACTATTCAACGAAAAACAAATCTGACATTAATCATGAGACTTCAATAATTTTTGTTATCTCTAGCAGGGGTAAGCATTAGTCTAAGGTCAACCCAAGTCGAACCCTGGACTAGCCCAACCCGGCCAGTCTTAGTCTAGTTCCTAGGGAACTAGGTCAGTCCTTGATGTTGAGATTCTTAGATCCTGCATTGTACAAGTTGATCCTCGATCCTAAGACACTAGGGTTAGACCAACCCTATACATCATATATATTATATATTATATACTTTAGTCTACTTTAAATTTTAGCGCTTTCTCCTTTGTTATCTTCACACTTTAATTTGTCATGTAAATTAGAAAGTAGAAAGAGATCCAGCCTTAATTTGATCATAAATAAATAAATAATTAAACCCTCTTCACTCGCCTTGGCCTTGCTCACCTTATCCACCACTCTCTCGCAACTTGCCTCTCTTCACTCGCCTCTATTTGTTGACATCTAAATTTTAAACAAGTATTTATGATAAAAATTGTATAAAAATCATAGACCAGTTGGGCCTTAACAAAAAGGATTTTTGCATCACGTGGGCACTAATATTATTTACATCAACTAAGTTTTATTTTTATTTTTCATTTTATTATTGCATTTCAAGTAAATATAAAATTATTATTAAAAAAAAAGGGGGGGCTCTTTTCTCTCTTTTACATGGACTGACACGAAGTGGACTCTCTCTCTTCAATCTCGCCCACATACACAAAGGAAGAGCAAGTGCCCTGTGACACAGCCAACAGACGAAGCATGTCCAAAATCGTCCGTGCTCGGCCGTGTCATGCACCAGGGCATTGCTGGGAGCAGCCCTGATCGATCCTTGTCCTGACCAGTCCCTAATCGATCCCGCATCAATCCATGATCGATCCCTGATCGATCACTGATCAATCCTTGATCGATGGGCAGCATCCCCAATTGATCACTGATCGATCCCTGACCGATCCATCGATCGGCCCTTGCACGATCCACAATCTGTGCCTAATCCATCCTTGAGCAATACGGGGGATGATCCATGCACGACCAGCGGCTAACCCCTGATTAATGCTTGGCCAGCCTCTGCACAAACGGGAATTGTTCACTTGCTCCGTGTCAAGCGGCTTGACTCGCCCATGCTAACCCTAATCTTGCTTCTAATTTGTGCCCTCTCCTGTGGTTGTTTCTCAATGCCTGCAGCCATTGAGTGGCCTGCTGAGTTGATTTGTAATGATGGTCATCGTTTAAACTCCACCGTTGGATCGGAGGGACGATCAACGACTGGCATTAAACCCGAACTTGTATAAAAGGGGTCTATCTCCCTCATTTGAGCTTAGCTCATTCATAATGAATACAATTTGTCCGTTTGTGTTGCCGACCCTTGTGTTGTGCGTGTGAATAAAATGGCTGACTTGGGATCACCAATCCTAAGGCCGCATGGTGTTTGATCGTTCATGTTCAACCAACCCGTGACACCTGCACATGAGAGAGAGAGAGAGAGAGAGAGAGAGAGAGAGAGAGAGAAGGATCAAGATAGTAGAAAAGTCAAAGAAATGGGCTACCCCTCTCTTGGCGTGGAGAAAGAGAGAAAGGGGATGAGAAAAGGAAAAATTATAATAATAAACAAAAAGACAAAAGCAAAAAAAAAAAGAGAGAGAGATACAGAGAAGGGGAGTCATCTTCTTCAGCCCCCTCCCCGTTTTCTCCTTCCTCCTTTCTTCCTCCTTTCCTCTCCACCTCTGCAACTCACGTGAAGCGACAATGACATGCACGAGAATGGCCTACTAAGAGTGAGCATCGGTCTAGGGTCAACCTTGCACCAACCTAATCCTGTTGGTCCTAGTCTAGTTCCCAAGGAGATTGGGTCTATCCTTGAACCTAGAATTCCTAGACCAGCACTGTGTGGGTCAGTCCTTGATCCTAAGAGTTTCAAGTCGGTCCAACCTAAACCAACCCTAACTATATATAATATTATTTCGTGATAAGTGCTTTCAGGAAGTCCTACTGGACTTTACGAAAATGCATTCAGATCCTAAAACTTGCAAAAAATGCATTTAAGTCTTAAAACTTGTCAAATTGTTTCAAACGAGTCCTAAGATCGACGCCATTAGCCTTTTCCGTTAATAATGCGATGTTGCATTTTAAATAATTTTTATTTTCACGTGAATTTTTTAATTATTTTTTAAAAAATAGATTTAAAAACTAAAAAAATCAAATTTATTCATTTTATCTTATTTTCACCAAAAACTTTAAAAAATTTAAAATATTTATTAAAAAATATTTTAATTAAAAATAATTTTTTTAGTTAAAATATTTATAAAAAAACATATTTAAAAGTTAACATTATTATTTTTTTTTTTTTTTTAAAAGTAAAAATTTTAACTTTTCTTTTTAGTTTTTGTTGAAAATAAGATAAGAATAAATTTAATTTTTTTAAAGTTTTTAAATCTATTTTTTTAAAATGGATAAAAAT
The DNA here is from genome assembly GCA_014182575.1 of Eucalyptus decipiens. Taxonomy (NCBI): domain Eukaryota; kingdom Viridiplantae; phylum Streptophyta; class Magnoliopsida; order Myrtales; family Myrtaceae; genus Eucalyptus; species Eucalyptus decipiens. The sequence continues at coordinate 23,251,990 of CM024616.1, forward strand.
TAATTAAAAAATAAACCTGAAAAATAAAAAAATTATTTAAAATGCCACGTCAGCATTTTTAATGGAAAATGCTAACAGCGTCGATCTTAGGACTCATTTGAAACAATTTAATAAGTTTTAGGACTTAAATGCACTTTTTGCAAGTTTTAGGACTGAAATGCATTTTTGTGACAAGTTGTAGGACTTCTAAACACTTATCCCTATTATTTATATATAAATATTATTTATAATTTTTTTATATAGAGAAAACTTTAAAATAAATGGCGTCAACAATATTAAATAGCTCTTTAGTAAGGAGTTCAAGTGATTTTACATTGTTCTTCAATAACTTAGGTTTTTAATGTCTTTTACGGCGTCAATAGTCATAATTTACGAATGAAGAAAATGTTTTTGTGAGAAGTCCTTATGGCATCCAAAAAGGTACCTTATGGCATCCTTCTCTAGTATCCGTTGTCTTCTGTCTTATTTGTCATCTTAGTTTTCGATTTGCTAAAATCGAAAAAAACTTCTCCGCTCACTACTTGACACTCGCCTCGCTCGCTTTAGGTCACCCGTGCCGCTCGCCACTCGATGCTCACTTGGCTTGTTGCTCCCCGCTTGACATTCGATGCTCATTATGTTCGATGCTCACCCCACTTGACCCTCACCGCTTGCCTTTCTTAGTTGACCTTGCTCATCATCGAACCCATTAGGTCTCTACGGTCCTCGGTTGCCCTTTCAATGAGTAAAAAAAATGAAATAAAAAATTATTGGTTAATACTGGATTGACCTTAAAATTAGACCGAACCTATTGGGTCAGTCCAGTCTTTAATCACTTTTTTAAGGAGTACAAAAAATGAAATAAAAAATTATCAGTTGATCCCAAGTTGACCCTGGAACCATACTGAATCCATTAGGTCGGTCCGATCCTTGATCCCAAGCTCAATAGTAGGGTCAGTCCTCAGTCCAAAAAATTGAAGACCAGTACTGTGCGAGTTGATCCTAGGGTTAGAGGTTGGACCGGCCCAACCCGGACCATGCTCACCCCTATGGCCTATGGTGGAAAAAGAGGAATAGGTCGATGACGAATGGGACGGCAGGGCAGGCGTTTTCAATACCATCGAACTAAGGAGTGCAAGTGGATGGTGAAAGGACAGTTGGCACGCCAAGGACTGGCAATCCGAGCACCTCCGTCGATCGGCCTCCTCGCCTATAAATAGGACATCCACGAGACCAAAAAGGGGCAATAGAAGTAGCGAGCTTAAAGAACTTCCCTTGAGAGACATCAAAGGAGGCTTAAGAGCGAGCGAGATTTGAAATGGAGAGAGATCGGAGAGTGAGCGAGTTTGAGCGGGATTGAAACCTGAACAAAGAGAGAGAGACAAAGAGAGCTTGTGAGGTTGAGATCCGAGAGAGGTTTGTGTGAGCGAGCGAGATCTGATGGCAAAGGAAGAAATTAGGGCTGAAAGAGAGAGGTATCCGAGTATAGAAGCCTTCCGAGCGAGACCATGGTGCTTGCACTGCCATGCCAAGTGGGGACACCACCGGCCACCCCTTTATTCTTCCCTTTCATGTCTTGCTCGGCTTCTCCTTTATTTGTTCTGGGTATCCCGTTGCCGTCGTCGTTGTAGCTTGTGCGATCAAGGACGCCAAAGCCGACGACGCCACCTGTTTGCATCGCTCCCGTCACTGTCCGTCTGTCCTCGTCCCTGCTGCTGCCTGCCTCCATCGGTGTCGCACCCGAAAGCCCTAACCACCAGCCCCTACATCTCAAACCCGACTGGCCGAGCAACTTGCTGTTCGTTGCCGCTACAGCCCCTGTTGGAGAATTCTTCTTAAAGTGTTTTGAAGATGACAAAACGTTTCCTCAGTCTAGTCTAAAGGTTTTGCGGACTCTTCTTCTTAAAGTCTGAAGATCTCTGGACAGCCAGACTCAAGACTCAAAGTCTATCCTTATTGACAGTCTCTATTCCATTGAAGAAAGGTTATCCAATTCTGAATGTTTCGGAGTTTTCCTTATCAATTGGAGAAGATCTCGTGGTTGGAAAAGACCTAACGGAATCCTTTGATTGATCGAGATTGACTCGATGATTGAAGATCCGATAATTGTCTGGATATTCTTGGAAGGTTCTTCTTATGGAAACTTAGATTCTGCTTGTATGGGCGAACATGATTGATGGGCTATCGACATGTTCCTTTAATAGCTTTATTAATCTTCTTAATTGATTCCGTCCAACGGGTAGATTGGAGGAATTCCTTTGATAAGTGCCAACGGGTATGATGGCTTGAAGAAGTATATAAAGAAGACGTCCTAAGTTGTTGAAGGAGTGCGCGATAGAAAAATTCCAAAGTTTGAAAGCTTCCTATTGTCTAGACAATCTTTTTGAGCGATTCATTGTATTCAAAAGAGAGTCAATATTTGTAAGAAACCTTGAGGAGGTGTAGTAGAATATCTACGCTGTGGAATCAAGGAAGTACTGTGGTGTAATTTCTCTTTTGATCATAGTGAAATCCAGCCTCTAGGCTGTCAGTGCGGAAAAGTGGACGTAGGCTTAAACTAAGCCGAACCACTATAAAACTCTGTGTTCAATCTTCTCTTCCCTACTCTCTTTACTTTGATCGTATTTCATTTTGTCCAGAAAAAATTTCCTTTATCATTTGCCAAGTATTGCTTACATATCTCGATAAATTGTTTATGCACCTATTCACCCCCTCTAGGTGCTCATACTAGCTATCTCAATTGGTATCAGAGCTCGTGTACTCACTTTGTTTGAAGTATTTTACTTCAGAGTAAAAGATCCATGGCTAGTATGCTAGCTCCAGGGCTTGTAGAAGGGCAAAGCAACACGAGACCACCTTCCTTTGATGGAAAGGATTACAACATATGGAAGAACAAGATGAAAGCGTTTCTGAGATCAAAAGATCCTCTAGAATGGGACGTTGTAGAAAAAGGAATCATTCCTAAAGCTGCACCTGTCTCAGAAAGAGGAAAGGACACTGTTGAGTCTAGCGAAATGAGTCAGGAGGAGATAATCAAGAGACAGGCTCTTGATGCAAAGGCAATCTATTCTTTATATTGTGCTTTATCATCTACTGAATATAACAGAATATCTTCTTGTGATACAGCCAAAGAAGTATGGGATAGATTACACATTACTTATGAAGGAACCGATTGAGTGAAAGAGACCAGAGTCAATATACTCCTCGGTCAATATGAAGCCTTCAGAATGAAAACGGGAGAATCTATAACTGACATGTTTAGTCGTTTTACAGATATTGTGAATGGTCTTGAGAATCAAGGTCAACCAATTTCTGATTCCATGAAAGTAAATAAACTGCTGCGAGGACTTTCTAAGGATTGGAATCACATAAAGACTTCAATCAGAGAAACCCAAAGAATCATGCCATTGTACGTCGATGAGTTGGTTGGGACCCTTCAATCTTATGAAGTGGAACGAATCAATGAAGACGAAGATCCTAAATGTAAGAAATCTATTGCATTAAAATCTAATGATGATTCTGATGTAACAGATTCTGAAGATGACATGGATGATGAAGAACTTGCTCTCATGATAAGAAGGTTCAGAAAGCTGAATAGAAAGGGAAGAAGATTCAATGCTAGGAAACAAAGTTTTCAAAAGCAACAGAACAAGTCTGCTGAAGATGATGAATCAAACAAAGATATAGTCTGTTTTGAATGCAAGAGAAAGGGACACATCAGACCCAACTGCCCTCTTTTGAGGAAGAAGAAAGGAAAAGCCGAAAAGTATCGAAAGGCTCTTAAAGCAAAGACCTGGAGTGACACGGAGTGCGAAGATAGTGATGATGATTATGCCAACATATGTCTAATGGCACAATCGGTTCGAATCAAACTCCGAGACGATTCGAGATTCGAAAGTGAATTCGAGGTAAGTAATTTCAAAATTCCTATGAAAGTTTCAAAATACATTGATGAATTATGTTTTAGTCTTAAGACCTCTCTTAAAAGAATTTCTGAACTCAAAAAGGAAAATTCTGCTTTAAAACATCAAGAGAATATTTTAGAAGAAAAAGTAAAATGTTTAGACCATAATGTTTCCTCTCTCAATGAAAGTAAAGATAATCTTCTAAAAGAAAATGCATTTTTAAAAAATGACATTTTAAATATTTCCAAAAGATTTTCTCCGGGATCTGAAAAACTAGAAAAGATACTTTCTGTTCAAAGACCTTATTTCAATAAATCTAGTTTAGGAATGACTGCTGAAACTATTCCTTTAATTGATTTTCCTAAAGTAAAAGAAAGAATCAAACAAAGACCCTCAAGAAATGCTTACAAAAATCATTTTGAAAGAACCTTTGTAAAACCAGTAGGTCGTAATGCTCTTAGATGTTCAAAATGCAACAGTACAGATCATTTTGAGAAAGAATGTCCAATGGTATGGAGACCTGTCAATAAAGTGTGGGCAAAAACCGTTTATCAAACTAACTCAAAAGGACCCAAGAAAATATGGGTACCAAAGAAAGCTTGAGTTTCTTTTTAAATGCAGGTCACTATCAAGAGAAAGGTGAAATGGTACCTGGATAGTGGATGCTCGAGACACATGACAGGAGATTCAAATTGCTTCATAAAGCTCATTCAAGTAAATGGTGGAAAAGTCTCATTTGGAGGAAACAAAGAAAGGAAAAATAGTAGGCTTTGGGCTTGTGAAGATTGGGAATCTTACAATAAGCAATGTTTCTTTAGTTGAAGGGCTTAATTACAATCGCTAAGTGTCGATCAGCTGTGTGATGCCGGTTTTAGGATCAACTTTCAAGAAGGTATTTGTTCGGGAACCAAGAAAGACTCTACTCGAGTCATTTATGGGTCAAGGCATGGAAATATCTACTTCTTGGACTTAAAACTAGATGAGTCGCAATGCTTAATCTCAATTCAAGACGAAGCAAGCATGTGGCATAGAAAGCTTGGACATGTTAACATGAAGCGGATAGCCAAGATCTCAAAGAAAGAAGCTTGTTCGTGGTTTACCAAATCAATCTTATCAAAAGTCTGATCTCTGTACACCATGCATATTGGGAAAACAGGTAAGAAATTCCTTTAAATCAATAAATCAAGTTTCCACTAACCGTGTACTGCAGCTTTTGCATATGGATCTCTTTGGACCAACAAAAATGCAGAGCATTGGAGGTAAAAAATATTGCCTAGTAATTGTGGATGATTACTCACGATTTACTTGGGTATATTTCCTAGCAAGTAAGTCTGAAACTTTCTCTTATTTTAAGAAATTTGCTAAGATGGTTCAAAATGAAAAGGGATATGTTATTTCAAGTATAAAAACAGATCATGGAGGTGAATTTGAAAATCAAGATTTTGCCAAATTTTGTGAGGAATCTGGTTTTCAGCACTTATTCTCTTCTCCATATACTCCAGAGCAAAACGGAGTTGTGGAAAGGAAGAATAGATCTCTTCAAGAAATGGCAAGAACCCTCTTAATTGAAAGTAATATCTCTTTACGGTTTTGGGCTGAAGCAATATCAACATCATGTTATATTATCAATAGAGTTTTTCTAAGACATATTCTAGAAAAAAAACCCCCTATGAACTTTTTAAAGAAAAGAAGCCTATCGTTTCATACTTTCATGTATTTGGGTGCAAATGTTTTATATTAAAAAATGCAAATGATCGAGTTGGTAAGTTTGAAGAAAAGTCAGATGAAGGCATCTTCCTTGGATATTCAACAACGAGCAAGGCATACAGAGTTTACAATAAGAAGACTCAAACAATGGAAGAATCAATGAATGTCAAATTTCAAGATTCTGCTCAAAATGAGTCCGTTCAGACTCATCTCGAAGAATCTGAACCTGCTCCAGACTCTACAAATTCTAAACCTCAAGAAGCAGCTCAAACTTTGAAGGACCAGAACCGGTGATCGTTGAAGTTTCCGGTGAAGGAAGTAACCATCAATCGATATTTTAACCAAAGAATCGGAAACATAAGTCCGATCATCCCAAAGATCTTATCATTGGCGACATCAATGAAGGAATTCGCACAAGATCCAAAAGGCGAGAAGAGTCTAGTCTTTGTGGCTCTTATTTCTAAAAAACAGAACCCAAGAGCATAGAAGAAACTTTATCCGATGAAAGCTGAATTGAAGCTATGCAAGAAGAACTCAGACAATTCAGAATTAATGATGTCTGGGAACTAACTCCAAAGCCAAAAGGTAAATCTGTCATTGGAGCTAAATGGGTATTCAGAAACAAGATGGACGAAAAAGGCAAGGTAGTAAGAAACAAAGCAAGACTTGTGGCCAAGGGATACACTCAAGAAGAAGGGATCGACTATGATGAGACCTGTGCACCAGTAGCAAGGTTAGAAGCAATTCGTTTATTACTTGCATTTGCTTGTTATAAAAATTTCAGGTTATTTTAAATGGATGTCAAAAGTGCTTTCTTAAATGGATTTATCCATGAGGAAGTTTATGTGGAACAACCACCTAGATTTGAAGACCCAAGGAAACCAAACTTAGTATTCAAATTAAAAAAGGCCTTATATGACTTGAAGCAAGCACCTCGAGCCTGGTATGAAAGATTAAGTAAGTTGTTATTACAAAATGGTTTGTCAAAGGTAAAGTAGACACTACTCTTTTTATTAAAAGAGAAAGCAAAAGTTTTCTGCTTGTTCAAATATATGTGGATGATATTATTTTTGGATCGTCTAATGAAAATCTGTGCAAGAAATTTTCTAAGACTATGCGGGATGAATTCGAAATGAGTATGATGGGTGAGTTGACCTTCTTTCTTGGACTTCAAATAAAACAAGCTGGAGGAAGGAACTTTCATTCATCAAGAAAAATATGCAAATGATCTTGTTAAAAAGTTTGGACTGGGCAATTGCAAGACAGCTGATATACCAATGTCAAGTTCCTTGAAGATAGACAAAGATGAAGGAGGAAAGAAAGTCGATCAAAAACTGTACATGAGTATCATCGGTTCACTTCTTTATCTTACTGCTTCTAGACCTGACATTTTGTTTAGTGTTTGCATTTGTGCCAGATTTCAATCAAACCCAAAAGAATCTCATTTGAATGCTGCGAAACGTATTATCAAATATATCTCATCAACTTCAAGTTATGGTCTATGGTATCCGAAAAGGGGAGACTTTACTCTTCTTGGATATTCAAATGCAGACCTTGCTGGATGCAGAATTGATAGAAAGAGTACTTCGGGTACCTGTCAGCTTCTTGGAGGCAGGACAGTGTCTTGGTTTTAAAGAAAACAAAGTACAGTAGCTCTCTCCACAGCAGAAGCAGAATATATAGCTCTCGGAAGTTGTTCGCAAATTTTGTGGATAAAACAACAGCTAAGAGACTTTGGAATTAAAGATTCATGCACGGAGATCAACTGTGACAACACAAGCGCTATCAATCTCACAAAAAATCCAATTCTTCACTCAAGAGCAAAGCATATAGAGATTTGACATCATTTTATTAGAGATCATGTTTAAAATGGAGATGTTTCAATTCAATATGTTGATTCAAAGAATCAACTCGGCGGATATTTTCACAAAGCCTCGGAGAAAATCAATTTGAAACTATTCGCTCCGGACTCAACATTTTAAGGTATGAAGAGATCAAAGTCTAAAGGCTCTCAGACTCAGACTTACGAGATCTCATCTGCAAGTAAGTCTTGTACGATCATCAGACTGTAAGTTAGTCTCTCTCTCTCTCTCTCGTATTTTATTTTGAAAATGTACGATTGTCAATCATGGTTTATTGTTATCTTTAATCGACGCAATTATTGCATCGTTTCCTTTTCGAAATAGAAGTTATTCTTTGAAATGAATATTTTTTCGAAGAAAAAGTTAGTTATTTTAAAAATGCATCTTTTCACCTTCCATTGTGACGGTTTGCTTATCTCTCTTTATAGTGCTCTGTTTACCTCTCTTTTCTTTACTCTCGAAACCCCTAGAAAGCATCAATCCTCCATTCCAAATTTTCTCACTTGTTTAATCCTCGAAAAAGTTGTCATCTTTCTTGAGAAAAGTCAAGCAAGGAATCTTCCAAAGATGTCTTCCTCAAGAAAGTCATCGAGAATCGCTAACGGGGGACCATGACGAATGACTAAGGGACCTACGCACTTCGATCTTGCGAAGAAGAAATTTCTCCGAACAATGAACCGAGCCCACAACATTCTCAACGGCGTCAACCATCTAGTCCTCAAGGTGCTGTTCGTCAACAACAGGAAGAAATCATTGAGGATGCAGATCCTGTAAGAATTCAGACGCCTACTTTTATTTACAAGCTGTATCGTGCTTTAAAAGGAACTCGTACTCCCTTGAACTATGTCGACGCTTTTCTTAAAGATAAAGGATATGGGAACGAATATATCTTTTTGAAAAGAATGGAAAGGTTGGGAATTGCTCAACAAGGGGTTCTTTGAGAAAACCCTTGCGAATATTCCAAGTGATCCTCGTGACTGGGGACCGAATCTTGTAGATGGAAATGATGACGACAAATTGTACAATCAATTTCAACCAAAAATGAGTGTGGCAGTTAATAGTCGAGGAAAAATGGGAGAAGTGTTCAGATCGAAGGAACAAGAGGATTTGTACTTGAAATTGCTGAAGCGTGAGGTTATAAACCCTAGAAGTGTGGACTTTGATTTTCTGGATGCGGTGAAGGTGAACTTGAGGGAGAAACTAAGTTACCTTCAACTTGAGACGTTCTGTTATGATTCAACAGAGGCCTATTCTGAACTAACTGCCTATTTCTATTCGAATCTTAGCTTTTTGGATGCGGATAGATTTTCTTTCAGTGTCAAGGATCAAGACTATGTTGTGGATATGAATATGCTGGCAGATGTGTTAGGTGTTGAAAGAGGGAGATATCAGCCAATCAAAGTTTCTATTGCTCGGGCTACTCTGGAACTTGTGAAGGATAGGAGAACAGATGAGAAGATTACCTATACCAGGATGAATGCATTCAACATCCTGCTTCACAAGATCGTGATCAATTGTATCAGGCCCAAGTCAACCTCGAAGACTGATGTCTCTAGTTCAGAAGCAAAATTGATGTATGCCATTCTCACTGAAAAAAGGTTTTCTCTTCCTCACATTGTCATGTTTCACATGTATAGGGCGATGATGAAGGACAGAGGTCAACTGCCTTATCCAAGCATTGTAACAAAGTTGTTCAGACATTTGAATATTCAGCCACCACAAAACTTTTGTGTTCGATCGTGTGATCATATGGTGGTAGGACTGAAGATGGTGACCAAAATGCGTCTAAAGGAACTGAACAAGGAGTTGGAGAAATTCAAGGAGAAGACTCCAGTCAAATCTCATCAATTCTCTTCTTCAAAAAGAAAAGGAAAGGAGCCCTTGATTGCTTCAAAACAGAATAGAAGAGCTCTTATTGTGGATGAAGAAGATGATGATCTCACCATTTCTGCAATAGCTTTGAAAAAGCTAAGTCGTTATGTTCCAGATTCAACAGAATATTGTGAGACAGAAGAAGGAGGAGAAAGAGAAGGCCAAGAGGAAAGAGATGTTGAAGAAGAAGCAAGAAAATAAGACATGGAGAAAGAAGAAGAAGCAAGAGAAGGAGAAGCAAGGAGAGAAGAAGAAGAAAAAGGAGAAGAAGAAAGAGCAGTTGGTGAAGCAGAGGAGGAACAACCTGGAAATGAAGGAGAACCTGAGGAACTTTCTTCTCCCGTAGGCATGAAAACAGGGGGAGATCAAGGAGGAAAATACTCATATCCTGACACAAGTGAAGGAGTCAGTCGATCTCCTGTAAATCCAGAGGATGTTTATGCCTCTCAATTCCCAGAAGAAGGTCATGAGGTTTCAAAGCCAAATCTGCAAGATTATTCAGACATGCCATCATCTGCAGAACGTGCTGATGCTAGTACGCAGACTGATAACTCAGCCGACTTTTGCAGAATTCTCGATATTCTTTTGGAGATGTGCGGTCAGATTTATGCCTTAGGATGCGACGTTCAATCTTTGCAGAATGCTGGTCAGGTTTCTTCTATGTCCTTACAAGATCAAATCCAAGCCCTATCTGTTCAGATTCAAGCCAATGCCAAGGGTGAGGAGATTGCTCAACTAAAGGAAAATTTGAAAAGGCTGGAAGCGATGGTACAGTCAATGGAAAATTTCCAGCTTGTTCGTGTTCCCAAGAAATCTTGACTTCCTTTCATTTTTTCTCTCAACCTTTTTAATGCTGACAAAAAGGGGGAGAGATGCAAGAGATTTGAACACCTTTATTCTGTTTGTTTGGTTTGTTTTGTTTATTTTGGTTTAATGTTTGACTTTAAATGTTTGACTTTAAGAGTCTTTGTGTGTCTGGATTTGATTTTGGATTATTGCTATTGACTGCTTTTAATATCTTATGGATAATTTATCATATTCAAGACTAATCTATTTTCTGTGGTTGCAGATTTTAGTGTTATCCATTTATCTCTATAAGATATGCACATATGTTTGAGATATGTTTTGCAGGTCAAAGTTGTACAAATCTGCAGGAAAGTTTTGTCACCATCAAAAATGGGGAGATTGTTGGAGAATTCTTCTTAAAGTGTTTTGAAGATGACAAAACGTTTCCTCAGTCTAGTCTGAAAGTTTTGCAGACTCTTCTTCTTAAAGTCTGAAGATCTCTGGACAGCCAGACTCAAGACTCAAAGTCTATCCTCATTGACAGTCTCTATTCCGTTGAAGAAAGGTTATCCAATTCTGAATGTTTCGGAGTTTTCCTTATCAACTAGAGAAGATCTCGTGGTTGGAAAAGATCTAACGGAATCCTTTGATTGATCGAGATTGACTCGATGATTGAAGATCCGATAATTGTCTGGATATTCTTGGAAGGTTCTTCTTATGGAAACTTAGATTATGCTTGTATGGGCGAACATGATTGATGGGCTATCGACACGTTCCTTTAATAGCTTTATTAATCTTCTTAATTGATTCCGTCCAACGGGTAGATTGGAGGAATTCCTTTGGTAAGTGCCAACGGGTATGATGGCATGAAGGAGTATATAAAGAAGACGTCTAAGTTGTTGAAGGAGTGCGCGATAGAAAAATTCCAAAGTCTCGAAAGCTTCCTATTGTCTAGACAATCTTTTGAGCGATTCATTGTATTCAAAAGAGAGTTAACATTTGTAAGAAACCTTGATGAGGTGTAGTAGAATATCTACGCTGTGGAATCAAGGAAGTACTGTGGTGTAATTTCTCTTTTGATCATAGTGAAATCCAGCCTCTAGGCTGTCAGTGCGAAAGAGTGGACGTAGGCTTAAACTAAGCCGAACCATTATAAAACTATGTGTTCAATCTTCTCTTCCTTACTCTCTTTACTTTGATCGTATTTCATTTTGTCCAGAAAGAATTTCCTTTATCATTTTCCAAGTATTGCTTACATATCTCGATAAATTGTTTATGCACCTATTCACCCCCCTCTAGGTGCTCATACTAGCTATCTCAGCCCCCACCCTCGCATTTCAGGCCGAGCATGCTCTCAGCCGCGACTGACAATCAGGTCAGAGACTGAGAACCGAGTCGGGCACGCAGGTCTCAGGCGGGTAGGAATCTGGCCGATTCAAGCCAAACACGCTTGGCTTGCAAAGTTGTGGGCCTTGCCTTTCTTTCATTTGAGATTGGCCTAGGAGATTAAATTCAAAGTGGGCTTTTCTTTGGAGCCCGGTCCCTCAAATTCAAGACAAAGGCCTAGTTTGGCAGACGCTGGTCAGTCCAGGTCGGGCTGAGCCAAATCAAGCTTGATAGCCCGACCCGGATCCGCTTTCTTCCTATAAAATGATATAATGATATAATATTATTTTAATGTAAAAAATATATTTTTGTTAAAAAATCCAAAAATATTTTATATTTTCCAAAAATCAAAAAAAAAAGCCAAAAATATAGTTTTTTTAAACAAATACATGGAAAATCTTCAAAAACCAAAAAAAAAAAAAAAAAAAAAAAAACGAAATCAAGTTTAAGTTATTGGAAGCAACAGTTGGCTTATCCAATTGCGTCATTGTTATGCATGGATTTTTATTAATCCGGTTAGGAATTGAATCCTAGAACTTGTGATTGGTATAAAATACTACCTAAGTGCTTTACTTGATATTTAAATAAGATTAGGTATCTGAAGAACATTAGTAATTAACTAGTGTAATTTAAATCTCTGATCCTAATTTCTCTAGCTGCCCAAGAGTCTAGATATATCACTTGAATTTCTAATTGACTCACCCAAAATTGATTAGGGGCGACTCATATTTGAAATTGACTTGCAGTTTAAATACTCGAACCATAAGTCGTGAATTAGTAGGTTTAAGAAAGCTCAGACTAAGCTTAATACTTAGTAAGCCATTAACCTCCACACGTGCCCACGCGTAAGGGCACCCGAAAGGGAGGTTGCGACACTATTCACTGACCTCACCACCCGCCTCTATTCCATCATCTCGCGTGTTCGTTTTTATGGTTTGTTGCTTTTAGGAAGTACAATTTTCTATTATTACCTTGTCTTATATATATGTTTGATATGTATTGTATTCATAATTTAGTTACTCAATATTGCATTGTTGATAGATATGAAATTTGAAATAATATGTTTGTCATTTTAGGAAATGCAAAAAATGAAACAAAGAAAATAATCAATTCGTACAAGATTGACCCTAGAACCAGAACAGAACCATAAGGTCGGTCCAATCCTTGATCCCAAGCTCAACAGGATCAGTCCTTGGTTTCAAAAATTAAGAACCACTATTGTTCAAGTTCGTCCCTGGGTTAGGTGTTGGACCAAGTCAACTCGGACCATACTCACCCCTAATGTTTGGTCTGTGAGAAGTTGGAATCTTCTGGGGAATAACGAGAAGAAGTTTCCTGTCGGTCGAAGCTTTCCTTTTGTTATTTGGTCAACTTTCATTCTTTAAAAAACTACAACGATTTTTCCTAGAGTGGAGATTTCTTTCTTCAATGGAAATGAGAGATTTCTCTCAACGTGGGTGGATTTGCGCTTGTGAGTTGTGAATTTAAATTGAGTTGTTTTATTTGCAAATATTGTGGGTTCATGTGTGATTTAGATTTGAAAAAACACTAGAGTGTATAAGCAATTATTATTTTATAATTCTCATAGTGATTAGTAAATTATTGACCGCTGACTCTCTTGATAGAGTAGGTCACCAACACTCGAACCGAATCATGAAAATCTCTAATGTTCTTTCTTGTTACTGATTTATAGAGCCGTTAAACGGGTGGGTCGGGTTGGGTTTGGGTCGGGTCATTAATGGTCCGACCAAAATTGACCCATTAACCCATTTATGTTTAATGTAAAATTTTCGACCCAAACCCGACCCTACTCATACCCAACCCATACCCGACCCAACCCAACTCATATTAATAAAATATTTTCATATTTAACAAATTTTGAAAAACTTATTCCTATGTTTTTTTTAAAGATTATATTATTAAAATACTTCTAAGCTTTTATATATATATATATATATATATATTATTTTTAAAAAAATTGTATTGCTAAAATAGTTTTATACAATATAAATTTAATGGACAATTTTTATAAATTTTAAAATAATTATTTAAAAAAATCGAAATGTAATTATTTTAAAATATTATTTTCTTTTTCTTTTTCTTTTTCTTTATTCTTTTTCTCTTTTTCTTCTCCTTCTTCTTCTTCTTTGGCCGGCCGCCGGCCACGACGACGGCCGACGACCGACCACGGGTGAGCCTCGAGCTCAAGCTCGCCAACGCCCGGCGAGCTCAAGGCTTGCCGGATCGGCGAGGCTCGAGCCTCGCCCGACGCCGGAACTCGAGGCTCGAGCCTCGCGAGGCTCGAGCCTCGGCGAGCTCAAGTCTCGCCAAATGCTGGGAGCCTCGAGCTCGCCGGTGAGGCTCAATCAAGCTTGAGCTCACCCCTTGCCGGAACCGGCGAGGTTCGAGCCTCGCCCGACGCCGGCGAGCTCGAGGCTTGCTAGATCGGCGAGGCTCGAGCCTTGCCGACTCGGCGGGCTCGAGTCTCGCCCAGATCCCGGTGAGGCTCGAGCCTCGCCCGGCGTCGGCGAGGCCTCCGCCTCGCCCGATCCGGCGAGCTCGAGCTCACCGGGCCGCCGGCGAGCTCGAGGCTCGCCTGCCGGTCACCGGCCGTCGCCGTGCCGGCGACCGGAAGGAGGAAGGAGAAAGAAAAAAAAAAAAGAAAAAGAAAAGAAAGAAAAAAAAAGGAAGAAAAAGAAAAGAGAAAATAAAAATAAAAAAATTATAATTTCGATTTTTATAAAGTTGAAGAGAGAAGGGAGGAATTATAATGTTTTTGTTAAAGATGAGTTTTCAACCCAACCCATTTAAAAACCCACTTAAGACCCACCTATCTTAAACCTTTAATTGTGAAACCCATTTAACTATCTTTTGTTATAAACAAGTGACCCATTTTAACACCTCTACTGATTTATTTCTCATGTTCGCATTGATTTTCGAACAATTAGGAAATGCGCAAACATATTACATAAGTATACAAATGGGATAGACTTGCTACTTACGCTCCTAATGAAATCGACCACACTTGTGTTTTAATTTCTTTCTTTTCTCACAATACAACCGCTTGATCTTGGATTACAAAATTACATTGTATGTGTCATTACTATTCATAGTCATTGTTGGTGTAGGAACAATTGCGACGCTCCTAACCTCGTACTGTTTACATAGTCTTGAGGAGCATGAGCAGGTATGCCTGGAATTAGTAGGCCAATCACTCTTAAAATCCTCTACAATGATCCTTCTCTATAGTCCGGTCCCTTCTCATGAGCAATCATGAAACTTCTCAAGAGCTCATACCACGCATTCATCATCATTGGTATCGCTTTTCGAGGCGAGAAGTAGTTCTCGTTCAATTCTTCCCAAACAATCTGCATACGAAAAATTTGGAAAAATTATCAAAAAAAAAAATCCTAAATTTGCTATGTAGTGATTAATTCAATCATAAACCTTTTAATTTGCAATTTAGTCTTTCTAACTAATTTTGGCCAGAAATCAATAAAGTGAATGTCGGCCATCCTACGTGGCATGGCCGGCACTAACATTAATTATCGACATCTCAATTTGGCAAAATATGCAATGTATATACTTATTGTATAACTAAAGTTACTCTGAGCACCATTTGGTCCCCAACTAATATAACTAGCCATGGAGAGAGATAGAGAGATCCTCACCTTTCCTTGATATTTGCTATCGAAGTAGCAACATCTCCCAAAATGCTTGAACATGAAAGCTGAATCATCGTAAGGCAACCTGGGCACAATGTCATTCCCATGGACGAATCTAAAGTACTCAATCTGATGTTCCTTCAAGACCATCCCCATGAACTCCCCAAACTTCTCATCTCCAACCCTTGGTTGACCAAACGTGTAGACCCCCTCCAATCTCTCTATCAGCCACTTCTCCCCGTGCATGGCCAGGATCGCCGGGAAGAGGATTGCCAACGCGCCTCCCAAGCTGTGGCCCGTCACCACGTACTTCGCTTTGTCATTCTCACCGAGCAGTGCCCTTAGCTTCTCCCTTATGGCATAGTAAGCCAACGGCGCGGGCGTTTTCAGATGCGGATCGAGCTCTTTCGGCCAACCTAGGCTCTTTTGAAGCCCTAGGGCTTTCATGAACCCACCGTGTATTTTTCCGACGCCTGGTAACTCGTACCATGAGAGGTCGATGTCCGAGCATCACGCATCCGCATCAAAAAATGCCGTGCCTTGGAAGGCGACGATGATGGTGTCGCGGTCACGAAGCATGAAGGCTTGTGTGGATGCTTTCCCTTGATAATCTGCAAAAGAAGGACGAATAAGGCATCTGGCAACTAATATCTCGGCGTATAATGTATGCCTACAGTGATGGCGGTATACGTCCGTACCATTCCAAAAGTTGTAGAACCCCAACAATTCCATCTGCACAAAAGTACGGACATATTATTAATAAATGAGTAATTCTACTGTTAATTGAGCACGTACTAGGAACACAATTAATTGAGTTCTTTAGTATGAAGTATGATTAATTTCTTTACTGCTTTCGGGTCGTCGCTTTGACTTGGTCACAAACATCAACCATGCTTTTGGAATGGTACGAGTTTATTTTTGCTTTAGAGATTAATTTTGCTTTAGATTCTCTCTCTCTCTCTCTCTCTCTCTCTCTCACGTTTGACCTGCCACCGTCGTTCTCAGGTAGGCCTCGTTCTCATAGGATGCTTTCGAAGCCATCATGGAGAGAGCCGCATGGTAGTCGGCGTCACCAGGCCTGATGCGGTTGTCCAATTCCAGTCTCTTGTCCAAATTGCCGATGAAGGATATGAAGCTCCCTGACTCTTTGTGCGGCATCACCACCCTCCCTATTCACAAACCCATATAACAAGTCAACGTCTTTCCAAGTGGAGTGTCCCAAAGATTAGGTAGATTGCTCATACTTTGTGAGCGGTTAACTGCTTGATCAATTTCTTCGCCCACACGTATTTTCTAGAGGATACAGCAATTGGTCAGTCTTTAAAAACTTCTGATGGTCGGTAAACTAAATTATAAGAAGTTGTTCTCGCGTAGGCATGATCAACAGGCGCAGATGAGCCTAATTAGGTACTCAATAAACTCAGCCATTCTTACTATAATATATTCTCACAGGAAATGTTTCGATCTGAGCGAGCCGGATCCGAAAAAAAGTGTAATATTTAAAAGCTCGGCCATTTATACTTTGAGCCTAATGAACTCTGTAGACCAATAGATACATGATCAACTCTATCTCGGAACTAACAATGAAGTCGCCGAAGTGCTTTTTGTGTTGGGAAGCTTGAAGAAGTTTATCGAAGCTCGATGAACTTGCCTTGCCTTCTATGCCAATGAAATCGAGTCTCGGGTTAGAAAAAAATATGCAATGTCCCTTTGTTTTCACTTAAACCAAAGGATTTCTTTTCATCTTATCTAAGCTAATTTTATCTTAAGTAGTCATGTAAAACTCAAGACGAAGGGACTTTAAATGATTCATTAATGAACATGTCAGTATTGATGATTGAAAGGTACACTAAATGATCATGCACCACAATTGAAATGGAATCATTTGTCTAACCGCGCATTTTATTTTTAATCATGTGCCATATTGCTTTTGTCCCTTTCAAGAAAAAATAAAAACTCTGGAATGTGGGATCATGCTGTATCGGCGATACACTAGAGTGAAATGAAATGAATCTTCTGTTGAGAGATATGCGGCTTTGACAGAAGATTTGATCCGATTGTGATCCAATCTTGATTTGTACAGACCAATTTAAGATTAGATTTAGAATAGATTGATTTATAGGATCATTAATTTCCTTTTCATTCATACTCTTTGTATTATAACTACTAAGGCTATACAACAGTTTGTTCATTGAAGAGAATACAATATACATAAATTCCCTCAACTTTCTCGATCATCTTCAATCTCTATTCTCTTCTCCATTTTTCTTCAACTTCTTACATGGTATCAGAGCGGTAAAAGAGTTTTGATTTGCTTCCGCTTCCTTTATCTCGTCCTCTGTCAAGATCTCCAATACTCTTTCTTCATCCTTTTTCCGTCGAGATTGTCTAATCCTGCACAAAATCGACATCTCAATATATTTCTACCATGACAAATAACTTACCTTCAGCCTCTGATGAGCGTCCCTAGAATGAAAATCCCGTGCAAACTACAGAAAGTCGAGACACTATCTCCACCATAGACGTCGCCAGATCTCACAAACAACCTGCTCGGTCCAAGATGGTCAAAGTCTTCTTGCTCAGTCATATCTGGGGCAACCCTTCTCGATTCAGCCCATTCTGGGCCAACCAATAATGGGCCATCCTTACCAGTGGCCACCGTTTCAGATGTAGCCCAACCCATGGTTGTTTGGGCCTAGCCCAAATGCATCATCACCAGGAATTCAAGGGCCATGGGCCTCTGTCCAACCCAATGGCAGCCCACCAACCATAAGCGGGCCAAGCATGACCGTCGAGTCGGGTGGAGCAAATACGGGGCAAGCGAATGGATCCAATGATTCGAGTAATGGAACAATTCCATACCCAACCAATTTCAATGCAAGTTATGGAGCCAGGTCAAATCCAAGTATTGGAACAAATCCCTACTCGCGTTTTCCACCCGGATTTTTGTCGTATCTAGGATCGATTTTCACCGGACGGCCAGAATCCGGCGACCCCCTGTTTGTTTCCACTGCCAACGGACCAGAACTGAAGCTGATAAGCCAGCAGCTCACCGAGCACGAAAATTACTCCAAGTGGTCGCAGGAATTCCGGCGCGCATTGGTGATGAAGGACAAGGATGGATTCCTCGATGGAACCATCACTATTCCCTCATATGAGCATCTAGCCCAACATTGGAGGAAATGCAACCAGCTCGTCCGAACCTGGATCGGCAATTGCATTTCTCCAGAAGTCGCGGCTAGACTTCCACCCACAGAAGACGCTCAAAAAATGTGGGAAAATATTAAGGAAATGTACGGCAAACTCAACCATGCAAAAAAAATTTCGCTTATGCAGGAATTGAGCAATCTCAGGCAAGGGAATATGATGGTCACGACTTGCTTCAACAAGCTATCGTCTTTATGGAACGAGCTAGAAGCAGTCAAAGAAAAACTCGAGGAACCGGAATCGACAATAAAGCAGTATCGGTCCATCAAAGAAAGGGAGAAGGCTACATGTTTCTTACTGAGTTTGAACGAGACTTACATTACCTTTCGTTCACAGATTCTGGCCATGGATCTTGTCCCTCTGATTGGACGAATCTACCAATTGGCTATGCAAGAGGAGAGCCAACGACTCGCGTCACCGAAACATGCGAGGTCCGGCAACAACATCGCCCTCGCAACTCGTGGCGAACGGAGAGACGGATCTGTGAAAACCCTAAATCGAGAGAGAAGAGGCATAGTAGGGTTTCCGGGGGAGATGTCGCTCGTTCCTTTAAAAGAGACGGGATGAATGGCCGAGATTTGATGCGAGGATCTAACGGTCCAGATCGAGGGCGCGAATCGGACGGTCCTCATGGCTCCGAAAGCACGGATGGATCGGATGGCGGATATGACTCCATGACTAAAGGAATGGATGGCCAGATATATGCCACGTCAACAAAAAATTTACCCATTTTTAAAGGAAAAGGTAAAATGTTTTGCAATTATTGCAAACGTGCAAACGTTCTAACCATATGATTGACAACTGTTGGAAATTGCATGAAAAACCCAGAGAAAATGAGAAAAAAATATCAGCTGCCTATCAAGTGACTGGACCTACATGCCATAATGCTGACCAACCTATTTCTTATGGTCAATATCAACAATTGATGCAGGCTCTGCAAAAATTGGATACCTCCAACAAAGGAGGAAGTTTCTTAGGTATTACACATTGCCTAATTAATTCTATTTCAAGAAAGGCATGGATTATTGATTCAGGGGCAAGCGATCACATTGTTTGTGACAAAGGATTTTTTACAAGTATAAATGAGGGATCAAATTTTCCTGTTACCGTGCAATTACTCAACGGGAATATCATACATGTGAATGTGATAGGAACAGTAATTCTTAGCCCTCAAATTACCCTTGAAAATGTCATTTATGTCCCGAAATTCCAATTTAATCTTATTTCTGTGTCAAGAGTATGCAAGGAAAACTCATGCCAGGTATTCTTCGATGCTGACACATGCTTCTTTCAAGCCCTTTCGACTGGCAGACTGATGGGCTTTGGTAGTCTTTCCGAAAGCCTTCTTTTCTAGACAGATTTTCCAAGTAATTTCAGTTTTCCTAGCACTTCTTTCAATAAAACTCCATTGTGTAATTTGACTACCAATGAAAAGAATTTCCTTATGCACTTAAGAATGGGCCATAGTACTTTCTTTCCTTATGCTCAATGCTCCATGTGCCCTCTTGCAAAACAATTGTGTACTCCATTCCCTTCAGGAAGTACTCGTGCTAGTGAAATTTTTTCATTGATTCATGTGGATTTTTGGGGACCTTATCATACAGCAAATCATGATGGGTCTCGTTATTTTCTCACAATAATAGATGATTCTTCTCGTGCAACATGGATTTTCTTAATGCAGTCTAAAAGCTAAGCTTATTCTCATTTAAGGACGTTTATTGCTCTTTCCAAAAATCAATTCGGAAAGTCAATTAAGAAGTCCATACTGATAACAGAAAGGAATTATTCAACCATGATTGCACTTCATTGTTTTCATCTCATGGGATGAAAACATGAAAGCTCTTGTATATACACGCCACAACAGAATGGGGTGGTCGAGCATAAGCATCGACATCTTCTGGAAGTTGCTAGAGTCTTGAAATTTCAAGCAGCAATTCCAGATGAATATTGGGGAGACTGTGTTATTACAGCGGCTTATCTTATCAACCGTATGCCTACTCGAATCCTCAACGGGAAGACACCTTTTGAGCTATTATTTGGAAAGGTACCAGAACGGACACATCTTAAAGTTTTTGGGTGCTTGTGCTATGCAACCATAATGGGTCCTCGAGATAAGATGGATCCTCGTGCTCAACATTGCGTGTTCATGGGATACCCTAGTCTACAGAAGGGATATCGTGTCCTTGAGCTATCTACAAAAGAATTCTTTGTGAGTAGAGACGTTATCTTTCATGAAAATGTCTTTCCATTTAGTGAGACAATATCCTCCCATGAAGATTCAGGTACAGTGAGTATTTCCCGCCCTCCTATAACTGATGATGGAACATATCGAGACCCTAATTAAATACCATTAGCGATACCAGCTAATAATCATTCTATGCCACTGACTATTCCAGTAGCAGGACCTATTTCTGATGAAAATCAGGTTACAGAGTATGTTTCAGGGAATTCAATGGAAGATTCTTCTACTGATGAAGAACTTCGAGATATTTTGCCTGCGTCATCCAAAGAGACAACACCTTCACCTCCTAGAGTTGATCCTCCGAGACGTTCTAGTCGAGCTACACGACCTCCTACCTGGACAAAGGATTATGTGTGCGCCACTCTCAATTCACCAGGTATCAAATATCCAATTTCATCCTATGTTTCCTTTCATAATTTATCATCGAACATAGGTGCTATGTTAGTCAATTATCGGAGGATAAGGAGCCTACTAGTTATAATGAGGCATATGCTGATCCACGATGGCAAAAAGCCATGGAAGCAAAGTTACAAGCATTGATTGATAATAAGACCTGGGATCTTGTCTCATTGCCGCCAAATCGTAAATCAATTAGCTGCAAATGGGTGTACAAGATTAAATATCAAGCTGATGGCTTTGTTGAAAGATTGAAGGCACGATTGGTTGCCAAAGGATTCACTCAGCGGGAAGAATTTGATTATCATGAGACATTCTCACCTGTAGCTAAAGACTTCGCAGTACATTCTTTCTTGATAGTTGCTGCTATTCATGATTGGTCTTTACACCAAATGGACATTCATAACACCTTCCTTCACGGTGATTTAGATGAAGAGATATATATGGATGTTCCCCAGGGCTTACGGAGACAGGGGGAGAATAAGCATGTCACCTCCGTAAATCCCTTTATAGTTTGAAGCAAGCTTCCAAGCAGTGGTACGCTAAGTTTACAAGCGCTCTTACAACAACTAGTTTCAAACGGTCTAGATATGATTATGCATTATTCACACGGACTAAAGGTATGTCATCTATTTATTTGATGATATATATTGATGATATCCTCATTATGGGAAATGATGAAGCTGCCATAGAGGGTTTTAAGAAGTATATGCATGCAATTTTTCACATTAAAGACTTAGGAACACCTAAGTATTTTCTCGGCATTGAAATTGCCCGATCTGAACAAGGGATTTCTCTCAGCCAGCGGAAATTCATATTTGAGATTATTTTAGAAGCAGGTCTTTCAGGATGCAAGCCAGCTATTATTCCTATTGAACAGAATACTAAATTGACCACTGTAGATTATAACAAGGGAATGTCTCAGGATGATGATTTCACTTTAGAAGATCCTTCAAGCTATCAAAGGCTTGTCAGAAAACTTATATATCTGATGATGACCAGGCCTGACATCTCTTATGCAGTGGAGACTCCTAGTCAGTTCATGCACAGTCCGAAGCAGTCACATCTAAACGCTGCCCTTAAAGTCGTTAAATATCTGAAGAAATGTCCGGGACTTGGAATACTCTTATCCAAAAGGTGCAACATGGAAATGACGGCATATTTGATGCAGACTATGCAACTTGTCCTATGAGTCGAAGATTTGTCACTGGATATTGCATCAAATTAGGAGATTCCTTACTCTCATGGAAGACTAAAAAGCAACCCACTGTATCTCTATCTTCAGCTGAAGTAGAATATCGAGCTATGGCTAAAACTACCTGTCAGATAGTATGGATACGAGTTATTCTTAAAGATCTTGGAATACAGGTACAAGGGCCAACAAAGCTATTTTGTGATAATGATGCGGCTCTAAAACTTGCAGCGAATGCTATAGTGTATGAAAGGACCAAACATATTGAGGTGGATTGTCACTTTACACGAGATAAGATTCTAGAATGCGTCATTGAAACAAGAGGGATTGGGACGACAAAACAACCCGTAGACATCTTCACCAAACCTCTATGTCAAAGACAGCACACATATCTATTGAACAAGCTAGGTGTCTTAAACATATGCAGGCCACCAGCTTGAGGGGGAGTGTTGAGAGATATGCGGCTTTGACAGAAGATTTGATCCGATTGTGATCCGATCTTGATTTATACATATCAATTTAAGATTAGATCTAGAATAGATTGATTTATAGGGTCATTAATTTCCTTTTCATTCATACTCTTTGTATTTTAACTACTAAGGCTGTACAACAGTTTGTTCATTGAAGAGAGTACAATATACAGAAATTCCCTCAACTTTCTCGATTGTCTTCAATCTCTATTCTCTTCCCCATTTTTCTTCAACTTCTTACATCTTCATACCAAACACAGGCTGAGTAAAGCACAAGGTAGTGACTGACGCAGCAATGAACTTTTTACTAGTGAAGCAACAACATAACTACATAGACTCATTTTAAATTGTTTTGATAGAGCATTGCTGTTGCATATTGGTTATAGATCATCATGCAGACTGACCTCGAAAGCAGTTAACAAGAAGCCTTCCGAAGCTCCGATTGCTTGACACAAGGTTCGACCAAAACTCAATCGCCGACCCGCTCCAAGCCATTGGTTTGGCCACGAGAAGCAGAAGCTTCTGCGCAAGAGTGGATACAAACATGATCTGCCTCCGCTCGAAGCTCTCATCTCCTTCCTCGGAGGAGTCCACGAATTCTCTCTTGTGCACATCACTGTGGATCAAAATGCGAAAGAGATCAAGGACACCGGCTTTCTCTGGGCTCAACAGCATGTAGCTGCTGGAGAAACTCTTGTCAGAGGCCATGGCTTTGAGGCAAAGAAGAGAGACGACAGCTAGGTTTCTTTTTGGTTTTTGAGGGTCTGAGTACTTGTTGTTTTGGATGAGACTTGTGCTGCTTCTTGAACTTAGCTTCAAAGGGTTATTTGTAGAGGGCTCTGATATAGCTAGTGCTAGTACCTAGAGGGGGGTGAATAGGTATATAATCGATTTTTCTTTGATAGACGCACAATACTTAGACAGTTAAGTAATTGCAACAAATAAAAATCAATCGTAAGACTCAGTGAATGAAAGAGAGAATTGGACACGCGGTTTATAGTGGTTCGGCTTGATTCAAGCCTACGTCCACTCTTACACGACAGCCAATCGATTTGGATTCCACTATGAACAAAGAGATGTTACGGCGTTGATCTTCCTTGATTTACGGGTGTAGATGAACTACCACACTCACTCAAGGTATCACCAAGTATAGACACTCTCTGTATACAATTTCGCTCAGACTGTATCGACTAATAATCAAGGCGTTTCAGACTCTGGAATTTCTCTATCGATCACACTTCTAAAACAACTAGAACGTCTTCTTTTTATACTCCTTTATGCCATCATACCCGTTGGCACTTACCAAATGAATTCCTCCAATCTGCCCGTTGGACGGAATCAATCAAGAAGATCATTCGAGCTAAAAAAAGAATCTAATGATAGCCCATCAATCCTGTTCGCCCATACAATCAGGATCTTGGTTTCCATGAATAGAACCTTCCAAGAATACTTCGTCGATCATCGGATCTTCAATTTGATCTAGATACGAATTAAAGAATCCGTTATACTTATCCAGCAAAAAAATCTTCTCCAGAGATCAAGATAAAATCCTTAACCATAATCTTGATTTGGATTTCCTTCGACACTTGGATCGATAGACTTTGTCAATGAGAATAATTTTGAGTCTTAAGTCTTGAGTCTTGAAGTCTTGAGTCTTGAATTCGAGTCTTGAGTGCGAGTGCAGTACCGAGTCCGGTGATCGAAAGTCTTCGACGCAAATATCCGAGACTAGGCGATGAAAACGTTTTGTCAGCTTCAAAATCTTCTAGAGCGATTTCTCCAACAATCTCCCCCTTTTTGATGATGACAAAACTTTTCCTGTAGATTTGAACAACCTTGACCTGCAAAAACATTTCTCAAGCAATATGGCTATCTCATATAGATTAATAAAACAACCGGACTCGCATCCACGAAAATTGGTTAGACTCATGAGTAATACCATATAACACCACTTGATATAAATGTCAATAGTCAAGCATCACAATCCACAGCTAAATTCAGTCCATATTCAAGTTCAAAAAAAAAAACTCACAACCACAAACACAAATTTAAAATCAAGGTTTGAAAAAGTTTGGTTCAAATTTCTTCTCCCCCTTTTTGTCATCAATAAAAAGGTGAGAAAAGAGTCATGTCTGCTTGGGAATGCGCACGATCTGGAAGTCTCCCATGGACTGAACTATGCCTTCGAGCCTCTTCAAGTCTTCCCTTAATTGAGCTACCTCCTCTCCTTTGGCATTGGCTTGAATCGCGGAGCGAGGTCTTTCATTACTGTCTTCCGGGTAGCGAAGATGCTTGTCCAGCATTCTTGATGGCTTGAATTTCATAGTCCGAGCATAAATTTGGCCCCGCATTTCCAGAAGAATATCAAGAATACGATGAAAATCTGCTGAATTATCTGTCTGCGTACTAACATTTACTTTCTCAGATGGAGTGAATGCAGACGATGGTGCTTCTGTAAAACCTTGCAGATTTGATGATGTATCATGATCTTCTTCAGGCAATTGAGAAGCCTGAAATTCTTCTGGAGCAGCATGAGGTGAGGATTTTTCTTGCTCTCCAACTCCCCCTGACTCTAAGACATTAAAGTCTTGCTCGCCAACTCCCCCTGTCTCTAAGACATCAAGATGGGTGGAGTGATGATCATGCTCTTCCGTTTCCTTTTCTTCAAATTCATCAGCAGACTTTTCTTGCTCTTTTTCTCCTTCTTCTTCAGCTTCTTTTGCTTCCTCTCTCTGCTCTTCTTTTCCTTCATCTTCTTTCTCCTTTGCTTGCTGCTCTTCTTCTTCTCTTTGCTTCGACTGAAGTTCCGTTGATCGAGGTACAGAACGTCTAGTCCTTATCAGTGCAGGAATAGAAAGATCTTCATCTTCTTCTTCATCCTCCAAGATAAGAGCTCTTCTCTTTTTGGATGGAGCATCAATGGGCTCCTTCCCTTTTCTCTTTGATGCAGAAGAGAGCGGAGTTTTTACCTTGAACTTTGCCATTTCCTTGCTAAGTTCTTTCAGACGCATCTTCGTCAACATATTCAAACCTACCACCATTTTGTCGCATGGTCGAACACAAAGAGTGTGTGGCAGTTCAATATTCATATGTCTGAAGATCTTAGTCACAAGATTTGGATAAGGCAATTGTCCCTTGTTCTTTGACATTGCTCTGTACATATGGAAGAGAATAGTATGAGGCAGAGAGAACTTCTTCCCTGAGTTGATTGCATACATCAATTTGGCTTCCGAATTGGATACATCGAGTCTTTGATGTAGACTTTGGCACGATGCAATTAATCACAATTTTGTGCAGCACAATATTGATAGCACTCATCTTCGAGTAGGTAATCTTCGCCTCTGTATCTCTGTTTTTTGACAAGATCCAGAGTAGCACGAGCAATCGAGACTTTGATTGGTTGATAACGTCCTCGTTCAACACCGATTATGTCCGCCAGCATGTCCACATCAATCACATAATCATGATCTCAAACACTGAATGATATTCTATTCGCATCAAGAAAACTTAGATTTGAATAGAAATATGCAGTCAGGTGTGCATAACCATCAGTAGTATCGGTGCAAAACTGCTCAAGTTGAAGCAGTTCGAACTTTTCCCTTAAGTTCACATTAATTGCATCCAGGAAATCAAAATCAACACTCCTGGGGTTTATCACCCCTCGTTTCAACGGGCGAAGAACGACTTCTCCTGTTCATTCGATCTAAACAACTCCATCTTCTTTCCCTTCACCTTTGCAGCAATGCCCATTCTCGGTTGGAAATCACTAAACATTTTATCGTCTTCGTTCCCCTCATTGGGAATCGGTCCAGAAACACGAGGGTCACTTGGAATGTTCGCAAGTGACTCTTCACCTTACCTTTGGGAGCAATTCCCAACTCCTCCATTCGCTTCAAAAATCTGTCCTCATTTCCATAATTCTTTTCTCTAAGGAAGGCATCTATATAATTCAGAGGAGAACCAGAAGCTTTTAACGCACGATAGAGCATGTAAATAAATGAGGGTCTTTGTGCTCTCCAGGTTCAACGTCCTCTAGAATGACTTCCTCCTGATGATGACCCGCACCTTGTGGGGTAGATGGAGAGTGATGAGGTGGAGAAGGAACAGGACTTTGTTGCTATCTTGACAAATCATCTTCCTCGGTGAGATCGAAGTGCGTGGGTCCCTCCTTCATTCTCTGTGGACCCCTGCTTGCGATCATTGATGATTTTCTCGAAGAAGACATCTTTTCTTGTCAATGGAAGATTCCTTCACTTGCTTTCCCAAGGAAAAACGACAACTTTCTCGAGTATGAATATGAAGTAGAAAACAGGGTTGAGAGAAGAATGTCTTTTAGGGTTTTGAGAATCGAGTAAAAGGAGAAAACTGTATATATATAACTCAGTTTTGAAAAGAAAAGATCAATCGATACGAAGGAAAGTGAACAGTCGTCTTTCTTAAAAAAAATAATAACTGCCATTTTAAAAGAGATTATCCCTTTTTGAAAAGGCATGTTTATGAAAATTAAAGATTGTATCAATCAAATATAACTGAATGAATAATCGTACCTTTTCGAGATTAAGAAATAACTTACAGTCTATACAATGAAGGTCTGAGTCTGAGAATTCAGAGTCTGAAGGATAGAGTCTGATTGATGTAGATTCTTCAGACTTTAACTTCTTCAAGCTTCAAAATGTTGAGTCTGTACGGATGAAATCGAATTGATTTTTCTCCAATGGCTTTGTGAATATATCCGCTAGTTGACTTTTCGAATCAACAAATTGAATAGAGATTTCTCCATTTTGAATATGATCTCTAATAAAATGATGTCGAATCTCTATATGCTTTGCTCTTGAATGAAGGATTGGATTTTTGGTGAGATTGATTGCGCCGGTGTTGTCACATCGATTTACGTGCATGAGTCTTCAATCCCAAAGTCTTGTAAGCTGTTGTTTTATCCATAGAATTTGCGAACAGCAACTTCCAAGAGCTACATACTCGCTTACATTTGTAGAGAGCTACGGTGCTCTGTTTCCTTGAAAACCAAGACACTGTCATCACTGCTTCCAAGCAACGGCGGGTTCTTGAAGTACTTTTTCTATCGACTCGCAGCCGGCCGGTCGGCGTCGAATATCCCCGGAAGATTGAAGTCTCCCTCCTTAGGATACCATAGACCGATGCTTGAAGACGAGGCAACGTATTTAATAACACGTTTAGCAGACTTGAGATGAGATTCTCTAGGATCGATTGAAACCTAGCACGATGCAAACACTCAACAAAATGTCGAGTCTAGAGGTAGTAAGATAAAGAAGTGAACCGATGATGCTTCTATACGGCTTTTGATCAACTTTCTTCCCTTCTTCATCTTTGTCTATTTTCAACGAACTTGACATTGGTATATCGTCTTTTTGCAATTTTCTAATCCAAATCTTTTGACAAGATCATTAGCATATTTTTCTTGACAAATGAAAGTTCCTTCCTTCAATTGCTTTACTTGAAGACCAAGAAAGAATGTTAATTCTCCCATCATGCTCATTTCAAATTCATCCGTCATAGACTTTGAAAATTTCTTGCACTGAGACTTTCATTAGGGGATCCAAATATGATGTCATCAACATATATTTGAACAAGTAAAAAGCTTTTGTTTTCCTTTTTAATAAATAAAGTAGTATCAACTTTACCTTTGGCAAAACCATTCTTTAATAAGAACTTACTTAGCCTGTCGTACCAAGCTCGAGGTGCACTGCTTTTAAACCATACGAGCCTTTTTCGGTCAAGACGAGTCCGGCTTCTTTATGTCTTCAAACCACGGAGGTTGTTCCACGTATACTTCCTCATGGATAAATCCATTTAGGAAAGCGCTTTTGACGTCCATTTGGAATAACCTGAAATTTTTATAACAAGCAAAACGCAAGTAATAGACGAATAGCTTCTAACCTTGCCACGGGAGCGTAAGTCTCATCATAGTCTATTCCTTCTTCTTGCGTATATCCTTTTGCCACGAGTCTTGCTTTGTTTCGTACGACTTTTCCTTTTTCATTCATCTTGTTTCGAATACCCATTTGGTTCCGATAACGGTTTACCTTTTGGTTTGGATGTCGGCTCCCGGGCGTCATTAATGTTGAATTGTCGAGCTCTTCTTGCATGGCTTCAATCCGCTTTCATCGGATAGAGCTTCTTCTATGCTTTTTGGTTCAATTTCAGAAATAAGAGCTACAGCACTAGACTCTTTACGCCTTTTGGATCTGGTGCGAATTCCTTTATTAATTTCTTCGATAATGAGATCTTTAGGATGACTGGATTTATGCTTCCAGTTACTGGTTGATTTGACTGGTTGAAGATCTCTTTCTTTATCTGAGTCTTCATGAGTAGCTTGATGCTTATCTTCAGTAGTCGAGAAGCTTCTTGAGTTGTAATCTTTTGAGATTCTGGAGCGAGTTCGGACTCTTCATGTTGAGTCCCATTGGATTCATCTTGCGTAGAATCTTGGAATTTGACATTCATTGACTCCTCCACGGTAGCTCTTTTTATTATAGACTCGTAGGCTTTGCTTGATGTAGAATATCCAAGGAAGATGCCTTCATCGATCTTTCTTCGAACTTACCAACTTGATCTTTTGCATTTTCAATATAAAACATTTGCATCCGAAAACATGAAAGTATGAAACAATAGGCTTCTTTCCTTTGAGTAATTCATAAGGGGTTTCTCGAATAGGTCTTAGAAAGACTATATTGATTATATAGCATGCTGTTGAAACGACTTCAGCCCAAAATCGAGAAGAAATTTTACTTTCAATTAACGAGTTCTAGCCATTTCTTGAAGAGATCGATTCTTCCTTTCCACAACTCCATTTTGCTAGGAGTATATGGAGAAGAGAATACATGTTTAAATCCAGAATCATCACAAAATTTTGTAAAATTTTGATTTTCAAATCACTTCCATGATCTGTTCTTATACTTGATATAACACATCCAATTTCATTTTGAATCTTTTTAGCAAATTTTTCAAAATACGAAAATGTTTCTGACTTATTTGCTAGAAAATATACCCAAGTAAAACGGGAGTAATCATCTACCATT
Organism: Eucalyptus decipiens; assembly: GCA_014182575.1. Taxonomy (NCBI): domain Eukaryota; kingdom Viridiplantae; phylum Streptophyta; class Magnoliopsida; order Myrtales; family Myrtaceae; genus Eucalyptus; species Eucalyptus decipiens. The sequence goes on from CM024616.1 coordinate 23,281,717, forward strand.
ACTAGGCAATATTTCTTACCTCCAATACTGGGTTACGGTTGGTCCAAATAGATCCATATGCAGCGGTAGTACATGATTAGTAGAAACATGATTTATTGGTTTGAATGAATTTCTTACCTGTTTTCCCAGAATGCATGGAGTGCATAGATTGGTCTTTTGATACGATAATTTTGGTAGACCTCGAACAAGCTGTTCTGATGAGATTTTGGCCAATTGCTTCATGTTGACATGACCGAGCTTTCTATGCCATAAGCTTGCTTCGTCTTGAATTGAGATTAAGCAATGCGAATCATTTGGTTTTACGTCTAGGAGGTAGATATTTCCATGTCTTCGACCTTTGAAAGACGAGTAGAATCTTTGCTGATTCGAACATGTTCCTTCTTGGAAGAAAATCTTGAATCCAAAGTATCACATAGTTGGATCGATCTTTGAGAAGATTATAATTGAGTCCTTCTACTAGAGAAACATTGTTTATTGTGAGATTTCCAATTTTGACAGTTCCAAATCCCACAATATTTCCTTTCTTTCTTCCTCCAAATGAAACTTTTCCTCCATTCACTTGAATAAGCTTTATGAAGCAATTTGAGTCTTCCGTCATGTGTCTTGAACATCCGCTGTCAAGATACCATTTTACATTTTTCTTGACGGAGACCTGCATTTAAAAAAGAGTCTCAAACTTTCTTTGGTACCCAAATTTTCTAGGGTCCTTTGGTGTTAGTAGAATAATCATTATAAGGCCATGCTTTCTTGACAGGCTTCCAAATCATAGGACATTCCTTTTCAAAGTGATCATGACTGTTACACTTTGAACATCTTAGAGCATTTCGACCTACAGATTTTACAAAAACTTTCTTGAAATGATTTTTGTAAGCCTCTTTAGATGGTCTCTTCTTAATTCTTTCTTTTACTTTAGGAAAATCAATCAAGGGAATTGTTTTTGCTGTCATACCTAGACCAGACTTATTGAAGTAAGGTCTTTGAACCGAAAGAACTTTTCAAGTTTTTCAGATCCTATAGAAAATTTCCTTGAAATATTTGATAAGTCAGTTTTTAGAAAAGTATTTTCTTTTAAAAATTATCTTCTTTTTCTTTAAGAGTTGAAACATTCAAATCTAAACTTTTGATTCTTTCTTCTAAAATGTTTTCTTTTTGTTTTAAAGCTAAGTTTTCCCTTTTTAGTTCGGAAACTCTTTTGAGAGAAGTCTTAAGATTAAAACAAAGTTCATCGATATATTTAGAGACTTTGACAGAATTTTAAAATCACTTACCTCAAATTCACTTTCCGAGTCGATCCAGAATCTGTGCGAGTCGATTGTGCCATCGGACACGATTGGCAAATTCATCCTCACTTTCTTCACACTCGGTATCACTCCAAGTTTCGGCTTTGAGTGCTTTTCGAAACTTTTCAGCTTTTCCTTTCTTCTTCTTCGAAGAGGACAGTTAGGGTCTTATGTGTCCCTTTTTCTTACATTCAAAACAAACTACATCTTTGTTCGGTTCCTCATCATCAACAGACTTGGATTGCTGTCTTTGAAAATTTTGTTTCTTGGAGTTGAATCTTCTTCCTTTTCTATTCAGTTTTCTGAACCTTCTTATCATAAGAGCAAGCTCCTCGTCGTCCAGATCATCTTCAGAATCTGCATCATCAGAATCATCATTTGATTTTAATGCAATGGATTTCTTACCTCTTGAATCTTCGTCTTCATTGATTCGTTCCACTTCATAAGACTGAAGAGTTCCAATCAACTCATCGACATATAGTGGCATAATTCTTTGCGTTTCTCTTATTGAAGTCTTGATATGATTTCAATCCTTTGAGAGTCCACGCGGTAGCTTGTTCACTTTCATGGGATCGAGATCTTTTGTCCTTGGTTCTCAAGACCATTGACAATATCGTAAAACGACTAAACATGTCGGTTATAGGTTCTCCTGGTTTCATTTTGAAGGATTCATATTGACCAAGGAGAATGTTGATTCTGGTCTCCTTCACTCGATCTGTTCCTTCATAGGTGATGTGTAATCTGTCCCATACTTCTTTTCTTTGTAACACAAGAAGATATTCTGTTATATTCGGTTGGTGACAAAGCACAATATAAAGAGTAAATTGCTTTTGCATCGAGTGCTTGTCTCTTATTGATTTCTTCTGAGTCATTCCACTTTGGTCTCAATTGTTTCTTTTCCTCTTTCGAAACCGAGCGGCGGTAGGAGTGATCCCTTTTCCACAACGTCCCATTCCGAGAGGATCCTTTGATCGCGAAAAGGCTTTCATCTTGTTCTTCCGGATGTTGTAATCCTTTCCATCAAAGTAGGGAGAGTGCAGTATTGCTTTGCCCTTCCATTAGCCACAGTGCCAGCATACTAGCCATGGATCTTTTACTCAAAGTAAAACACTTCAAATAAAGTAAGAACACGAGCTCGATACCAATTGATATAGCTAGTGCTAGTACCTAGAGGGGGTGAATAGGTATATAATCGATTTTTCTTTGATAGACGCACAATACTTAGACAGGTTAAGTAATTGCAACAAATAAAAATCAATCGTAAGACTCGGTGAATGAAAGAGAGAATTGGACACGCGGTTTATAGTGGTTCGGCTTGATTCAAGCCTACGCCACTCTTACGCACCGACGACCAATCGGCTGGATTCCACTATGAACAAAGAGATGTTACGGCGTTGATCTTCCTTGATTTACGGGTGTAGATGAACTACCACACTCACTCAAGGTATCACCAAGTATAGACACTCTCTGTATACAATTTCGCTCGGTCGTATCGACTAATAATCAAGGCGTTTCGAGACTCGGAATTTCTCTATCGATCACACTTCTAAAACAACTAGAACGTCTTCTTTTTATACTCCTTTATGCCATCATACCCGTTGGCACTTACCAAAGAATTCCTCCAATCTGCCCCGTTGGACGGAATCAATCAAGAAGATCATTCGAGCTAAAAAAAGAATCTGAATGATAGCCCATCAATCCTGTTCGCCCATACAATCAGGATCTTGGTTTCCATGAATAGAACCTTCCAAGAATACTTCGTCGATCATCGGATCTTCAATTTGATCTAGATACGAATTAAAGAATCCGTTATACTTATCCAGCAAAAAAAATCTTCTCCAGAGATCAAGATAAAATCCTTAACCATAATCTTCAGATTTGGATTTCCTTCGACACTGGATCAGATAGACTGTCAATGAGAATAATTTTGAGTCTTAAGTCTTGAGTCTTGAATTCTGAGTCTTGAGTACTGAGTCTGGTGATCAGAAAGTCTTCAGACGCAAATATCCAGACTAGACTGATGAAAACGTTTTGTCAACTTCAAAATCTTCTAGAGCGATTTCTCCAACAGGCTCCTTGGCTGATTAACAAAGCTCTGTTTCTTGTTCTTTCTGGTTAGAAAATAAATAAGTGACAGGTGTACTAAATTCGACAATTAAACTGATATATTAATCATAGAAGCAATTTTTGATTTGGTGTTGATTGTACATGGTCCAATTCTTGAGCTGTCCACCTGTATTTGAGATTACTCAAAGGAAAAAAAAAAAAAAATTATAATTCTTTGTTATGAAAGCTGATCAACTTTGATGGGCTCGTGAAGGGAAGGCGACGCGTTGAGGAGGCGGGTCTCTTTCTATGGTTATCTCCGACCCCATTTCTGTATTTCGAATGTGGTAACGACACGATTTAATTTATTCAAGAAAAGGGGTGACGACTAGACTTGTTAAAATAGATTCTAAACTTTTTTTTAAACTCATATCTAATGGGTTAGTTATGTCCATAAATGGATTAAGAATTGCAAAGCCTAAATATATATGATTGTTAAATGGGTTTACAGTTTACACAAACACAACCTACCTTGGTGATTTTCTGTTCACCCTTTATGAGAAAATAATGGACTTTTCAGATTGTTCTAAGTTCAAAGAAATGTTGATTAGCCTGCAAGATGAGTCCGACTTCACCCTTATTACAAATTTCAAGATGGTTTCTTTTTACCCCATTATTTATTATTTTTACTAATCTTGTAAGTTTGATATGTTAGTTATTACAATATACATTTCCTTGGTTGCATTTGGCATTGTTATTTTTTAGGAAATATTATAATCTTAGTTCTTGTCATTGCATTCCGTAGTCAACATAAATTATCTTTTTCAACATCTTATATTCCATTTAATTAAAAATTTCAATTCCTCTATGTTATTTGCCGCTGTATTTATATAAATTCACTACCAAGTTAACTTTCTCTCATTCTTCATTGTGAATCAATACAAAAATTAAAAAATTCTACGCAATTCTATATCTAAATAACATATACACATAGAAAGATTAAAGCGGTCTAACTTAGTGGATACAGATTTTCGTAAATTGGATTAAATATGGAAGTATTTTAGTAAATGAACTGAGTCGGGTATGGATCACTAACTTTGTATTGCATATAAATTAGCCAAAACATGTTAAATGGATCGATTTCAATTAGACCATTTTCGAGCCAACCCAAATCTAAACCCACCCATTCGGTGGCCTTGGCTACGACATGTCTTAATTTATTTAAGTAAACATTCACATTCAAATTTGATATTATGCCATGAGATTCATTTCCTTCACTTTTAATGTTGCACATGTCATATGGATGGTAGCGACTAGAGAGATCTAAGCAGGCCCTACCATCATTCGTTGCACTAAAGACGGTACGAATCATTCGCTTTAAACTTTGCAAAAAAAATCAAGGGTGCAGGTTTTTGTGATGTGGCCCACATATAAGTTTTAAATTCAAATAGGAGATATATATCCTAATAATTAGGGAGAAAATTAATTCAATTTACACAAGAGAGAATCAAATGTCGTGTGTCCAAAGTATGCAATTGCTATTTGGATCATTGTTCCGAGGGATTTCAGTGGGTTGAATTTGATATACAACCCAACTTTCTATTTTCATTGTTTCTAGATATTTTCAGCATGTATGATAGAGTAGAATCAAGATACTGAACACACGATAATAAACTAAAACGAAAACACAAAAAAAAAAAAAAAAAAAAAAAAACATTAAATTTACATGATCTAGTCAATATAACATACCCTATAGAAAGAGTAGTACAAAATTTCACTATAAATCAAGCGATACAATAGATATTACAACCACACTCAAATCATGTAAATACTCTTGGTAATTTTTAGTTTTCCAATTACTCCAAGGAAAGAATAGCACATGATTTCACTATATATCAAACAATAAGACCACAGAGAAATTATGTGTAATTAGAGAACAGCACAAGCCATGGCGCTCTTGCACATTAACAGCTATAAATCGTACTCATTATGTTGAAGAGACCAAACCCACAATCCAACAAAAAGAATATTTTTATACAAAAAAAAAAAAAAAAAAAAAAAAAAAAAAAAAAACCATTATCGAAAGTCGAAATGGACTTCAACTCCAATAGGGATAAGAAGCTTTGGGGAAATTAATTTTCATTTTTGCATCACTCGGGATTCTGTTGGCAAGAGTCCAGTTCAAACTTTCCTAACATAGACTTGTTTTCCCTGGAAATCATTAAAATGTGGTTTTGCCTCTAAGTCAAAGAAGAGGTGTGCAATTGACAAAATGACCTTAATAATATGTAGGTTTCCACAACACGATCTTCATAAGCTTCGATTGAGATTCACTAGTTCGAGAGATCCACTTTTCAGTCGGTCGTCGATTAAGTAAAACCATGTGTTTCCAAGACAAAGTTTGAACGGTGAGGTCAATGTTAGAGTTTTTCCTGATGTGGACTAAATTAATTGATATTGTAATTTACTGTTTTTACGGCTACCGTAAAACAGGGTTGGTCTAAGGTGAGATAGAAGGTTTCTTAATTAGTCTAATATGGGCTGGCTAGTGTGGGCCGAGTTGAGCCCTTGCCCGTAATGAGGGGGCCTACGTGAAACTACATAAATAGTCTTCAAGTCCTCCTCTAACCCCGATTCTCACGTGTATCCTCACCTACAGGGGCGTTTACTTAACGCTGCACGTGAGGGGGGCCGCCTCATTGAGCCGGTGATACGGAGGGCAATAGAGGAGAAGAACGTGCGTGGATCCCCTGATACATGTGGGTAATCCTTTTTAAAACCGCTTCAAGAACGATGGATCCAGGTGCGTTAATCTTTCTACTCAATTATGCGTATTCTTATTCTGGTTATGGAGATCTTGGGGTTGCGCATTTACGTCTAACATGTGGTATCGGAGCAACCATAACCAACTAGAACTTGAACGCATATTGATTTTGCCCTAATTAGTACGGATCTTGCCCTAATTTGTGATTTTCGAGATTTTTATTCAATAAAATTTAAATTAAATCACAAATTCGGACTGGGCTCGACGAGGCGAGCAAGAGGGTCGGCGGCGCGTCGCCGGGGGAGGCCGCACGCGCCCCCACGCGCGGCCACGCGCCGCCTGGGCGTCGAACGCGCCACGCGCGTGAGATCCACGCGCCACGCACTTAGGCGGCGCGTGAGGGCGCGTGGAGTGTCGGATCGGCGCGTGGCTGGTGGCGTTGGATTCGTATGGCCGTCCTCTACGTCGTGGTGTATTTATTTTACATATTTGATAATTTTATGGATATGAAAATACATACGGAATCCTAAATACGTGAATTTTTAGTGTATTTTTGCGTATTTTTCTTGTATTTTATGTGATTTTGGAAATACAGGTGATGAGTTACTAGTATGTTATCACATAATAAAAGGTGTGATTCATCAACAAAAATCAAATTTTATTGTGAACGGAAGTTCGGGGCTTAATGCGATACAATTCATATGAGATTGTATTTGAGTTATGTATTGGTGATGAGAAACAATAAAGATTATGAATTTTTTGTTACTCAAGTATACTCCTTTACACACTGGTAATCTTTGAATGATGGACAACTTAAGGACTCGTGACCAAACGATGTACCGATTAACACATCTGGCCGAATGTGGGTAATGCATGTCAATTAAGTTCTGCATATTGTACGTGAATTCATCCTGGCTTGTTAATGTCTATCGAGTTAAATAGTTTTTTATGGTAAGGGAGTATGGCAATATTTATGCAGAGCAATAGTATCTATTGTTGAATTTTTAGATATTTGGTTCTCTGATTTGACTCAATTAATAGGCCACTGGTTGATTACAATGATAATTTGTTATTTAAAAATTAGCTAATAAATCAGTTGTTGGCCTTGGAGTCATGTTTTGCCATATGATACTCATGAGTAACAAGCTTGTCAATCCGGTGTACCTGTATTGCTTATTGATATCAACTTGTGAGGATCGCTTTGGATCGGCGTTCTTTGATGTTGTTATAATAATTAGTAATCGGGGTACACAAAAGATGATTGCTTCATGTTATGAGAAGTTTCTCGTGTTCTTTGTGATCGTTGATCTCATTGGAATCTGTCTTTCGGGTTCGTTATATATATAATCTTTATTTATCAATATATGTATAAATAAAGATTTTATTAATGAATAAAGCAATGTAATTAGCATGATATGTGATTTTGGTGATATGATGCCCCTATCACTAAAGTCAAAATCACATGTATATGGTGTATGTGAGAAGTAAAGTTTATATCCCCGGTATGAGAGAATTTCAATGATTCAATTGAGTAGTGACCGCCAAAGTGGCACGCTTGATTGGGTTTGAGAAATTTCGAGTCTCGTATAATGTTTGGGATGTCTCCCGATTTAATGCGTGGTCATACTCCCAAAGGAGGTGATTGTGTATTAGTTCATGGAGGGATACATGATAGTGTGGTGGAGGAGTGACCGATCCTAATGGTTCATATGCCCAAAGGTGATGAATTCACGTAGATTGGAATATATTCTCATAACCCTTATTATGTGGGAGTGTACAATTGCATGTCATGTATTCTGCCCAAAGGTGATTATGTGAATTTGCATGTAACTCTCCGGATGTGTACTTGTACGTCAAGTTACACGGTACTCACATGATGCTAATTATATACATTGCTTGGTTTTCAGTCACCTTTTCGTGATTAATAACTCCACTATTATTGAGGTTTTTACTGCTTCAAATTTTAAGTTGTGGACATATGATTTGTTGCTTGAGAAAAGAGCAATTGAATTTGTTTATTGTCTGAAGCGTTACTATTCTAGAACACTTGAAAAGAGGTTTGCCTACGGACTGCACTGCTATAAGATGATGGAAGCCTTAGTTGCTTGAAATTATGACTTGTCTAAAGATCATAAATTCATTAGTTGCAAATTGGCGTACAAAAAAAACTTGTAGCTATCGTTTTCACTCTGAAAGAGGGGTGGATAATTTATAGTAAAGAAATAATTATTTCTTTAAAGATTCTTCAGTGAATGTGGCATCAATAATTTATTTTGATATGGAATTACGCCAAAGAGATACAAAATTTATATAGTGCAACCGGATGATTTTGCAGCAGTTTCAAGTAAACTTGTGTGTAGACGAAAAGTTCTAATTAATGGTCTTAAGTAAGTTTCCGGACAATATTATTAAAGTTTCATAGTGTTGTTATTTTGTTCAATTAGGAACAAAGTAATTCAATATACTTGCAAGGTCGGTGGGAGGAAATTTATTTTTCTCATACTTTATGTACATGATGTTTTGCTTACAAGTTATGACCTTGAGACATCTTATATCCTTTGTGCGAGTCAGTAAGGATTGTTTTTGCCATATTATATTATATTTTCTCGGAGGACATTTGCTGATTGTATATTGGAAATATTCAATATACATCATTGCAAGCCAGGAATTGCTCCTGTTGTTAAGGGTGATGGACTAAATCTATCACATTGTCCTTATTTAGATATTGAGAAAATCTAATTAAATGAAGTACCTTGTATCAGTGCACTTAAAAGTATAATGTATGCTTTGATTTTGCACTAGATTAAATATCGCCTTTGCGATGGGACTTCTAGGCAGATATCGGTTAAATCCAGGATGCGATCACTGGGTTGCTGCTAAGAAGGTTTAAAGGTACTTAAAGAAGACAAGAGATTATATGCTAATTTATAGACAAGTTTAATTCTTGCAGTGTTAGTAACATTCTTTTAGGTTGTTACTTGGGCTATTAGGCTCATGAACCTCATGACGGAGTTGATCGTTTTAATTTGATGGATAGATCCATACGGTTGTATTGAGATAACAAATTTGTAGTATTATTTATTTACTACAGAGGTCTCAAGGGGTCTAAATATATGGTGATCAAATATTTTTGACCATAAAGAAACGGTACAGAAAGGTGACTTATAATATAACATATTTTCACGAGATGATGTGGTTGCGATCCACTAACTAAAGGCCTACGCCCATGTGTATTTGAGTGACATGTCATTAGCATGGGGCTAGGAGTATCTTCGGATACTGTTGTTTAGTGGGAGCTATTTTGGCTTTACTCTGATAAAGTTTTCATCTGTGGTTCGTTACACTTTGTAACGGTTTGATATGTATCAACTTTTGCATTCAATAAAATATTTTTGAATGTATTGTTATTATGTTGAATACATATTGATAAAGTCTCAAGGGATTGTATAAACCTTGAGTGAAGGCTAGGGGCATCCGGGCATCCGGTTATTAGCCTTGTGCATATGTCTTGTGATACATAAATAAAGGTTAACCATAAGGACAAGACATATGTGGGTTCATTGGAACCATAAAGCATTCTCTAGTGGCACAAGTTTTTGTGGCACCTAAGGTAAGAGAATGGTGACTAACAAATGGGATCTCTCTATGAGAGATGTTATCCATTTGACACACTACCATATTGAATCCATATCAATAAAGTTGAGAACATTCGTGACCATGGAAGGCTCTGTGTGTATACATGCAATTACCGCCATGATTCGGTGTTTAAGACTTTATGGGATAGGATTGACTATTAAGAATTATCTCTGGACCAAATGTGCGCACATACGGTACGATTTCAATTAATATAGTCCAAGTGGGAGAATGTTAGAGTTTTTCTGATGTGGACTAAATTAATTGATATTGTAATTTACTTTGTTTTTACGGCTACCGTAAAAAAGGGGTTGGTCTAAGGTGAGATAGAAGGTTTCTTAATTAGTCTAATATGGGCTGGCTAGTGTGGGCCGAGTTGAGCCCTGGCCCGTAATGAGGGGGACTGGCTGGAAACTCTATAAATAGTGCTTTCAAGTCTCTCCTCTAACCCCGATTCTCACATGTATCCTCACCTAAGGGCGTTTACTTAACGCTGCACGTGAGGGGGGCGCCTCATTGAGCCAATGATACGGAGGGCAATAGAGGAGAAGGACTTGATGCGTGGATCCCCTTGATACATGTGGGTAATCCTTTTTCCGCTTCCGCTTCAAGAACGATGGATCCAGGTGCGTTAATCTTTCTACTCAATTATGCATGTTCTTATTCTGGTTATGGAGATCTTGGGGTTGCGCAATTTACGTCTAACAGTCAAATCCCAGCTGTCATTTTTATGGTTTCTTGCCCTTTCGGTTTGCCGTACAACCAGAAAGTCATACATATACAGTGGCTTGAATTTGACCCACCTAATCTGTTGTTAATAATGCAGAAACTCACCACTTGCAATCTAAGTCAACCGAGAGGAGGATGAAATTCTCGCGTAATTGCTCGATAAAATAGATCGCGAACTATTACTTCGCAGCTTGAAACATTCAAGTCTTCACAAGGAAGACGTCCCATGGCACTGGTGTTTGAACTGATATTTTATATATATATATATATATATATATATATATATATATATATATATATATATATATATAAACTTTCTTACCATAGTTGCAAATTAACGAAATTTAATGGGGCTACACGTCGAGATAGGAAGACTGCCACACGTGCAGAAACTCGTGTTGAAAGAGAGCTTCAAAACTTCATTGATGGAAATACTGAGATGAGAGGACTTATCCACAGCCAAAGATTTTGACACTCGGGGCATTTTTTATGTAGATTAGCGTGATCAAATGGGTCTTGATATTCGACCCAAATAAAAAATAAAAAATGGGTCTTGATAGTTAACCGACAAAATCTAAGATAATCTGCATGCGTACCATCATAGCTAATCATAATTCATACTTGCATTTGGCAGACCACCGACAAAAGTGGCCCTTTTCTTCCACAGAAAGAAAAACGATTTCACGCGATTTTTGTCCATTTTTCGTCCACGTGAATGTCAATCTGTTAAGGGGTTACTTTTATATTTACTGTTTGTCTGACCATATCCACAGGAATATCACTGCAAGTTTATGTGTTTTCAGTGTCGGACCCTCGCGCTACACAATTATTGAAGTAGGACAGCGACAACCAAAATAATCCTAGCAATTGTTGGCATTTGTATGTATTCTTTATGTTTATTTTCTGAATTTTTTTTTTTTTTTGTCGAAAGTAGATATTGCATTCATTCATAAAGATAAATGAGTCTTACAAGACAACAATGGATAAAATTCTGAATATAGAATTTCCGAAAGGGAGAGAAAAGGAAAATTCACCCAATTTGTAGAAAGGTTTTTGGCTCAGTGTATTCTAGCTAGCCAATCCGCTGCTCCGTTTGCTTCTCGTGGACAGTAGACTACCCGTATTGATTTGCAAAGGGCTAACTCTTCTCTACACTTTTCCATTATCTCCTTCAAATCTCATGGTGATTCGGCCCGGCCCATTATAATGTCAACCAAACTTAAACTATCACTTTCGCACACCCAGCAACCCCTTTGACCTTTCTCTCTTCCCATGTGCCGTGCTTCATTTTTCCTCAAGTATGACAACCCATGCATCAAGGAAAGGGTTTTTGCTTGATGAGAAGAGGACACCTGAGCTTCTATGGCGAAACCCTCGATCACCAGCCCCGTCGAATCTCGCACAATCCCAGCAAGTGAACAGAGGAATTCGCCTGGAATCCATGAAACATCTACGCTGAGCTTCATTTCGTCTCTGTCCAGCGGCATCCACTAAATCGATAAGCTTCGATTTGTGGGTTTTGGTCCTTTTAGATTCTGCCATCTGCTGAAGTTTTTTTGTTGTGCTTGTGCAAGATCCACAAGATCGATCAGTTGCGGAGGCTTTGCTCGGAAAATAAGGTTGTTGCGGGTCTTCCATATGTTCCACAGCACAGCGATTAGTTCTTTTTTAGGTAAACCTTCCCTACCTTCGAAGATCTCCGTTAACCTCTAATCAAACCTCTTGATGTTGCTTGGGTTGCTGATGATATTGATGCGTGGGTCTACCCATATATTTTTGGTCCACTTGCAAAGTAGAAATAGGTGTTCTATTGTTTCCATGTGTGTGGAGCAAAACGGGCAGAAGGGGTCGGGTAGCATTTTTCTTTTATACAAATTCTCCCTTGTTGGTATGGCGTTTTGACATAGACTCATAGGAACGTTCTCATTTTCGGGGGATAGCTAGACTCCATATTTTGGTCCACAGGGTTCTTTGAGGCATGAAAGAGCAAGACGCCCTGTTTGGTTCTGTTCTTGTGGTGTTAGAATAGGCCCTGTTATACCCACTCTTCACAGTATATATCCCTAACTTGTTCCCTGTCCATACTAGACAATCCTTCTTTGGGTTCGGGCTAAGGTTTATCGCAAGTATCTCATTAGCGGTTTGTTCTTCAAAAAGGTTGAGAATCAAATTTTCCTTCCATGCCGCGAGTCTTCATTAATAAGTTTTGTCACCATAACTGGTTCATTTTGGTTGGCTGGACCTCCAATCACCCCAAACTTTAGCCATCTGTCTTCCCGTATGATGATGAATTTGCCATCCCCCACTGACCATTTAACCTTGATTCTATGGCTTCTCTTCCTGTTAAAATGCTTTGTCATCCCCAAGACAGTCACTGCCCCTTTCTTGCCTTCCACAAGTCTCCATTTGGAAAGTAGATACCTTTTAATATTCTGCTCCACAAAGCTAAAGGATAGTTGGATAATCGCCAAGCTTGCTTGCCAAGCATTGCTCTATTAAAGTTAATCAAATCTTTGAACCCCAAACCTCCCTCATCTTTTCTGGTTTTTAAGACTTCCCATTTTTTCCAATGCAAGCCTCTTTTTGAATCACTTTTCTACCACCAAAATGAAACAATTCTTCTTTCTATAGCTTTACTTATAGAGATTGGAAGTTTAAAGATTGACATCGCGTAATGAGGGAGGGCTTGTACAACGCACTTGATCAGAATTTCTTTGCCTGCTTTGGTCAATAACTTTTATTTCCATCCCTCTAGCTTCGAGTTTACTCTTGCTAGAATCCAAGCGAACATCTCTTTCTTTGAATGACCCAATTCTGCTGGAATGCCGAGACATTTCCCTGTTTTGTCTATTATTGGGACTCTGAGCTCTTGTGCTAAATTTCTTTTCAGAGAGATAGGACTATTACTGCTGAAAAATACCCCTAATTTATTTAAATTAATGGCTTGGCCCATTGCATAGCAGTACTGGTTGAGAATATTTGCTAAGTTTTGGCATTCAACAATAGTCTCATCCAGAAAAAATATAGCATCATCGGCAAAAAGTAAATGAGTCAATGTAGGGCAGAACCCGTTTAGTGTTATACCCTTGATGCTTCCATCTTCAATAGCTTTGTTCATCAACTAGGTCAAAACGTTTGCTGTTAAGATGAATAAATATGGAGAAAGAGGGTCGCCTTGTCTAAGTCCTCTTGAAGAGCTGAAATATTGAGTTGGTTCCCCGTTGATCTTCACACTTAGGGACACTGTCGAAACACATTGCATAATTAAAGATACCCACCTCTCACAGAAATCCATTTTTAGCATGCAATCCCTTAAAAAATCCCATTCAATTTTGTCATAGGCTTTCTGCATATCCAGTTTCAAGATCGCCTGAAATTTTTTCTTCCTTTTTGTAATTATCAGCTGATGTAGTACTTCCTGAACGATTAATATATTATCCTGAATTTGTCTACCTTGTACAAAGGCACTCTGTTCAGGCTCTATAATCTCTGGAAGCCAAATCTTTAGTCTATTAGCCATGACTTTTGAGATGATTTTGTAGTTGAAGTTGCACAAACTGATAGGTTTGAATTGGCCTATGTTTTCTGGATTTTTTACTTTTGGTATCAAGGATATGCGTTTTGTTGAGAAGGGGGTCGATGGTACCTGTTTCGAAAAAGTTCTGCACTAGCTGGACCAAATCCAGCTTTATGTCCTCCCATGACTATTGATAAAAGAGGCCATTTAGTCTATCGGGTCCGGGGGCTTTTGATGAGCCCAATTGGAAAACCGCTTCTTTTACCTCTTCCATGGTAATGTTGGCCATCAGATTTTCATTTATTTCCTATCTTACTGGGCTGGGACACTGATTTAGGATTGGTTGATAGTTCCTAAGACCCTCCAATTTGTATAGGTTCCGATAGAAGGACCTTATGTGTTCTTTAAGTGCTGAAGGATCCCTACGCTAACTTTGATCTTCCATTTGTAGCATTGTAATCCTATTTCTCTGTCTTCGCTGCACTATAGTTGCGTGGAAGAACTTAGTGTTCCTATCTCCCCATTGCAGCCATTTAATGCATGATCTAATCCCCTAGAATTTTTCTTCTTTTTTCCACAGCTGTTCTATCTGGTCGACAATGTTTTGGGCTTCCTTCCTACTAGAATTTTTGGACTTCTTGTTAGTTAGCTCTATTAATGCCTTGTTGAGCTCCCTAATACGACATGGTGCATTGGCAAACTTCTCTTTGCTCCACTTTGTAAGCTCTTGAGAAGTATCATTGACTTTCGCTGAGAAACTTGTCTGATTTAGTGGCATTTTGTTCCATATTTTCTTGATGATCTCTCCATACTTTTCATTTTCTGTCCCGTATGCTTCAAACTTAAATTCTCTCTTCCTTTTCTTACTTTCAGGATGCAACACAAGGAGAAGAGGGCTATGGTCCGAGCCAATTGTTGGAAGGGCTTGTACTTCAGCGTTAGGAAAGGTAATTCTCAAATCCATGGTACATAGAACTCTGTCTAGTCTTTTTTTGACAAGGGCCTCCCCTTGCCGGTTATTTGCCCACTTGTAAGCACACCATTTGCTATCCATGTCCATTAGGGAACACTCAATTAAAAGATCTCCAAACGCTGCTATTCTGTGATTATCTGCTTCTCGTTTCCCCACCTTCTCCCACACATATAATATTTCATTAAAATCTCCCATGCAAATCCACGGTAGATGGTTTGTTGACTGGAAATCCTTCAGCTTTTGCCATAGCTTTAGCCTTTCCCCAAAATTCGTCAGTGCATGAAGAAAAGTTATCCGCATGTGATAGCCACTGTCTGGATCTATGCACTCCAAGTCAATGAACTCTTTAGCGCTAGCATTCACCTTTAACACCACTTCCTCACTCCACAAAATGGCTAAGCCTCCCGCTACTCCTTCCGGGTTTTCTATGAACATATTTTGGAACTTAAGTCTCCTTTTAACTCCTTCCACCATCGTTGCTTTGTTTTTTGTTTCCATCAAGAAAACCAGATTGGGCCTTTCAAGAGCTACTAGAGCTCTTAGTTCCTGGAATGTCAGGGGATTGCCCAGCCCCTGACAGTTCCAGCTTATAATTTTCATATCGTTGCCAGTGGCTTATTAGAGCTAGCCACCAAAGCCCACTCATTACCATCTTTGATCAACTTAATTGGGGTCTCCAAAAGCTCCGTATCATCGATCATTAGGGGAACTTGTTCTGTTGTGCATTTCTATTTTTTTGCCCTCTACACCTTCATACTTTTCTTGCTGCATTTCCCAACTTTCAATAGGATCGGCTTAGTAGCTTCGGAGCACATAATCTGTTTGCCATGATCTGTATTTTTCGTAAGGAGAACTGTTGATTCTTCTAGTGCCTCCTGTTCATTTGAACTTTCTGCCCTTCAAACCTCAATAATTTCGTCCTGGAAGTAATATTGTTGGCTTAGTAGCTTCGGAGCACATAATCTGTTTGCCATGATTTGTATTTTTCGTAAGGAGAACTGTTGATTCTTCTAGTGCCTCCTGTTCATTTGAACTTTCTGCCCTTCAAACCTCAATAATTTCGTCCTGGAAGTAATATTGTTCCCAAGTTTTTCTTGGACTCTCAACCTCATCTAACGCATTCTTGAGAGAGAGAGAGAGGGAGGGAGGGAGGGAGGGAGGGAGGGAGAGAGGGAGAGAGGAGAGAGAGAGAGAGAGAGAGAGAGAGAGAGAGAGAGAGAGAGAGAGAGAGAGTTGTGCAATTACGGTTTGCAAGAAATGCACCAAATTCAACATTTGTCATCCAATGATTGGTACACATAAAGCTATACAATGAATAATGGAAGGCCATCTCCATCTTCCAACTCAAAAGCTTAACTCAAGATAGACATTTTGTTAAGAAATCAATATGTAAATAAATAAAAATCAGTATCCATTTGAAATATATATAAATTAAAAATATATATATTTCGAACTCACCAAAATGTTCCGCAAAATTTAGTAATTTCCAAGAGAATCACAACCTGCTAAATTTAAAACTTGAAAATTATCAAATATATAACTTGAAGAATATCAGTCCATTTCTACAATTAATATGTTTGAAAATCAATTTCTATCACTTTAAGTAATTGACCTAAGGGCAAATATTCATTAATTTAGCCATAATGGATCACTTTCCGTGGATACAATTTGGACTTTCTTCTAATACGATACTAATAACCCAATTGACATTTCCACTTGGGGTATCTATTGTCTTCAAATTCCTGCATATTAATTGATGTAGGAATTTTCCGAAAGTCCCACTTCATCGACTCAATTTTTTGTTTTCTTTATGTATCAGAGCTACACAAGGACACAATGATCTTTTCTTCTTAAAGAAAAAAATCTCCAAATGATTACCTTGTGGATACTGCGCTTGATTGTTTGCTTTTTGATTTACTTCAATTCCTATTTTTTAGGTCAGAGATATCACGGAAGGAACCTCCCGACTACCCCAACCCATGTTTCAAAATTGTCGGTGGAAAGACTATCAAGAGTGATTACAAAAGCCGCTCTCTGCTCTTCACTGTGGAGGTGGCGACATTCAAACAAGTCTAGATATGTGGATTCCTATCCATCCATAATACCTTTAATAAGAATTGTGGTGGAGCAAGTCTTGCTCAACAACCAAGTACAAGGAGCAATGGCACACCTGACGGAGGCTACTGGGGGCTCAGCCCCCTTGGTTCAAAATATTTTTCTATTACTAAAAGTCGAAAAATTTCGAAATAAATTATATATAGATGACATCTCTTTCCCTCACCCAATATGGAATTGGATAAAAATGAGATGTCATGCTACAATATGACCTCATGGACCCATAATCCAATACCGTATATTGCCAAATAGGTGATTTTCTCTAGAAGATTAAACAATTATGAAATGCAGAAACAACATACATGTGGAGTGGGATCGACTCTCGGCCGCATAGTTGCGTTTTAATTTCTATCATTTTCTTACAACAAATTGAATCTTGGTGATCCAATCTTAGGAGGCAATATCATATTGTATAAAGCTATAACTATTCTTAGTCACTGTTGGTGTAGGAATAGCTGCGACCCTCCTAATCTTGTTGAATTTACATAATCCTGAGGAAAATGAGCAGGTATCCCTGGAATCAGCAGGCCAATCACTCTAAAAATCCTCAACAACAATCCCTCTCTGTAGCTTGGTCCCTTCTCCCAAGTAATCGTAAAGCTTCTCATGAGCTCATACCACGCATTCATCATCATCGGTATCACTTGTAGAGGCGAGAAGTAGTTCTTGTTCGGTTCTTCTGGGATGACCTACATATAAAAAATTAAGCAACCAAGAAAATTGAATGAGTTGTCTTATCCAATTACAACATGCCATGCACGGTTAACTCTTTCTTCTTTCTTCTGTTCTTTCACCTTTTGAGCCCTGCTAAGCCAATTCCTGAAGTTCATGGACGTGACAACGTTTTTTTGCTTTGGAGGAATTTTATTGCATAGACAGTCTGAATGGCAAACTCCTTCTCTTGTGCAATTTCAATCCAATGGTATATGATTTATCCACATCATAATTTCGTTTGATATGAAATGGATATACATAGCATTTAGCTAAAGCTACTTTGAGAGCCACTTTGTCCACCAACTAATATAACTAAGCCCACAAAAAATAATTTAGGCGCGCGCGCGCGAGAGAGAGAGAGAGAGAGAGAGAGAGAGAGAGTTCCTCACCTTCCCTTGATATTTGCTATTGAAATAGCAACAACGCCCAAAGTGCGTGAACGTGGAAGCTGAATCATCGAAAGGCAACCTAGGCACAATGTCATTGGCATAAACGAATCGAAAGTACGCAATCCGATGTTCTTTCAAGACCCTCTCCATGAACTCCCCAAACTTGTCATCTCCAACCCTAGGTTGACCAAAGGTGTAGACCCCCTCCAATCTCTCCATCAGCCACGTCTCCCCGTGAATGGCCAAGATCGCTGGGAAGAGTATCGCCAACGCACCTCCCAAGCTGTGGCCGGTCAACACATACTTCACTTTGTCGTTCTCGCCAAGCAGCGACCTTAGTTTCTCCCTTATGGCATAGTAAGCGAACGGCGCGGGGGTTTTGAGAAGTGGGTCAAGCTCTTTCGGCCAACCTAGGGTCTTCTGGAGGCCTAGAGCTTTCATGAACCCGCCATGGACATTCCCAACTCCTGGTAACTCGTACCGTGAGAGGTCAACGTCCAAGCACCAATCAGCCGCATTGAAAGGTTCCGTGCCTCGGAAGGCGACCATGATGGTGTCGCGGTCCCGTAGCATGAAGGCTTGTGTGGTTAATTTGCTTTGATAATCTGCAGAAGAAAAATAACAGGTATCTGTCAACTGTTATCTTGGTATATTATCCACAGCTTTAGAGATGGCAGCATAGCTCCTTACCATTCCAAAAGTTGTAGGACCCCAAGAAATCCATCTGCACAAATGAGCGGACATAACTGTTATAAAGGACTAATTCGATTATTGTTCAGCAACATATGTCGCCTCTTTTTAGGATGGTATGGCCAGGTTCAGTTAGTATTAGGAACTTAGTCAATTAAGCTCTTTAGTATAAATTATGATCAATTTTTGACACCTTTTAAGTTTAATTGTCCCTGACTAATTAAGTTGCACAGAGAGCGTGCTTCAAACAGATCAGCTTTGCGAATTCTTGTTTCTGGTCCTCGCTTCTTATGTCTTTACGTGGTCACAACATGATCCATGCTTTCATTTATAGATTAACCCCAAGCCAAGTAGTGTTTATTTCCGATTTAGATTCTGTCGTTTCACCTGCCAGTGGTGGGTGATCGTTGTTTGAAGGTAGGCCTTGTTCTCATAAGATGCTTTCGAAGCCATCATGGAGAGAGCCGCATGGTACTCACTGTCCCCAGGCCTGATGCGGTTGTCCAGTTCCACTCTCTTGTCCATATAGCCAACGATGGATGTATAGCTCCCAGACTCTCTGTCCGGCATTACTTTCCCTGTTCACAGCCCCACATAGTACGGTCAACATCTTTCTAAGTGTAAAGTCAACAGATTGGGTAGACTAATCCTAACTTTTTAGCATGGCACTACTTGATCAATATCTTCAACTAGATATGTTTCCCAGAAAATAACAGCAATTGGTCTGAGAATTTAAAACTTCTATTGGTCGGTGATCTAAGTCAGAAGAAGCTGTTCTCGTGAAGACATGATCAGTAGACGGGCGTTGATGAGTCTAATTAGGTATCCCATAAGCTTAGTCGCTCTTAGTTAAATTTCTTTTAGGAAATTGATGAATCTGAGTGAACTAGATCCAAAAGGATAAAATATATCCAAACTCAATCAGACTTATTTCGAGTTGTTTTAATACAACCTTATTGTGCCATATTGCAATAACTAGATATGCAGGCTGACCTCGAAAGCAGTTGACAAGAAGCCTTCCAAAGTTCCGATTGCTTGACAAGAGATTCAACCAAAACTCGATCACCGACCCGATCAAAGACAGGGGTTTGGCCACAAGAAGCAGAAGCTTCTGCACGAGAATGGATACAAACATGATCCACCTCCGCTCAAAGCTCTCCTCTCCTTCCTCGGAGGAGTCCACGAATTCCCTTTTGTGCACATCGCTGTAGATCAGAATGCGCAAGAGGTCGATGACACCGGCTTTCTCTGGGCTCAACAGCAAGTAGTTGCTGCAGAAACTCTTGTCACAAGCCATGGCTTTGAGGCAAAGAAGAGAGAGGTGATTGCTAGGGTTCTTTCTCAATTTGAGAGGGTCTGTGTACTCGCTGCCTTGGATGGGACTTGTACTGATTCTTGAACTTGGCTTCAAATGCTTATTTATAGAGGTTTCTTTGTCATTGAATAGTCATAGACGTAACTTCTGACTTGGTCTTTGTATATCAATCTGTAGATTAATATCGGTGTACTTGGCATTACTCAAAGAAAGAAAAACGTAAGTAGGAAAGCCGAACGACTTTCGATGGGTTGGTGAAGAAAAACTAAGGCGTTGTGGAGAAGGTGGAGACTCTTTCCGACCCCCATGTCAGCATTTCGACGGAGTCGCAACATGTGCAATTAATATTCAAGAAAGGCGGTTAAAACATGTCTTGATTTGTCTGTGGAAATTTTCATGATTTAACGTGAGACCATGTGATTCATGATCATTTAATTGATGGCACTAGAGATCTCTAAGTGGGGCCCTACTAGTATCAAGTATCAACTATGCCGTTCAAGCAGGGTTGGAAAACGAGGTTGTGCTAAATTCGGCGTCCTTCCAAACGTGATCTAGTTGACATACTGCTCGTGAATATTGTGCTCCATCGCGTTGCACAAAATAGCTACTTGGACATACAAGACGGTCATGAATTATCGTACTCCATCGTATTGCACGCAGTTGCTACTTTGACATATAAGACGGTATGAATCATTCACTTTGAACTTGTGCGAATTCATTTTAGAAAATGAACATCAATTACTCGGCTAAATATTAGGTCCGCAGCTTTTTTAGACGCAGCCCACATTTACTTTTTAAATTTGAAATACAGCTACATTTCTCATTATTTGGTGAATAGATCGATTAATTTACAAATAGAGAATGAAACTCTCATGCATCCAACGGATGCAGTTGGTATTTGGGTCATTGTTCTAAGGGGTTTTAGTGGGTTGAATTTAATTTTTAACCGAACTTTTCATTTTTTTTAAAGATATTTTTAGTGTGTATACAATATTCCACCATAGATCAAGTAATATAATAAAAATAACAATTACACCCAAGTCATTAAAACAATTTCAGTGTTTCAAAACTTCAAATTACACGCAATAATCTCACTATGTTTAGTCTCACGATCCCTTGCAAAGGGGAAAATTGCTCAAAAAGCCCTAAAACTATTGTACAATGGCCAACTTAGTCTTAAACATTTCAATTGTGTTAGTTTAGTCCTAAAAAAAAAATTTTGCCAATTTAGTTTTAAATTTTTCATGTGCCAATTTAATCTTAAAGCTTTTGACAATTTGTCGATTTAGTCCTCACGGTCATTTTTAGACGAAAATCATTAACTTTGTAATCAAGTCAACACCGGTCATCCTATGTGGAGGTGATAAATGATCATTTGTGTGGTGGTCATTAGTCATTAATGTAGAAAACTGTGGTGGTTTTGCTCATTAGAAAAGAGTGTCTATAGGTTAATCCCATTGGGGCCCTTTTTTATTTTAAGATACATGTGCGAGTTGCATTAGAAAAATCTCATATCGGAAAATTGACGTGGTGTAGAGCAATTAAT
This sequence comes from Eucalyptus decipiens, assembly GCA_014182575.1. NCBI lineage: Eukaryota > Viridiplantae > Streptophyta > Magnoliopsida > Myrtales > Myrtaceae > Eucalyptus > Eucalyptus decipiens. The sequence continues at coordinate 23,303,428 of CM024616.1, forward strand.
ATATCTTAGTTAGCCCATAACTCATTGACTTAAGCTTTTGAGTAAAAGTAGATCCGATTGAAAATGCCGACTGGCTCGAATTTAAGTTCCCTCTTAGCAATCTCCCTAAGTGAGGATATTAGACTTTTGCTATGTGCTCCCAAAATTTCAATCCAAGTTGGTGGAAACTTCCCTCCTGCAAAAACCGGATTGGTGCGTTTTTTCAAACACGAAGTGACTTTCACCTACACAAATGAAAAACACACTCAAAAAAATCCTAATCGTATTTCACGATAAAAAGTGTGTTTTTTTCTCACATATGTCAATGGGGTCGCTTCACTTAAGACCAAAAGGACCCACAACGGAGATGCCTGGCGGCACGACAGAGCTGAGTGCTAGAGAAGACATGGACAAAACGGTGGGCTGGAGCATTGTGATGCCGCGGCCGCCATGGTTGACTAAGGAGATGACCAAAAGAAGAAGAAAACCAGTAGAGAGAGAAAGGGAAGAGATGGTGTTTTATTCCATCCTTAGATAGATAAAATGTACCCAAACTAGTCAGTCATTGAGGTCGCTCATGTTGTAACCCTTTGACAAACATATATTGACTATGGGATTGCTGCTTGTAAGTTTGACGGTGGGGCTATTCTCTCACCCTTTTTAGTAAACGGGATCGACTTTGCTAGCCATGCATCCTAGACCATGTAGATCAATACCCATTAGAAGTTTTAGTTAGGAGACTCTTGTGGGGATGAGTGAATATAGAGGGTTGGCCCATAAGACTGGATGATATGTTAGACCATTTAGCAAACATGGGCTTGTAATTGAACTTTTCATGGACTCAAAATACAACCTAAGCCCGGCCATGCAAAGGCATTTTCATGATCCGTGCTTTAGAGGCCACGCAAGATCAGCACGATCGGGCCGACCACTTAACGAGTTTAATTGACCTTCACCTGGTCTGTTTAATTGAGCCTATTTCAAGGTTGTCTCTGGCCGAAAATACTTCATTTCTGGTGTCTGATCTTTGATCCCGAATGGGTGTCGATATATCAAACAGATATATTTATTTCGTGGGATTCCAATCATATAAGCTGAGGTTGAGTTCACTAGCTTGAACAGTAGTAAGCTAGATAATGCCGCTCAAGTGCTTTCACTACACGTTGATAATCAAATAGCTTAAATCTGAGATTCTAAGCTCTAGCTTAAGAAGGCTGCATTTCTCGCACCTCGAACCATCCATTTGTCACGGTTCTTTTATGTATAGTGCCATAGGACGATGATTGTAGTAATCTTGTCCAACAAGGAAAGAGGGTACTTGTTTGTCACATCTAGCGAGATCGGATAAATTGAGACGACTTTCAATACCTTCTTGGATGGTGGAGAGACTAGGAACAAGTCAAATCGCATATATGACATCCACAAAGTGTTACTGGCAGCATATATGTGAAAGTGAATCTAAGGAATTGGGCTAAAATTGTAATGCTGATGCTAATCCAGCGGTGTTAAAATGGATAAGTTCTTGGGAAAGTCCTTGCTATCACCTCACTAATACCAAAATACAATTGGTGAGGACCAATATGAAATGAGCCAAAGTTTGACAATACCTATTAGGGTTTGTAAGTTGAATCAAATTGTAACGTGCGAATCATCCAAAATATAAATGTGAACTTCCATTACCTTGCGTCATCCTAGTTATAACGATGCGTTTATAGCAACACCGAACCTTTTAATACAATGAAAAAGCTCAACAATGCATGGCTTGAAAATAAAAATGAAATGGCCCTATACGATATATGCCAAGGCTCTTTACATGAATTTTTTTATGTAAAAACCCAAATATTTTCAACCAAAAAACAATTGTACATCAATAATGCACAAAAACTCTCTTTTGTATGTGTACGTGTATTATCATTTTATATAGTTATTATGTTGACTACCGATGTAAAACCTTTTTTATACATTTATCGCCGGATGGGTGATGTGTGGATAATTTCATTTTTACAGAAATCTTGAAGTACAAATGTCACCCATCCAACGGTCAATGTTTAAAAGAAAAAAAAAATTTACAATCGCAATGGACCTCATAAAAATCATATATATATTTTGGGGCTGATCTTCCCTTGCATTAGTAATGAAATAGCAATTAATGTTCAGAAGTCCACTTCTACATCACGTATGATAGATGTTTTCTAAGAAAGTAACGTCGTTTATTGAAGGAACCTGAACTGTAATAAATGTGGACTTCAAATTTAGGTAATTAAAAATATTCCTTAAATAGGATTACCATGCAAATGTTAATCTCCTAAAATTCTTTCGGAACTTCCCATGAGGAAGACGCTATTTATAACTTATTGTCCCTCCATTTAACTGGACTAAGACTGTTATTTTGATAGTTAAAAGATAAAATCTCTTAATAGAATAATGCACTGTAAAGAAACCCACTTACCAAAATCCATTTCAAAATGCATAAAATAAAGATTATTAGCAAACCGTAGTGGAAGCATCTGGAACCAAGAGAACCCATAATGGCCATGAATTGGTGAATAAATTAATTTTAGGACCTGCAATACAATACACCAGCATGTATAAGTTATCCTTATGAAATTTAAGATTATAATATATGATTGTATCTATCTTAGATCTTGTCCCAATCATGATACATCCCACCTTCGCTAAGGGACAAAGCAACGAAAGAATTTCGGTCAAATAAGAAAATTCCCCCTCACACCTGTCCTCTTCAAATGAGGAAATCCTGCCAAAACAGAATATAACCAACCAACAACAAATTGATATATATATATACATATTTTAATTTTTTTGGCTACAGATGGCATTATATTCGTGTAGTAAACCATAGGAAGGCCGTATAAGGAAGAAGAAGAAAATGCTGAAAATGACTCGAAGATCTTGGTCACATGATCATATCTTCCCCGTTTAAAAAAAATCTCCACATCTAGAAAGTTAGTTCTTCATTTGACTTTTTTATTTTTTGGGTTATAAGCCAAGAGGGTCGTGATGACCTTCCCAATATTCCAAATCCACACCTCAAGTAATTAATCACCTAGTACACAAGTACTCCAACGTTAAAGGGTACCATGAGAGGTCATCATTGATTCTAGCTACACGATAGGCAAATAATTTCGTACACTTGATTAAAAAAAAATTACAACTAATGGATCAGCCTTTCTTTATACGAAAAATAAAGATTTGGAAAGTACTTTTTGATCATTTTTGTGGGATTAAGATAATTAGTTAATAAAAAATATTTAAGTAATGAAAATTTTTCATTGACTCATTTTTTAAAGAGACATGATAAATGATTAATATTGAGCGCAAAATATTATTAGGAGGAAAGGACGAGTAGATTGTAAAGAGAGCTTCCTATAACCAGTGCATATGTGCAAGGTGCACCAATCATGCAAGTGCGTTAGGTCACACCATGCGTGAAACATAAATTTCCATCAATAAGTCCTGTCACAAAGAACATGAGAACTTATCTCGTTTTGGGAAAGAAACGATAAAACAATTTATTTATTTTTTTTAAGAAAAGGGGTATGGAATGTGTCAGAGATGCAATGCACTTACGCTTTCTAGGTGGTGGTGGTGGTTCCTAAATTCACGAAAAGGGGATCACCCCCCAAAACCCTAATAATAACAAATGATATATAAATCTATATATCTATATCCTCTATTGTAATGTTGGGACCTTTGTGTGATATCCCACATGGTGTCTCTTTTGCTAGATCAGGTTTGACTCGCTCTTTTTTTCCCAAATTTATTTGTACATGCTTCCTCTTTTTTAATATAATAAATGAGATTAGAATGATCCTTACGACAGGAACACTCATTCCACTCGCTTTTGTCTTGGGGAGCAGCCTACCCTCTTGACTATCTAGAGTGATGCACAATACTAATTGTGCACAAGAAAGTGAACAATCAAGCCAATATATAATGCAACATAAAATGTATGCTGATAAGATATTGGGAAGGCTTATGTCCCAGGTTAATATAATAAGTATGTTAATATAATATCATTGGCAGGTAAAACTAGATATAAAAAGAAACTAGTTAAGCTCATAAAATTCCCACTCTTAGGGCATAGAGATTAGTAGAGATGATATATGAGATGGTTGCCCGCCTCAGTCTAATTTATAGTTAAACAACTATTAACTCCATTGAAACCAAGAGAATCAATGGTTAACAATCTCTGTTTTGCTCATCTTTTTGGTGGATCGGATGATTGTCAAACAAATCAATCTTGGATCAGATCATGGGTTCTTACTGAATCAACTCTCTAACATGTTTTCTTAATAATTTTTTATATCGTAGGTCCATTTATTTTGGACAGAATTGACAATTTTGAAAACACTTTTCTAAAAATGATTGGTTATGTCGCTCAAAATAATTACAAACAAAAGATATAATTCATTATCAATAATAATTTCTGCCTAAGCTTTTTCATAGACAATAAAAATATTTTATGTTCATACATTTTTTTAAGTAATACTAACGGACATGTTTAGGAAAATGTTTTCCAATCATGAGTATTCCGCAAAATATATGGACCCTGTGTTTGACACCATGAAACGATATTGTTAGAAACTAGGGATGAGCATCAGTCGAGAGTTAACCTTGGACCGACCCTGGACCGGCCCAACCCTACCGTTTTACTAGGTAAACCTCAGATTCATGAAATTCTCTACTAACCACATGATTTGGTTAAAATGCAAGGTAAAGGCCAGGTACATGACCTAAATATGACATTGTTTATATTGGTGGTATGAAAAATCAAACATATGTCATGCGCTTAATCCACACATACAAGTCAGTTCCTTAATTACTTAGCCAATCCCATGTGCCTTACTTTGACATGCCTCAAACACAAGATTGCACGTTTGCACGTAAAATCTCAATTTCGTGCCCCTTACCTATAGAAAGTAACGTTGCCATCATAGTTGGACTAACAAAAGACTCAATTAATCGTTTACTTGGCCATCACTTTGTCTATTTCTTCATTCAAATGCAGGATGACTTGTTGCCTTTTGAAGACCTAATTCAACACTAACATAGTGCTCCTGTCAACCAGGGATCTATGTTATATCCAATGTCCTCGTTGATACATTTTTGTACTCATGTATAGTCTTAAAAAGAAAAGATATATCCATATATAGAATGCATATAATTACTAAAAGTAAAAGTATAAATAACTTCCTAGTCGACTACTAGGGAAAATTGAGACTTTTTTACCGCCTGAGGACGAAATAAAAATCCCATAAAACCATATAAATATATTTTTATATTACATATATTTAAATATGTATGCGTGTATATTTGTAGTTGCAAATTCTAACACGAAAGTCCAAAACAAGATATTATTATAAAGTACAACCCACATACATACAACAAAATCATTCATGCGTAATCATTTTCCCATCTTTGTTTTGGCTGGCCAACGAGACATCTTCTGGCAAAGGATGCAAAAATGTGAAAGGTTCTTTTATCTGTTTGATACAAAATAGATTTATCAAAGCATAATTGTCTGATTACATTGCAGGAAGAAGGGTAACACTCCACTCATCACAATCGTTTTGAAGAACATCACCATTCATCGCTAACTATCAAGAAAAAAAGGGCAAAAGAGGGGATGAGAAAAGATAACTCATGTGAAGTTATCATCCAAAAATCTGCATTGACCCCACCACTTGCCCACTCTGGAAATCCTTCCCTAAATGTGAATAATTCAAGTTCCCCATTGCTGTCGCCGCCGCCGCCGCCGCCTCTGGCGAAACTGGAAAGCCAATGCCCATTCGCTTACCAGTGTTGCTCACGGAAGCCTCCTCTAGACACTGCACTTGCTTCTTCAAGAACTTGACGTAGTGAATCGCCTCGTCCAGCATCGAGGCCGTGTCCATCTTCGTGCCACCGGGGACGAGTCTCTGGAGTATCCTTATCCTCTCGCTGATCCTCTCCCTCCGGTGCCGTGCCGCCACGCTTTGGGGGTCCTTCGATATCTTCACGTTCCTCCGCTTGGGCGGCTTGATTGACTCCAGATCGATGTGGATTGGCTGCATCGCTGCAATCCGGAATATCATCTCCCTCATCGCCGCCATCGAATTCCTCTTCTCATGCAATGAATTGCCGGACATATACGCACCCATCAACCCGCCCGCCGGCACCGGGCCACCTCCGCTCTTGTAAAAATTGGCCAGCAGGGGGGCGGAGGCTGGGTCATGAACCGGGTGGTTGCCAGTGAACGGGATGGTTGCGGGGCTTTGAGATATCGGCGCGACAGGGCTTCGTTGGTGGAGCGGCGGCAGGTAACTCCCCGCCCCCAGGCCGGTTTGACCGGAGTGTTCGGACAGGTCGTGATGCGAGGTGTCGTAGAGGTCGGGATACTTTTCGGGCTGCATCAATATCTTCATGATGTCCATGTGATCTTCTGGTGACAATTTGATCATGTCGACATCCATGAGAAGACAGAGAGCGCGAGAGAGTTGATTGTTGTGGATCTTTCAGGGATGAGAAACGAGATGGAAGTATAAGGGCGTCGAAGATAAAGATTTTCTTGGCAGAGATAAGGATGTGAGAGAAAGAAAGCAAGAGGATGTACACAGCAATGGAGGTTAAAAGCTTTGTGGGGATGGATTATATCTCATGGACCAACCATCAAAATGGAGCTGCGAAGGTCGAAAGTGGACGGAGCCTTTATATAGCAAGTTGAGGCAAATATAATATAATTAACTGGTAAAATAAACCCAGCAAGTAAAAAATAAATAAAGAAAAAAAAAAGTCTTCTCTCTCGTTTATGATGAGCCTATGATTTAAGCTCCATTTTTGTGGGGCTACCCACTAAAAGAAAGACCCTAAATATATAAAGCCTAATTTTAGGGTTCTGAAATTCTGGTCAAATCATGTGTGTTGTGATGAAATGTGGGTATTAATCACACTAGGCACTACAAAAATGATTTTTTGCCTCGGACATAGATTTGAACTTTCAATCCCATTGGCTAAATCAGCAGTAGGGCATCACATGCGGCGCTTGAATTTAGAAGAACACAGTAACCATTTGAGTGAATTTGAAAAATACATGTCGGTATATAGGGAAAATGATTTTTTTTCCAACAAAAAAGAAAAATTAAATTTAAGGTACAATGCCGTTTTGAACACAAATAAGCAAAAGTCAACAATAGGATGAAGGTCGGCTGCATGGTTGAGACTTGGCTTGGGAAGTATGGGGAGATGAGGAAAACGGAAGCTGGATGTGAAATTTGGAGAAAAATAATAAAATAGATTAGTTCTCACTTAAACTAGAAACACATACATACATACATACATGCATACATACATACATGCATGCATATCAATTTAAAATCTAATTGCATGAGTCTAGGCAAGTACAACTCATCTGAAAAGGCCGACGACTGGATGGCTGGGGTTAAAGAGAAAGTAGGAGGAAAGGTGCATGAACCCAATTGCTTTCCCACAAAGAGAACCTTTTTATTTGATAATTTATAAAGTATCGATTTATAGTATACTTTATGCTTTAGGGAAAAAAATAAATTCACCCTTTCATGCCTGAAACATTACTACAAAACCCCACAATCACATGACCTTTGTCAGACGAACAGCCCCCTCCCTCATCGATCTCAGCTTTGCACGGCGGATTTCATCACTGCCCACCGGGTGGCTCCGCCTCCGACGGTGGATCACTCCGGCGACTTCTTGTTAGATCTAGACATGTTCCTATTTGGCCAACACTGTTCAACAAGAGACAAGAAAAGGTACTAACGCATGACAATAAGGATGTGATAACTAACCTTAGTATTAAAATGTTAATCATTGAGATGCTAAGTCAAGCTTTTTACGAAAACGTTAAAGGTGATGATGGATGGAACTTAAACAATGAGATGTTTTTACCAATAATCATGAATTTTGAACATGGATTATGCCCTCTTATAAAAAGCCATGATGATAATACTCAAAAGGTTCATTTCACAAAGGACCTCAAATTAATATATGTATGATAAATTTATCCCAAACAAATTTTTTTACTATAAAAGTCTTTAAATTTTATCTCAAATTACTGAATTGGATGACACATAACAATTGATAAATGTATTATTTTAGAGTTTTATATTTCATTTATCACAAATATATTAATTTATGATTTTTCGCGATATTAATTAGTTTAATATAAAATAATAAAAAATGAGGTTATCATAAATATATCAATTTCGGATTTTCAATTGTGTATTAGTTAGGAATTTTTTGTAACATTAACTCTAATGGTAATACTTTAAACAAAGATGAATATGGAAAATAAATCGAGCCTTTTATCTCCCTTTAGCTTCATAAAGGTGCAGTGTCTTTGGTGGGTTGGGGGACCGATGACACGCGCGCAGGTACTGTTAATAACTCGAAACCGTCGTTATTATCTGCAAGAGTTTCGCCGGCACGCCCTTCAAGGCGGATCAGGGGAAGTTGACGGTGGAGCAAAATGCTGTCCTGCAACCCGGTAACCATGAGCTCGGGCTCGCATCCACCGTCGAGCTGGACAGATCTCGTGCCGAGGCCCGTCTCATCCAACGGCGGCACACACGAGGTGAGCTCACGTGGATCGAGCTCCCTCAGGATTTCGTTCCTGACAGCGACGGTGGCGATGCCAGCCCCGAGATTCAGCAGGAGCGATGTACTTTCTCTTGCAGTTTTTAATTCCCTTTTTCGAACTGGGGAAGCGCTTCCCCGGTTGGTGGCCAAGTAGCAGCAGCAGCAGCAGCAGCAGAACCAGCACAATCTTTTTCCCCAACAATCTGCTGCGACTGCTCTTCTCTCTGTCTGTCTATTCATCCTTTTTGAATTATGGATTCGCCTTTTTCCAGTTTGCAACAACTTGTGAAAGGGTCACTGGTGGTGTGTATCTTGATGGTCTTGACAATTCGAGAAACCCACCAATTGGCAATCGTGGATCTGTCCACTTCGATAAAGTCTGGGCAGATAGGTAAAAAAAATCATCTTCAAATTTCATATCTTTATCATTTTGTGACTTGTCCTTTTCAAAAATAATGCATATTTGTTTTCCGGATTAAAGCTAGTCATTCAAAAGAATGATAAAGCATACTTTAGAAAAGAAAACAACGATTGCTAATAAATAAATAAATAAATAAAGTGCTTGGGATTAGACGAAACGTGGTGCCAAAGAATGCAAATGAAGGTGCAAAGGTGCATTTTGAAAAATCAAGAGATGCACAGAGATATGAGGGTGAAAACTTATGATAGTTTTAGAAATTCTTCCATAAAGTTTTCATAGTTTTAAATGTTAGATGTAGAGGGCACCTATCTGAACATGTTTTTGCCGGTCATTTCCTCAAAAAAAAAATTACATCTCTTGACACATGAATAGATATATAGACATTGTCTTCTATGGAATAGTATAGATCTAAAGGTTTTTGTGCTTTAAGAAAATTTACATTGAAATTAATACAAAATGCATTTGGGTATGAGGCGTCAATTGATCCCTTGAGAAGTCTCTGTTTTTTTGTTGTACATAGTATTCGAAGTCTGCGTGGAGTTATGACATTCTCTAGTGTTGTCCATTACCATGTTCTATTAGGATGCACGTGTGAATGAATTATGTTAGAGAAATCCCACATCGAAAATTTGATATGGTGTAAAGCTATTATTATATCTTAATTGATCCATAATTCATTTGCTTGAGCTTTTGTTGAAGGTAGATCCAGCTAAGTATATTGACTGACTCAAATTTAGGCTCTCTCTTAGCGATTTCTCCACATATTGATATTAAACTTCTGCTACGCGCTTCCAACAAACGGTATCAGAACCCGTAGTTGCACTTTCGAAGCAGGTGAGCATTGTGGTGTAACAATGTGGGCCCGTAGAAAGTTGATGTAGAATGTTGCCTAAATTAAGGAGGAGTGGACCTAACACTAAGCTCACACGGAAAATTGTTAGGATGCATGTATGAATGAGGTGTTAGAAAAATTCCACATCAAAGAATTGATGTAATGTAGAACAATTAATATATCTTAGTTGATCCATAACTCATTAGTATAAGCTTTTGAATGAAGATGGATCCAACTAAATATATTGATTGGCTCAAATTTGAACTCCCTCTTAACAATCTCCTCAGGTAAAGGTATTGGACTTCTGTTACGCACTTCCAACTAATGGTATCAGAGCTCATAGTTGTGATTTATGAGCAGATGGGCGTTATGGTGTAGCAACGCGGGCCCGTAAGAAGTTGATGCAAAAGGTTGCCTAAATTAAGACATAACATTAAGCTCACACGTAAAGAGGAAATTATTAAGATGCATATGTAAATGAGTTGTGTTAGAGAAATCTCACATTGAAAGAATTGATGTGATATAGAACGGTTAATATGTCTTAGTTAACTCATAACTTATTGGCTTAAACTTTTGAGTAAATGTGAGTTCAACTAAATATATTAATGGACTCAGATTTGAGCTCCCTCTTGACAATCTCTCTAGGTAAAGGTATCAAATTTTTGCCACACACTCCCAACATGTTCAAAAAGAAGTTTGAAAAACGCCAAAACTGAAGTTGATATGAGAAAATGTGTATAACAAGCTAGTGCAATAAATATATTATAAAGAATAAGAGCACAAAGTATCCTTAAACTTGCCAAGAAAATATGAACAAAATCCTAAAACGTTAAAATAGTGTAATTATATCATAAAACCGGTTCAATCAAGAACTCATACTTACTCCGGACTATCCGCGCAAAGCAGATGCGAATCTTTTTAACTTTTTGAGTGTGCGTAGTGCCCGCCACGAGTGGCACTACATCAGAAAAAAAAAATTATCAAAAACTAAAAATAGAATAACAAAGAAAAAGAAAAAGGGGGAGTAAAGTCAAAGCTCAAAATTCCAATCTCTTGAGCAGCTTGGTTTAGTTTGGTGCACCAAACGGTAGGCACCTCTCGTCAGCAATGTCGCTGAACATTCGATGCCTACAAAAAGCATCAATGATGCAATCGTCGATGCAAGACAAGAAGTTATGCATTTTATCCACGGTTGATTTGGGGTTCGAGATTAGCGAGAAGGGAAGCTTATCCTATGATGGATGCCATGAAAAGCTCAAGCACTTTATCAAAGAAAAGAAGCATCCCCCTCAGTCCGGGAACTAGTATACACCCAGCGATCACTTACGTATCTTTGCTATTTAAATTACAGAATACTTACCTAAATTTTACCTTCAAAAACCATGTTGCAGCTTGTACATTCATATCAATTGTTCTTTAGGTCCTTAGTTACAAGAACTCCATGTTTTTTTAAAGTTCATCCCTATATTTTAAATTCTACTCACAAAAACATTCAAAAACGAACCACTTGAAGCCTAAGAGAGATGTTTACAAAGATACGCAATTTGATCTTTTTAATGTCAGATTTTGCTTAGAGAAGTGTGAATAATAATTGACACGAAATATAGAGAAATGCTGATAGTCATTAAATCCAAAGTGGGGTATCTTCTTTTGTATATTTTCTTGAGATGGATTTTGGTAGCAATTGCACATCATTCTGTCACTTGACTTTAGATATGGGGCTAGCACTTGGGGCAAACTGTTGACTATGGAGAAGAACATATAGGATCAAATTCTCTCATAAGATTTTTCAATCTATCTTTTGAAAGTTGATGTAACTTTAGCCTTTATCTTTATAATCTAAGTCAGCGGCCCATCTCTCTTCGAAGGCACTTGCCTAGACTCATTCCACCGTATTACACAAATCATTTCTTGAATATTCGGAGTAAAAACAAGGAATATGCATAAATATATGCTCAAACTCATGGAAATAACCCCCTTGTTCGAAAAAAACTGAAGCTTATTTCCTCCGTAAATCTAATTTTCAACTTGTAAAGTAACATGTTTATGCACGTGAAGAATGAGTGCCGTTGTCAGAATATTTCCCAAAATTATTATATTCAATTTATAATTCTTCCGCGCCCTGTTGGAGAAATTAGAAAATTGAATGTTGAATGTTCAGAAATCTCACCCCTTATCGTGTCCTGCTGACGGGCCCGTTTCATGATCAGAAGATAACAAAATTTAATGCCACAAAAAAAAAAAATTACAATAAACAAAATTATCTCTGCACAATAATAAAAGCATTTTTTTTTTTTAATTTTGGAGTAAGCGGTCCAAATTCTAAAGTCTCTTTCCATCATTACATCGAAGAATTCGAAAAATTTTGTTTTCCCATTTTGGGTCCACTTCTCCAATCTTACCTTAAATAGGCAATACCAAAGAGTCTCTGTAAATCCTGTCTATTTCAGATTTGTCTGTCCTTTTTTGTTTTAATTATTTAGATATCATTTCTGCAGGCAGGCAGAAAAATAGTTTCACACTCTTCCTCCTGCAAAAAGAGAAAAAAAAAAAAACCATTAATGGCATGTTCGACTTGGTATCGAAGTTGGGTTTTAATTAATTGCAACAGTAAATAAATATTTTTATATTTATTTTTCTTTCTATTTCCGTGCATTTCGGTGGATGAATTTATGGGTGCGCGAGAAGCGTGTAAACTCGAAACGCAGTTAGCACAAAAACGACAGTTCGTTTCATCAATGCCCTGCGCTTGGGATACCGTGCAACTTGGTCAACTCTCGTATTCAAGTCTGGCGGTGCTTTTTTCAGAAAATATGTTTTTTTCTGGGTAACTTTACTCGTTAGTTATCGGATATTTTAAAATTAATTTCCGGAAAATAGTTTCTCGTGTCATCTTTACGTCAGTTAAATGTCAAGTGCCTCGTGATGATTTTTTTTTCTTTTTTTAACGTTAACTTTGAGATTTGTTTGGTGTTCCAAAACTGCTTGGCCCTTCTTATAAGATATATCTACATGGAAGCACTTGGTGAAAAACTTATAAAAGTCGTCATTATAGGCACGGGAACCTGATGATGTTCATCTCTAGAACAAACAAATATTGGTAAATCCAAATGAAGTTATTCAAGTTAAGTATATGATATTTTGTTCCAAAAATTAAGGATGTGAGATAAGGATGCGCAAAATATTTATTTTTTTTTTTTTAATATCTTAAATCATTTGTAATCTTCTCCAATTATCCAGAAACTATATTTCATCATTTTTTTTTTTTTTTTTTTTTTTTTTACTCTTTGGACATGAAAGTCTTTTGAAGAAGTTTGAACCATAATAAGAAAAATTACGACAAACATCACATAATAGAAAAAAATTAGGTTCTTTGCAACTTTTCTTTGATTTATTGATGGTAATCAAGGCGTCAACGGTGAGAAAAGATACTAACTTCAAAACTTAAAATTAAATAAACATGATACATCTACCTTTTGTATAAGAATATGATATAGTTTTACAAAAACAAGAAATTTGCAGGGGCTTCTTTGCAAAAGGAAAACAAGAACTCAAATGGGAAAAGGAATCCAAGGAAAATCGAGCCACAAAATGTTGGACCACACAACTTGGAACGTTCTCGAGCTATTTATTTCAGCCCCTGGCCATCAATTTTTTTTTTTGTTCTTGATCATTACTGGAGTAAGTAAGTTGGTCAGCCAATGAAGCTTCGAGGCGTCCAACATGTTGGAGAGCAAGGCTGATAGAGAGAGAGAGAGAGAGGACTTAAATGAAAAGAGAAATTGCTTGTGGTCCTTCCCTTGTAATTTACTTGCAAATATAGACATATTGTGGAGAGACAACTTGGAAGGGAAAGGGAACCTTATCCTCCCCTTTCCTCCTCACCTAGAAAAGGGGGAAAACACTAACTTTAAAAGGTTTGAATTTGATGGAAGGCGTCTAATTGGGAGATAGGCCCCTCGAACTAAAGCTCGTGCATCCTCCCTCTCGATGATCTTGACAATTGATGGATCAGGGTCGAAAGTATCCATAACTGACGTCATTCATACCATTTCACTGTCATATTGGTCTAAACTTTAGTGAGCATATACCATGAGCACAATCCACATGAAATTTCATATGTCTTTGTATCTCATGCTCTTTGATCTTAATTTTACTCCTTCACCGTCGATTTCAAACCCCTTATGTTTTTTTTTTTTTTTTTTTTCGTTTTCTCTCTTTGTTTCTTAGCCTTGGATGTCCCGTGCGAGTTGAGACCAAACTCTTCTTTGCTGCTTCATCAGCCCATCTTCTGTATGCTTTTCCTCCCCTGATGGGCCCATCGTACATTTCAATTTCAATTTCCAGAAATGTCCACAAGCTCAAACTCAATCCCAGGTTAGGCCCAACAAAATCCTCTTTCGAGATATAAAAGTCTGAATATTCAATCGTCACAAGAACAAGATGGGCCGGTCAAGCCCATCTTCTTAACAGATCTTTTATTATATATAAATAATATATGAAAATGGAAAAAAAGGAGTCAAAAGCGGCGCCTGTGGCCTAATGGATAAGGCGTCTGACTTCTAATCAGACGATTGTGGGTTCGAGTCCCACCAGGCGTGCCTCTTTGCGTCGACAATTTTTTACGACATTTTGTTTCTTTCTTAACTTTTATTTTTCTTGGATAAATCGACGTTTATTTAGCACAAAACAATTGTAACTTTATCAAAATGTTAAACTGTAGACAAGTGGGCAATATTATTTTCTCTCGTGTTGCAAGGCTAAAAAAAAAAATCTTTTTTATTTTCAAATTCTAAAGCAAAAGTTGTAAGGTTAAAGCAATATGTGTGCACGAAATACTAGCTCAATTCAAGAGTGCCAAAAATTTCGTGGGGCCAAATTCATCTATCGGTATCCTAAACATAAATCCAAGAGTTCAACACGAGATGTCCAAATAAGAACGTCCACATCAAGATTGAATGAAAATTTGTACCAAATTCATCTTGAGAAAAGGTTTAACTTTAAGGTAGATTCGAATAGAAACAAAAGTAGATAATGCTACTGTGCCTTAAATTACTAGAGGTGCATAATACAAGATTGGCAGCATGGTGCAAAATTGATTTTGAAGTTATAAGATGCAAAAATCTACCTAAAAAATTTGAAAGTGCTTTTTGTCTTTCATAATAGAATTTATTCTCTTTGTTTCAACATTCATGCCAAGCAAATGGAATATGTTTTATTAGTTCACATCGCTATCAAACTTGGGTTTACGATTTGCGTGAGTCAATATTATCTTTATCTAATGAAATTAAACGATATACATATCATGAAATCTTTAATTTATATTGATATACATACCGAGTATGTTATGCTTAACTTTAAGGATTTTGCTTTCTATGCTTGCACTTTTATCTTACTTTAATTTCTCCACTATCTGATCCTATCTAAAAGATGTCAAAATCCGTTCCAACTAAACAAATTGCGAATCGAGATCATGCAAAGGAAAAGAAAGAGGACAATATAGAAAACTGAAATTAGGGAAACAAGAATTTCCAGAAAACGACAATAAACAAAAAATTCCAAAAAAAAAAAAAGAAAAGAAAAGGAAACTCGAAGACGCAGGATAGGTGGGCCCCAGCCGCTGGCCCAGGCGACCGGCCGCGTCTTAAAAGTTTCGTCCGACATGCCGCGGTGTCTCTCCTCTCTCGGTCCTCCCGGCATTCCAGTGCTTCGCGGTACACCTCATCTTCCCCGTACCACCCAATCCCGTCTCGAAACGTAGCCGGGCTCGTGGCGTGGCGCCAATCAGGAGGGCCGAAATCCTGCGCCTTGCCGTACCCAATCACGGAGGGAGGAACGAAACCGAGCGCTGCGATGGGGACACGTGTCGGCGGTGGGGGGAACGGAACCGGGAATAGCTGTAATCCAATCGACGCCTGTCCTTTCCTGCATGTGACCCGTCTTCCTCTCGGCAATAATGACTTGTCTCACCCGTCAACTCACTCTCTTAAAAGCCCCCATCCCCCAAAAAAAAAAAAAAAAAAAAAAAAAAAATTATTTGCCGCAAAAACAGATAAGTCAAATTAGGGAAAATGACATAAGAATTGCATTGCAAGAGCTTTTAAACTAATAAGTGTAATGTGCAATGTGTTTTATGAATATATACCGAATATCGTACATTAAAGTTCATAAATTATATTACATAAATTAAAATTTTGATGATCACATTATATATTGAGCAAAAAATTATGAATTATTTATGTCATTTTTCTTGAAATTATTATTTGTGCGGTTTGGTGGGAGTGGAGTCATGTGAAGTCAAACCGAATCATATTGCATCCTATGCTCTCAATGATTCAAAATGAGATTGCCTACTTTGTTCTTTCTTCATTTTCTTGATTTATTAGATAACAAACCCATAAACAAAAGAATTGAACCATTTACAAAAAAAAAAAAAAAACAAAACAAAAGAATTGAACCTATGTTGATATCTAAAGACGTGATTGACCTTACCACATCTTCAATCTCCTCGGATCTTGTTAAGAGTAGGTGCTCCGTACATTGATCTTGATCATTTTATTTAGTCTTTCTTTCATAACCATAAAATTCTCAAAGAAATAAAACAAGGTGTAAAGACCATATGCCTTACTCCTCAGATCAAGTAATTTCAAAAGTAATGATAATGTGGTTCTATCGCATCCGACGACAATCACTCTGTCTCTCTGTCTCTCTAATCGATCGGGTCCATGCAACTATATTTCTGATAAGTTCTAACAAGAAAAAATCGAACTATCGATGACTAAGTGGAAGTGACCAACTTACCGGTTTAGTTTAGATTAACGAAAAGAAATCATCTATGCAGAGGGACATAACTCGTACAACGGGGATTTTGCATGATTCGATATGATGGCTTTTCTTTATCTTTTCGAAGGACAAAAAAGTAGTAACTTCTTTCTATGAATGAGCTTTGCTAACTTTTTAGTCAAAGGGTTAAAAAATTTGTCCATGCATAGTATCACGAGGTCCTTTATTGCGAAGAAGAAGCAGATGAAATTGCTACAGACACGATCACCCACTTCCCATCACGCATTCACTCTCTCTCTCTCTCTCTCTCTCTGTCTAACTCGCTCATGGCCTCCTCCTCCGTCTTCAGCCTCTCCCTCCTCGCCTCCCTCCTCCTCCTCCACTCCCTCCTCGCCGCCCACAGCCTCGCGGGAGCCCAGGCGGTGGCCGCCGACGAGGCGGGCCTGAAGGTGATGACGTCCGACCCGACAATGGAGTGGCCGGGCGCGGTGTCCCTGTACGACGGCTTCTTCGGCGACGGCGACGGGGAGGGGGAGGGGCAGGAGGAGGAAGAGATCGAGGGGGAGGCGGACCGCCGGTCCCTGTTCTGGCACAGCATCGTGAAGTTCTACATTTCGTACGGGGCGCTGTCGGCGAACCGGGTGCCGTGCCCGCCCCGGTCGGGGAGGTCCTACTACACCCACAACTGCTTCAAGGCCAGGGGCCCCGTCCACCCCTACAACCGGGGCTGCTCCAGGATCACCCTCTGCCGGCGATGAAAGCCGGTGCCTGGTCCGACCGCGGCGACATTGTGTTCTCTTCTTTCTTTCGTTTGGGGTGTTTTGTTGTATTCAGTTCGCTTAGTTGCGTGGATGGATGCTCTGTTTCTTGATCTCGCCGGAGAAGTTGCTTAGCCGTTCCTGTCGTCGTCTGTTCTGCAGTAAGGTCGATGCTGCTAACACGATTGGATTGTTGTTGTTGTTGTGTTGGGACTTTGAGATCTAGTTAAAAAGTATATGAAAAATCGATTCGTTAAGAACTTAGTGAGATTTACGTAGTTCATTACCTGTCTCCAAAAGGCGCTTCAAGATCGTTCGCCGATTGGGAAAGTGTTGCTGTTCGCGCGTGGCCGACACGAGATTAGTGCTTTGACGTTATGTTATGTCGAATTCGGGGGTGCCCAAAGTACCTTATTGTGCTTAAAATAATTTGTCTGGTTTCTCGCTCTCTAGTGATGATGTTTTGGTACGCGCACTAACAACCCTCACAAGCGATATCTTAAAAATGTTTACAATGAAGTATTTTTCAGTAAGGATGTTTGACGAGCGTTCTGAGAGCGATTGACGATCCGTGGTGGATAAATGTAGCCAATGGACCCTTTTGCCTTATGTGTGCTTATGGGCAGAGTTTTGTTTTGAGAAGAAATCGCTGCTAGATTACAAATGAATCATGCTCTTTTCTACAGTTAGAAGTAGGAAGTTTCCCAACTGCAAAATCCCATTGGCCTCTTCCTGTTCCCAACTCAAGTAGTTGGTTCGGCTTCCAAATCTTGTGTAAGCCTGAAAATCTTACTTGAACCACCTTCACCTGTTGAACTGCAATGCACCTGGCTGAGAAATTCTATAAAAGATTATGTGGGCATTTCATCCTCTTGAGGTGTCGGCAAATGTTCAAATAGAGCAGTAAGGTCAATGACCATTAATGTGGAAAAAATTCAACAATAGGATTCAAGATAATTTAGAAGATTTCACCCAAAAAACTTCAGAAAAGTTCAATGATAAATTGATACCTGAATTTCCAGTCGTGACCAAGCATTCCAATTTCAATGTTCTTCCCACAAATTTGACCTTCAAATCTGCATTTCGCAATAATAGAGGTGCAATATCAGTACTTGCTGAAAATTTAAAATTAGCATGTGAGGTCTACTGGCAAAGCAGAAGTTCTAACTTCCAAGAACAGTGGGAAGGAAGCCAGAGAGATGCATGGTGAATGAAATATTTCCAAGAACTAAACCAACAAGAAGTGTCGCAGCTCCTTCCTGTTCTCATGTGGTGCTGTGAATCTGTGATGTTAACTGTCATTGCCTTTAACATGTACAGCTTTGCTAAGCAACTAACACGAGCCATTAAAATTTCTCATCTTATGCCAAATTTATTTTGGTTGATTTTACTTTGTCCCTGCAAACTGTATTTTAAGGTATATATCCTATTAAATCAGAATTTTCAGTAACCATCTATTAACAGTCAAAGCATGCATCGCAAACGGACATCATATGTCTTGGCTTTTTCCAAACATTACATTCAACATATATGTGCCATCGTGCTATCAAACAACTCATTCAAATGTCATAAACATCAATGCACTTATTAACAACCAAATAAAATGTTGCATCTTCACCTAATAAATTGGTGCACTGGTTTGATCTGACATGTTTAACTTCATAGCTGGAGCATTTTTGAATGCAAGATTCTGGATAAGTCACGCTTTATTCTGATTGAGCATAAACCCAGTTGTCCGAGGTCGAAAATTATTGCAAAGGCAGCTTTTCTAATTCTTAAGTATAGAAAAGATTGCAAATGCAGCTTCCCTCATTTTAAAGTAATAAAACCAGCTAGCCAATGAAGTTAAATTCCACTTACAGACACTAGTCCTCACTTCTGCCCCATCTATGATGTAGTTCAATTTCTCCCAACTGAGTAAACTCTTCTGTGACAGCTCAGCCTCCCTCGCTAGTTGTATGATGGGGATGGGTTCCTACGGTTTAGTAACAATGGGTCAGTGATAATGATAGATGAACACATTAACAGCAAATTAGGGGTGTTCATGGTTCGGTTTGGTTCAGTCGGGAGGTATATTTAACCCAAAGTGAATAACAGTTTGCGAGAATCTCAACCCAAACCCAAACCAAAAACCAATAAAATCACAACACAATTCCAACCACTACCTTCGTTTATTATCGGTTTTTGGTTCTGTTTCAAATAGTATCATCAAGCTAATTTATAAGAAAGAAGTTTAACTCATACTTAGACTATCTAAATTCAACGTGAAATTAAAATTAACACAAGAAGCACCTCTTTCTATGCACTTACTGAAGAAAAAAAAAAATGCTGAACATAAGAACACCAAAGATAGTGGAAAACTCTTTTGTGAGTATTATTTGAGATAAATAATCAATCAATAATGGCAACCTGAGAAGTAGAAATCTTTCATATAATAGTACAGAGCAATCTTAGATTAAAAGAATTTATTTGGTTAGGTTAAACTACAATTTATTAGTTATATTATCAAATTTCTCGGTTCAGTTTGGTTTTATCGGTTTCCTAAACCCACAAAACAATAACCACCAAAAAAAAAAAAAAAACTAATAAACCAAACTTATCAATTTGGTTCGGCTCAGTATATCGGTTTTCAGTTTTATATGAACACCCCTACAGCAAATTACATCTTTTGGGAGCAGATCTATTGGGAGTACTTTACAATCATATAAAAGCAACAGTAACTGCAGTTGTGCATTTGATGAACTTGCAACAGCAGAAGCAATTGAAAACTGACACAGTTAAATGCATATAAAAAAGAAAACCAGAAAGAGGCATACATGTGACAAGAGATATTACTTCTCAAGCTTAAAATTACAAGTTAAATGTTTCCCTTCAATCACAACTCCATAGTAACTCTACATAATATGGGTTTCACCTTTTTCTGCAGTCCTGAGCCAGACAATGATATGTAATTACAAGTATATGTAACGGATATACACAGACACACAATGTTGCCAGGTCTTTGACAAAGAAGCCACTCAAGAGAGAGAATGCTAGAGTATGCATATCTGCCTGTTGCAATTATTCAAAACATATTCAAAATCCTGAAACAGAGGATATCCAGCTATCATTTTCATTAGGATACCTGTGCAAGTAGTTATTTGGATGAAGACATTTGACAAAAACCACTCATTCTCATCTCGATTCTTGACTTTGCTCAAGCGTCAAGAGTCTTGCCAAGACAATCTGCTACCTTTGAAGTTACATGCTCCTGAATAACCTAAAAAAAATGTAGGAAAATGAAACAATAAATCAAAAACCAACAAAAACATCAAAGTTTGGAAATATAGACCACCTTACATTGACAGTGTGAGAAGGGCGATACGCAGATGGCACCATTTGTGGTTATCACTATCCACCCTCTTAAGTCTGAAGGAATAACAGCAGGAGAACATCATTAACCATGCTGCAGAAGTGCAATCCTCTTCTTTGTGGGTAATAAATGGCTGTATCCTAGATCTTTCTTTAAGCCCATCTTTTCCATACAGGACCACGTGTCTTGAGCATATCTCCATGCTCCAGTTTCAGCATATATGCTTGCTAGAAGAACATAGTTTGCACAATTTTTTGGATCTAAACTGATAAGATGTCTAGCTGCAATTTTTCCAAGTGATGCATTGCCATAAATGCGACATGCCCCCAGTATAGAAGCCCAAAGAGAAGCATTTGGTTTGATATCCATCTCTTGTATCAACTTATATGCTTCTTCTAATTGACCATTACGAGCAGATAGATCTACCAAACAGGAAAAATGTTCTGCTCTTGGAACAATGCTGTATTTACTGATCATGTTAGTAAAGCAATCCCATCCTTCACTGGTCAATCCACTATGGCTGCAAGCAAAGAGGAGAGATAGAAATGTAACATCATTTGGCTTCAGCCCTTTAGATTCCATCTGCCTATAAAGAGCAACTGCCTCATTTCCGAAGCCATGCCTCCCATAAGAAGCAATCAATGAAGTCCATGATATGACATTTTTCACTTGTATCTCAACAAAAGCAAGAGTAGCATCTTTGATCTCGCCACATTTCCCATACATGTCAACTAGAGCATTTCCAATGGCCACATCTTTACTGGCTAGACGTTTCAGAACAAGGA
Source organism: Eucalyptus decipiens (assembly GCA_014182575.1). Classification (NCBI taxonomy): domain Eukaryota; kingdom Viridiplantae; phylum Streptophyta; class Magnoliopsida; order Myrtales; family Myrtaceae; genus Eucalyptus; species Eucalyptus decipiens. The sequence continues at coordinate 23,324,948 of CM024616.1, forward strand.
CATGTATTTGTCGTCCCAAGATCAATGATGCTATATCAGCACATATATGAAGTATAGAGCATAGTGTAATGTCATCAACTTCCAGTTGCATACATGCTAAATCCTTCAAGATATCCAGGAAATCATTGCCAAATTTACCTTTCCGAGCATATGCATTAACAAGGGCAGTGTATGATATTAAATCCTTTTGTGCCATGCTCCTATATAAATGATGAGCAGTTCGGACACTCCCACATTTTGCATAAGCATCAATCAAAGATCCAGTCAAATCTTTGTAATATAAGAAGCCCCATTCTACTATGAATTTATGAACTTGGCTTACTTGGAGAATAGTGCCACCAACAGCACAGGCTTGTAAAACACTTCCTAGTGTGAAGTGATCAGGGGCCATGCCTGCCAAGTTTGACACAGAATATTAGCAACTAGGATTGTTGAACTTCAATAATATTATATTCTGAACCATGCAGTGATCAATATAAAGGATATATATATATATATTTTTTTTTTGGGATTTTTGTGGGGGGGGAGTCAATGCATGCATTCTTGCTCAATCTGGTTCAGTTAGACTGCAAGCTAAAACTTCCTCTTAAAACTCGCTCAGCTTCTACTTTGCAAAAAAATTTACATTTCAATCATGTACCACAAATAATCTCATCTAGATCATATTATCTTAAGTTTTTCATGAGTGACTTTTCTGGGCAGCATATATAAATTGACTAATAAGATTAAGTACCCCCTGCAATATATGCAATCTGCACCACAGAGTCTTTGTTCTCCAGATAAGCACACTGTAAGAAATTCATTACCATAAGGTCAAGAAACAGCAGCAAACGTTCTTTCAGCTAATAATACCTTCTCTCATCATTAAGCGAAACAGTTGAAAAGAATTAGCAACAAGACCGTGAGTTGCATATCCTCCGATTATAGTATTCCATGTAACAGTGTCCCGCTCTGTCATTCCCTCAAACAAGCGCTCTGCATCCTCCATCTTTCCACATTTGGAGTGAAAATCAATGAGAGCACTCTGCACAAACAAGTTACCCACCAACCTTCCCTTCTCCACGCACCCTTGCACCTGCACTCCCACATCAAAACACCCAATACTAGTGCAAGCCCTCAGCACACTCCCGTAAGTGAACTGGTTGGCCTTAGCACTTTCCCTGCGCATCTCTACAAACGTCGTCAAAGCATCTTCAAAGCGCCCATTCTGGCAGCACCCGGAAACCATAGCGGACCAAGACACGACACTTCTCTCGCGCATTTCATCAAACACCTTGCGCGCACTTTTCAGTTCCATGCATTTGGCGTAAAACACGAGCAATTTAGTCCTCAGGTGGACATTCGACGGAAACCCACTTGCGATGATGTGACCGTGCACCTGGCGCCCACACGCGAAGGCATTCCTTGCGATGCAGAGCTGTAAAAGTTTCATGTAAGAGCAATGGTCTAAGGGGCGTTTCGGGTGCATCGGAACGAACTTGTAGAGCTTCGTGGGATGTGCCCATGCGTCAGATTACCCACACCATCTGCTAATTGAGGCCTTCTTGAACGAGCGCAATCGAATGAGTTTGACTTGGTGTTAGCTTCGCCGGCTACCTGTTCGTGCCAGAAGCCCAAAAGGGGACAAGCACACGTACACGTGCGATGACGCTATGATCCAAAACGGAAACGCTCCTCCTTTTTTAACGCCTGCCCAAAAGGGCACAAACCCAAAACGCTTTTATCATCATCATCATCATCATCATCATCAATTAATATTAATAATTTATTTTAAAAAATTTTAACTTAAATTTTAATAAATCCTATAACTATTTGCTAGTCTACTCAACTGCCTTTTTTTTTTTTTTCTGTCATTTCTATTTTGCAAAATTAGGGGTCAACAAATATTATAAAAAAAAACCTCAAATTATAAAACAAATATCCCTAATTTTTTTATCACTAAAAATCCTATGACCTAAATGTGAAAAAGCACTTAATAACCCCTTGATGGAACTGAAACAATGTGTATATGTGTTATGCATAAATAAGTTGAGGTTTTTTAGTGATACAAAAAAAAAAAAAAAAATGTTGAAGATATTTATGTTACAGTTGACAGGTTAAGGGTTTCAAGGACATTAAAAAAAGTTTGGAGTATTTATATTAGAGTGTGCATGGTCTAGGGTTTTTTATATGGTATTTGCTCTTAAATTAGAGATGGGTTTTAAAGTTAATGATGTGTTATAAAAGTTTTTGGATGTTCCTTTATAAGGAATTTAAGTAATCTTTCAAAGTGATTCTTATCTTTTTCGTGGGTTTTAAAGGAGGAAAGAATATAAAACTTCTAAAATTCCATAACTCCGGTAATCTAAGGCTCCTAAAATCCCACAACAAATTAGCCTCTTTCTCTTTCTAGAAAATCCAACTTTAACTTTAACCAAGAAACCAAGGGACAGTTTGGAATATCTTGCTTTAGAAAGAAAGCCAGGCCTCCTTCAGTTCTTATAAATAAGGCTCTCCAAGCCCTCGTTGAGGTATGTAAAGAAATAACTTACATCCTATTCTTTTTCGTTGGCATTAATTAGAATTTCTCTTTCTCCTCAAAGATCTTTCCAAGTTTATATTTTACTTATTTTCATCTGGGTTATAATTCTAAATTCCCACCTCATATGATCAAAGGAGGTTACAAAAATCACTTCGAAGCATCGAAATGAAGTCTCGAAGTCTCGGTCTTCTGCTTCTCCTTCTTCTTCTATTTGAAGAAGAAGAAGAAGGAGAAGCAGAAAACCAGGACTTTGAGACCAAGACGTGACCAACCCGACATGGAAGAAGACAACAACGAAGTACGAAAAAAACTGGGGGTAGTGCTGGCGCCTCCATCTCCTATTTTTCTTCCTTTTTTATCTATGTGTAGATTTTTATCAAAAAACCTCCCTGGAAATGACGTGATCCTTAATCAACAGATTCCCTGGAGACTCTCGATTCTGGGTTCTTTTCGAATTCTTGATTTTCTTGTCCATTTTCTTCATTGATCCTTTGCATTTTGTTCCAAAAATGTCCCACCAATCCCGCCATTCTCATTAATAATCAATTTCTCATTATATTTGATGTGCTTGACAAATTAATGTTTAGGAGAGGCTAAATTTCCTATCAACTAAAGACCACAGCTTTTTACGGCATTGGACAGGTTCTACTGATGAAATGAGTAGTCATAGTGTTAGAATATTTAAATAATAAATCACTATCCATCTAATTTATTAAGCTTTGACGTGACTTACCCTTGGGGGGAGATATGGACCTAAGGCTCATAATTAGGCACGGGCTCTCCCAAGTCCATGCCTCACACGACATTAGAGTATTCTTAAGAATTTTGAACTAAAGAGTCGCCACTAGCCTATTAAAGTCGGCTAAAAACTAAGCAAGGCATGGAAGTATGCCTCACTTCCTAGCCAACCAAAATATCTAGGGTCAGGGACTTGATTATACTAATTGACTAATTAGTGCCATTTCGATACTTAGTCTTGTTCATTTTAAAATAAAAGATTTTTGTCAGACAGTTTGAATTAATTTTAGACAAATCTACTAATATGTGAGGTGAACATGAGGGTGTATAATAATTAAAATAACAATTAACAGCCAATGAAAACGTTTAAATAAATTGCATGGAAGAACAAATATCTAACATTAAGGAAGAGATAAATAATAATCTTAACTAGACTAAAGGGATCAAAACAGCAAAAGCACGCAAACAAGGATAATTATCTTTGAGAACCATTAAAACTCTAAGGTAGAGCCCTAAAGGTTTATTGAATTTTTTAGCACAACTTTAGAGTTAAAAAACTTCATTTTGAGAAAACAGCTCATAAAGTCTTTTTGTAAAAATTTTCAAAAGAAACTTTGAATTTCCTGAAGCCACTTTTTCTTTCTTTTTTATTATTTCTTTTCTCCTCCCCGTCGTCTTCTTCCTCGGCCGTCTTCCTCAACAAGCTCACGCCCTCACCGAAGCTCCTACATTTTTAGACAAACCCCGGCCAAATCTCAAGCCGCCGCCGAGCTACCACCCTTCACCGGTCGTCCACTCCGCCACCACTCGCCGGCCGACAACCACACCACGGCTAAACACCAAACAAACTACGGCGACGATGGGAACGTGGCGAACGACTACACGGCCGACGCCCAGGGTCGCCCAACACCACTGGAACATCCCGATAGAACACGACGCGCCCGGACGATTTGATTTCGGCTAAAAACGGGAGGACGACGAAAACTAGATCTCATTTAAGCATTTCGTCGAACAGGTGAAGGGGCGCTCGCGAATCATGAGGTTTTCAGCTCAACTAGGGACCGAACCCAAACCGAGACTCTCGCCAAACAGAATGAAGAAACACACAGCGACCAGAGGAGGAATGGACGGAGCCAGAGTTCGCGCGAGCCGGTCGGCCGCGACCTCCGGCTGTCGTACCCAAAAACAAGGCAAGAAATAGGGCAAGGGACGAAGGGCTTACCGGTTCGGGCTCGATGGTGCCGATCGGAAGGAGTTCGTCGGTGGAGCTCGCGCGCGGGCGAGGTGCCGGCTAAAGCTCTGCCGCTCTAGCTCCACCGCTTTCCCTTGGACTCTGTTGCTGTTTTGTTTATCTTCCGGCCCTCTCTCCTGCTATCCTCCTCCCTTCTGCCCCTGCTCCCCCCGTCCTTTCTCTTCTTTTCCTGCAGGTTTCGGCGCGAAGATGGCATGGAGGAGGGAGACAGCTGCGGCACGCTGGGCTGAATGGGAAAAGGGCCGGGCCCAACGCAGGGGAAAAAGAGGCGGGCGGCGGGCCGGGCCAAGGCCGGATCCGGCCCGGCCCGACCGACCCCCTAAGCCTTTTTTTTTTTCTGTTTTTCTTTTTTGTTGTTTTGTTGCTTTTTTTTTTTTTTCTTTTTTTAAAATAAGTGTTGAGAGCTTTTTGATAGTAATCTCATAAAATTTCATACATAAAAATAGAACTAATGGATGTGGATCCAACTAATGATTTTTATCGATAAACTAAATGCTCTTTCTCTCTCCTCATCGTTGACCACTACGATAACCACAAGTGTCACTGTCATGGCCTCTCTTGAGTGGTTGACAGTGTCAGCAACTCGCTCTAAGTCCAATCTCCAGTTGCATTCTCGGCATTGGACTAAAGCCACCTCTTAAACCAAAGAAGAAACCGATCCTCATAGAAATCGGCCTATGGTGAAAGACTCCTATCATTGTTCATATAAATGCATAAATTATGTGGGGCTTTAAGTCTTGGCCCATCATCACCCATCTCAAGGGGGGGATTTGTTCATTTACTGAAAAAGCTTTGCTTTTGATCCAAACGTTCAAAGATCATCTTGAAGAAAAGTAAAGTTTTGGTCATTAAAAAATGATTGACTTAATGTACAATATCATCCCTTGAACTTTGCTTTTCCTCAAGTTCAAGATAATCCCTGAAAATATCTAAATTTAAAAAACAATATTAAATATTTTCATAAATTTCAAAGACAATATTAAATATTTTCATGTTGGAATTTTAAGAACTAACCATTTATATCATTTTTCCTTTAATCATTGAAGCCATGAATTCAGCCTCTCATAACACTGTAGCATCTTTTTTTTTCTCATTTTAATCGTTAGTCATCAAAGTTATTGTTCCCAAGTACCTCCCCAAGCATCCGTTATGTCACATATCATATTAGCAGAATTACTAACTATTTTTTAATGGGTATATAGACAAATCATAGGCGGAGATGCTAAGCTGGCAACCTTTTTAAAATCCATGACCGAAACATATATAGAACTTATCATATTGGTTGCCACTATTTCTCATTTCATTTGATACATTTTGTCGTTTTGATTTTTAATGTAAATCCATTACAATATTTTACCAACGATGTCGTGTTCATACTGCGAGGGAAGGATAAGATTAGAGAATTAACCACTGATTGGATTGACATTTTGGGAAGGCCGACTAGTAGGGCAGTGGCCGGATCCTCACAATCCCCTCCTCATCCAACAAATAAAAATACAAAAAAATTCGTTGCCGTAGATATCCAAAAGAAGATTTCTTACTATAAAATCACCACATACCAATTAGACACTTTCACTTGACTAAACAAGCATTCTCGTTCCTCCTCAGATAGCGCTAACCCTAGAAGCACGATCTCTGTCTCCGTCGTCTGAAACAAAGAAATGGCTAGAAAAATGGGTGCACTTTCAAATGTTGTTTTGGTGCAACTGTGTGCTCTCCTGTTATTAGGTCGTGGGTGCCATGCTTCAAAAAAGACTACAGTCCGGATCACCGACAATTTGCCCGGTGGGGGATCTCACCATCCATTGCAAATCCAAAGATGACGATCTTGATGTTCAAGTGCTTCGGCCCAACTCATCTTGGTCCCTTCGATTCCGCCCATTAACACTTACCAGGGAGACTTTGTTCTTCTGTAGCTTCTCAAGGCCCAGTTAGTTTCATCACTTTGACATTTACGAATAAGGAAGAGATTTATATCGATGCTGCAGCGATTGCTTGTGGAGTATCTTGCCAGACCGTCCATGCTCATTTCATAAGGAAGTTGGCAAATATAGTCTTTGCTTTCCTTGGAACAAAGACTGATCAAAATGCCCGTTAGAAGGACCCATGGTATACTACGAATCTTGGTTGATTGATTTATTTTGTGTGGATATACCTATTCTTTTAAATGAATAAAATTGATGATTTGGAATAAACTTGATGAGATTGACGGTGGCAATTTTTATTTTTTGATTACGTAATTCCTCATGAATGTTAATTTCTCCAATATTTCTGCAAGCGATTGATTCCTTTAAGTTGGATATGAATATGAGGAAGCACAACAAATATTCTAGTTCATTACCTTTGGCATAATGACATTTTAATCGAACCAAATCTACATACATTGTGAAGATCTTCTATTTTGTTCGGTACTTTCGTCGGTATGCCGACAAATCATTATTATTAATAAAACCGTCATTTTTCAAAAATTAATGGTTGGAATTGATTTTTAGACATAGAATGGCATACAAGAGGAGATACAGAATTCAGATCCGGTCCGAGGATTGAAAAACAGCAAATTATTACACATCCCAAGAAAAGTCGTGCGCATTGATGAGCACTTAAACATAAACAATGGATGTTGGAAATTTGAAGAAGCATGTATCTATCGAATTTTAATTTTAATTATGGAATGTCGATTTCTTTATACAAACCAATCGGAGGTGCGGTAGCAGCTCTCCGATCAGCATTTCGATGTTTATATTTTCCCTTACGAAATCTCACCGTAAGAATTTTCTCTATTCTCTAGACCTTTAAGGTAATCATTTGCAGAATGATGCATCAATTCCTCTTTAACGGATGCTGCTCATCTGAAAAATGCATAGCAATAAACTAAAATACACCAAAAGAACCCAAATGATGAATGATGAAGAATAAACTTTTTAGTTTTATACTAAATTAAAAAAATGTCTTTACTATTAGTGACATGATTTTACATAGAGTATATAAAATGTTATAAGAATATCTGATAACGTACTTTTCTTTACTACACTAAAAAACAAAATATGTGAAATGTTTAATTATGATAATTATTCTTAAAAAAAAGGAAATGGACCATCATTATAAATTGCAATTGAAAGATTGAGGACAGTGTTGTTCTTTTAGTATAAATGGGGGCAGATATAATTATTTAGGGGCGGAAATAGTGCTATCCAAAATAATTTGGAAAAGAATAAAAAGAATGGTAACAATAGGACCTATACTCACACCTCTATATTAACAAATCCATTCCATTGACCACCCTCACTCCTTACTGGAAAGTACACTTGCCTTTTAAAGAATTGACGACCCTCATCTTCTCCTTGTAATCCCTGGTGACGGAGCATGGATCCTCCGGGTTGAACTTGGGCTTCACCAGCTTTTCCTAGGACAGAATAAGCCGTTAACCAGACCGGGAAAGTCAACGTTAGCGAACCGAGCGGCTTCAGACCCCTGTTCACGCTACTCGAATCAGCCCAGCAGCCGTATGACGGGACACGGGTCCCCTTCATCGTCACTGTGATCGATCTCTGGCTCTTCCTTGACTAATAGAACTTAGTTTATCTATCAAGGGGAAAAAATGATGCCATTCTAGATATTACATCTGTCTTAAATTACTTATTATTATATATCAAAGAAGGTATTTGAGAGTTAACGGTGGATTTAACCGTTGTTAGGATGTTTCCATTTTTAAGGAATCTTTTAACAATCTTTCAAAGTGATTCTTATCTTTATAAGAGGTTAAGGAGACGAGTATAACTTCAGAAAAACAAAACCCCTGTAACTTAAGACTCCTAATATCCCATAATAAAATAGAGTCTATATATTATTGGAATATTTAACTTTAACTTTAACCAAGAAACCAGGAAATTTTCTGAATATCTTGCTAGGAGCACTTTTTTTTAAGAATAGTTGTGAAAGAAAGTGGAATTGGACTATAACTTTTAATTTTTCTTGCCCCGTTCTATATGTCTTCCTTCTTTGTAAATATCAAAGTGATGAAACTGATCTGACCATGAGAAGTCACAAAAGAACAAAGTCTCTCTGAAAAAAATACAATGGGCAGAAGTGAAAGGATCAGGACAAGTTGGGCGCAAGCACTTGAACACCGAGATCTTTGGCAGATTTGCAAAGGACAATGAGATCCGTCCCGCCGGGAAAATTGTTGGTGATCTGAACATGCCCGACCTAATAACATGAGAGAACACAATGAGCCCAAAACAACATTCGAAATTGCACCCACTTTCTCTAGCCATTTCTTTGTGTCAGACAACACAGTGATAGAATTCATGCTTCTAGGGTTAGCGCTATTTGAGGAGGAACGAGAATGCTTGTTTAGTCAAGTGAAAGTGTCTAATTGGTATGTGGTGATTTTATAGTAAGAAGGGTCTTCTTCTGGATAGCTATGGTAAGGAAACTTTTTGTATTTCTATCTGTAGGATAAGGAGGGGAAGTTACTTGTTTTGTGAGGATGAGTTCCTCACTAGCCAGTACCATACCAGTGGTGATTTCTCTAATCTTATTCTTTCCTCGGAGCACGAATACGACATCGTTCGTATGATATTGCAATGGAATTACATTAAAAATGGAAACGAGATAATGTATCAAATGAAATGAGAAATGGTAGCAACTAATATTACGAGTTCTATATATGTTCGGTCGTGGATTTCAAAAAGGTTGCCAGCTTACATCTCCGCCTATGATTTATCCATACACTCATTAATAAAGTTAGTAATTCTGGTAACATGATATGTGATCTAATAGATGCTATGGGAGGTATTTCATAACAATATATAGTTTTCTCCAAGAACATCATAATTTAGGTGACCAACGATTAATATGAGAAAAAAAGATGCTATACTTAGGGAAAATTGTCCAAAAAGTCTTAAACCTATTGCATTTTTACCGATTCAATCGTAAACTTTTTCACTTCTTGTCAATTGAGTCCATCTGGCCAATTTTGGTTGGAATTTGTGGATGTAGATGGATGGTGCTGATATGGGACGTTTTTAATAATATTTTGAATTTTTTATGATTTTTTTCTTTTTTTGTTGGGTTTGGAGTTTGGCTAGTGAGGGTGGCCGACTAACCCTCACTAGCCATAGGTGGGAGCCAAAGACCCTCGCCAACCATAGGTGAGGGCCAGCCGACCCTCGCCGGCCAAAGCGAGGGTGCGTGAGCCCTTACCCAAAATCAGCAAGGGTTGCGACACCCTCGGCCAGAGTTGACAAGGGGCTTGATGCCCTCACCTAGGGCTAGCGAGGGTTAGCCAAGCCTCACTTGTGGCCTACGAGGACCCTGGTCGGCCCTAGCTCAAAGACAAAAATAAAACAAGAGAGAGAGAGAGAGAGAACCCTCAAAAGCCTCACAAGAAGAGAGAGAGAGAGAGAGAGAGCTATTCAAAAATTGCTATGTCAACGCCGGCCATCCATGTCAACAATTTCTGGCCAAAATTGGCCTAATGGACTTAATTGGTAAAAAGTAAAAATGTTTAAAACTTAATTGGCAAAATGTGAAAAGATTTAAGACTAAATTAACAAAAATGTAATAAGTTCAAGACTTTTTGAATAATTTTCCCCTATTATGGGAGAGGTTAAGTTCACAACTTTGGTGACTAAAAGGAAAATGACATCAATGGTGCCTGTCATCCTTAAACTTTTCATTTGTTCAAAGTTCAATGTCATCATTAAAACTTTTAATTTGTAGAATGTGATTCATGTACCTTTAGTACATGTTTAATTTAGCTTATAAATTATATGAAAATATTTAATATTATCTCTAAACTTTAAATATTTTAATATAGTTAAGGGATTAGAATGAACATACCAAAAATTCAGGGACTTATTGAACAAATAAAAAATACGTGGATGAGATTGCACGTTAGGCCAAAGTGATAATCTACATCTTTTACTCCATTCCCCTTTTCACTTTTTTTATTTTTTATTTTATTTCTACCTTTTTCCCTTCTCACTTGCGTCCACTAAATGCTCTTTCAATGTTAAATTATATCTCAAGCATGAGCCATGCATGAAACCTCACCCATTTGGAGGATTTGATTTTGTTTAAAAAATCTGGTGTGTGTTCTTTTTTTTTAATCCTAAGCGAATATGGATTCTTAGGGTAGTGGAAGTTGATGTTCTTTTCTGTTAAAGAAGGAGGTCTCCAAATTGGATTGAGTGATTCCAAGTCCTATCCAACTTTTACCTGGAACCCTACCGGCAGAATAAGTTTTCCAATATTTTAAAATCGGACCTATCTTACATACCCAGGAATCTAGAACTTATCATATCATAAATTTGAGGATTGATTCATGGATCTCCTCAAGTTCCATCTATACTCTTAATTGAACAATTAAAGTAAAGTCACATTTAATAGCCATCATTTGCTACAACTCACCAATTCCAACTCATATTTAGATGAATGAAGAATATGAAGTATTAATAAAATATAAGTATAAATCATGGATATTGCCAGAAATAGAAACTCATGTTAGTGGTTTCAAATTACACACTCATCATTACACCTCAAAAAATATCATAAGATCGCACAAAGACATGTAACAAGAGAAACACAAAGACTTGTTTTATGTCCTAGGTGAATCAAAAACCTAGAATCTACCTATTGGCACAAGTTCTCTAATTTTTAGAATTTGGAACCTACCCTATATACCATATAACCAATTCCATTTTCAAATTCTCGAATCTACCCTGAATGCTTCCTCTATCGTTGAATGGGTTGACTTCTTGGACTTCTCATCATGTTGCCATGCAGGAACTTCCTTTTGACCATACAAAAAGAAGAGGGGCTTACTTAATATTATCTGTACATATATTAATTTGTCGGACCTAGGTAAGTCCTAAACTACTTTTTCTAAGGTTTTGTACGGACCTCGGCATTGCTTATACGTTAAGCACTGAGTGGGTAGAGTCAAGTGCAAGACTTGATAAAGATACTGTACCAACGAGGGGGACAGGGCATATGGGCACCGGCACATTAAATGGGCCTAGGGAGTAATAGCGTAGGTTTTGCTTTTATTTTCTTAAGGCCTACAGCTGCTGCATGAAAAGGGGAGGAAAAAGAAGTGGTGGGTTTCCTTAGTGAAAAAAGCCGCTACTAGTGCTTGGAGAAGAAAGAAAAGAACTTGAAGGACGGACATCCTGGGTTCAATCCTACTTGAAACTTTTGCTTCGGGCTTCCACGTGAGATTTACATCCAATTGAGTTATTTATTTTTAAATACTGTGGGTTTGAGTTTAATCTAGAAAATTGCAACCCAACCCCCCACAACCACCAGGTTTCATTATTGTAAAGTAAATATATCAGGACAGAAAATACTAATGAAACACGAAATGTTCTTACTTCGAGTGCTTCGAAATAAAAAAGAATATAGTGTTTTCAGTCTAATAATATATGTGTTCTTGCATTTTTCTATTTTGCTATTGTCTTCTACCTTAGTCTATGTCTTCTATCCAATCATCAAGTTCACATTCCTTTAGAACAGTTCATATTGTCACCATTAACTTCATTTCATCGGCATTTCGGAATCAATCAAACGAGTGTCACCTCGTTTCCCTTGCGAATTCTCAGTGGGTAATTTCTGTATTCTCTAAACCTTTGAGGTAATCACTTGTAGCCCAATGGATCAATTCCTCTCAAATGGGTGCTAACACAATAGTACTTATCTAGAAAAGGGCATAGCATTAAACTAGAACACACCTAAAGAACCCAAAAAGATTTACTTTTTTTAATTTACTTTTTTAATTGCATTTATATCTCGCACAATAAGTAGGTTTTTCCTAACTCTTATCAAAATCTAGAAAATTTTCCATATCTTCCTCGAAGAAGTCAATCATGATAAAAACCAAAAATTTCAAAAATAAAAATTCAAAGAAAATAAAGAGAAATGGAAACTACAGGGTCCTATAATTACACATATAATAGAAGGATCAGATCACATGCGTCTCCCTCTCGCTCTTCACTGGTAAGTGCACTTGTCCTTCAAGGAAACGACGACGCTCATCTTCTTGGGATCCATGGTGACCGAGCACTGGATCCTCCGGTGGAACCTGGGCTTCACCAGCTTCCCCAGGACGTACGCCTTCGACCGGACCAGGAAGGTCAGCACGAGCGGCACCGGCTGGGTCGGCGCCCCGTTCACGCTGCTCAGGTCGGCTCCGCCACCGTATAGCGGGATTTTGTTCCCCTTCAGCATTACCGAGATCGATCTCGAGCTCTTCCTCGACTGATAGAACTTGTTTATCTGTTAATGAGAAAGAAAAAAAAATGACGATGCCCGATCAGATAGTGAAACGATAGTTGTATTGTACATTTCTCTTTTTCAGTTAGGAACAGCTCTCGTGATCAAATTCGGGCCGTGATAAATCAGTCGATCTTCATTATAGTACAATACAAACCATGGTTAATCGAAAACACAAATCTTGATTGAGACTGATATCGTCATCTACACGTTCTTTCATTGTTAGGAATGTGTCGAAATTTCATGAATTGTAATATTTCGATCATAAAATAATCATATATCCGGGCTCGAGATTTACTGGATTTCGAGGCATCTATGCTGATTAGGTGCATCTACCGTTCTGATATGTGTGCATGGTCTGATGCTAAACTGCGATGCGAGTAGTTAATGACATTTGGATCGACATTGATCAAGCCAAGGTCGGTGGAACATGATCGTCGAAGGCGTGATGCACTTACAGTTCCGGTGGCGAGACTGAGCTGGGAATAGGAGAGGTCGAGAGGGGTGGCGGCGACGTGGACGCCGAAGAAGGTGGCGGTGTTCTTGAACGTGAGCTTCACCGTGGAGTTCATCGACACCATGTCGGTCGCCACCCCGGTGAAGTCCGCCCCGGCCTGAACCACGAACTGATCGAACACTATGCTCTGCAACAAGAACCGTTCAAGAACGAAAACGAGAATATCAGGAAGAGAGAAAATGATCTCGCACTCAGAAACGCACGTACCTTCATGGCGATTCTCGGCTTCTGGGGCCGGCTCGCCCCCCACAGTATCAACGCGAAGAAGGTAAACATGACAAAGAACCCCAGCACGAACCCCGCCACCACGTAGCACCACCGCGGCAACCCCCGGATCCCGCCGCCCTCCCCGCCGTCGAGCAGCCCCTCCTCCTCGATCGCGTCGAACCCCTTCCCCCGCCGGGCCCTCCCGGCCCCCAGCTCCTCGCCCGGGTGGGCCTTCCGCTGGGCAGGCTTGAGGGAGCCCGAGTACCGGGTGGAGGAGGAGGAGCCGCGGGAGGGCGGGCCGAGGGAGGAGTGGTGGGAGGGGTGGGAAGGGGAGCCGGAGGGGCTGAGGAGTGCCGGCGAGGAGTGGAAGGAGTTGGTGGTCTTCTCGCCGTCGTGGGAGGAGGAGTCCCGGGAGGGGCTCTGGACATAGTAAGCCGGGTGGGGGCGGCGCGGCGGCGAGCGGCCGGGCGACGACCGGGTGACGCTGCTCACCTCCGAGTCGGTCTTTGACAGGTGCGTGGACATCGCTTGTTTTCTCGATCCCCCAGTCGAGCAGAGCACAAGAGAACGTGTGGGCTTTGGGGACTAGCACTAGATACGACCGAGCAAACTAAGACAAAATGTTAGATTTTGCATATAATCACTAAGCCAAATCCATGCATTAAATAATGTGTCTGACCATAATTGAGCAAAAGAGAAATTCTATTCTAGAATGAAGAAATTCATTAATTTGTCTTTTTCATCTTATTTTATTTTAATAAAATTTTCATTACATATTTATATGGGAGATGCAGAGTTAGGGTTTCGATATGTTTATTGATTTTTTTGGGAATAGTGCGGTTTACGAAAGGTAATTAATGGAAGGACGTGGGGTTGACAGGGGCTGATGCCAGTTGATGAATATTGTAATGGGTTTTTTTTTTGTTTTTTCTAACTACATAAATAATTTACTTCAACTACATAAATAATCTTTTCATCTGTACCTAAAGCTGATTTTTCTTTTGTTTTATGAGATAAAAAAATGTGAAAAAAAATTATTAAAGAAATAATAAGAGGAGGCAACAGCAAGGAAAAAGGCGGGAGTGCAGGACAAGCACAGGAAACTTTGGATCCATGTCTGCCTCCTCATTTTAATATTAATTTCTCAAGCAATGAAAATTCTTGGAACTTACCTCAAGATTCAATGAGCTTCTTCTTAATGAATTTTAAACACGCTTATTAAACTAATCACGGCATCGTTCGTTCGCGTTTTCAAGGCACCGAACATGGGCAAAAGCCCTAGTCATTTCCACAGATAACAAGGCAATTAAATGCATGAACACGACTTCAATAGTGGTTTTGCTTAACTCACTATGAAAAACGATAGGAAAAATTTCGGTTGCAAAGTACATTTTGGCTAGAACTCGATCGGCTGGGCTACTGAAAATCTTCTCAAGTTTGATTACCGGATGCACTGAACTGGCGCTACTCTTTGCCGATTGATGTGCATTGGCCATAGCTTGAACAATATTCACAAACAAATTATTGATGCAGGGGGAGGTGTGGCAAATGACATGGCCTTTTGAAGAGCGGCCACGTGTCGCCACATCAATAGCTTACCAGAAAATTGATCGAATCATAACTATTTATGTTAAATTTCAATAAGGTTCATCAAAAATTTTACCACCAATATTGTCCAAATCATTCATATGAAGAACCTTGTTTTAACTTAAAAGAGTTTGTTTTATTGAAATTAATCTCATGTAGGACTTTGTGTCTAGATTTAATTTGAACTATATTGAAGATACTCTTTAAGTTGAACTATATTAACGATACTCTTTAATTTGAAGTAGATTTATCTTTTACCTAAATGAGTTTGTTTTATTGAACTATATCAAAGATACTCTTTAATGAACTATATTACTACACGACACAAGCAAAGCCAAAAAGAGGAGCTCGAAGCCTTGATTTCAAGAGAAAGCCTGGCCGAGAAAGCATGTCACAGCTGGGAAAAAAAGAACAAGGAAAGAAAAGTATCTATGATATAAATCCCATCCTAAAAATGTGAAATTTAATGATTAATCATAGATTAAATATGACACCTAAATTTGGAAAATCCAAAGAATGACCTATCACGTGTGGAATCAAAGCAATGGGTAAAGATCCACGCTATAAAGCCATTTATCTTTGAGTCCTCCTACTCATCATTTGAGTCCTCCTACTCATCATGAATTACAGGTCATCCATTTTAATTTCACTAATTGCATGTAAATTGTTGCTACATAAGTTAAAGGTCTAGACTTGATCAGTTCATGGGACTATGAGATATTTTACAAATTTGCGAATGGCCGAATCTCCAAACCCAATTTCGCAAATCATTGATATTAAAAAAAAAAAAAAATGTCATTCGCTCTCAGCAAAGTACAGACAAAGTAGCAATCTTTAAATGCACAGCTCATGCACTCTCATTTATGACCTACAGAAGTAGCAATGGTTATCTCCATCTCCCTCTCCCTCCCTCTCTCTCTCTCTCTCTCTTTCTCTCTCTCTCTCTCTCTCTAGTTGGAAGAAGAAAGATTTCTTCTTGTGTCTGTGACCTTACTTAAACCTTACGAGACAAGCTAAGGATCTCTATACAGAAAAAATAAACAAGGTTTAATTAATCTTTTTACAAATTTCTGATGCTTCTTTGCGTTGAATTTGAGCTGCAATCAAGTATCTGATTGGAACACCAAGACAGTCACCAATTCAACTTCGGACAAAAACCTAAGTCAAAAGAGACTAAAAACCTCGAGTTCTGAAGAACTAGGGACTGAAAAGTCACTAAACTACAAAACATTAAACCTTCAGAGAATGGAGTTGAAGTGCCACATGACTGAATCATTGAAGTTCCAACACCTATTGAAAGATGCCGCTGAAAATTGATGCACCATGTGGGCCTCTCATAATAACATAAGAAGAGCCAAAACCGTAAAACGGACCTCTCGCAGAGCTGTTATCCAAAAAAGCAAATGGACCACCCTCGCCATCAATGGGGGGGGGCTAGAAATTTGAGAGATTCCAAAGAGAAAAGAGCCATAAACAAACCCAGCTGTGAAAAAACTCTCGAGTGTCCACACCGTGGCCTTTTCATGCACTCATGCACCTTTGGGGACTAACAAGGCCATGTTAGTGGAGGGACCCTGTCAGACTGCCAGTTCTTGATCCAACCAACCTTACTCTAAGCAACACCATTAAATTCTCGGACTCGCATGATTGAATACTCGGTCCCTCCTTCGTTTTTCTGGGTATGGTTTCACCATAGTAATGATCATCTACAAGACAGTCTCTCAAACTCAAGACAGTTGCAGGTAATTCTCTGCAGCAACAGCAATTGCAGCAGCGGTGGTATTCAATAGATATTGCCAGAGAAGGGAAAATTTAATCAAGCTTGGCTACATTGTATATAATACATGCTGAAGCTAATATGATAGCTTTTGAACGGAAGGACTTGCGAGAAAATCAACTACATGAAACGGAATGGATTGAAACACTGTTGTAATATAAACTTATCTGAAAGCCCCCCGTCGCCAAAGAATGACATCTTCTGAATGAAGCATTATTATATTGACCACAAGAATTTTTCTCTGGAAGGACATTGGAATTTACAAGTTCTGCTCTTCGGATTCTTGTTGTCTAGGTGCTTCTTGTTGTCTAGGTGCCTCATTTATAGAAGTTACATTTTCTTGGGCACTGCCACCAGTTTCCGGCGCTTTAGTCTCTATCGATCCAATCTGCGACCTGTTGCCATTAACACGCCCCGCATCCCTTCCAGCTCTACGATCCTGAGTAAATGATAAGAGAATTAACAAAGCATGTACAGTAAGATAAGCATAGCTAGATAGGAAATGCTTCAAGTGAAGATCAAGAGTCAAATCTTGAGGGTACGAATTAAGTGTCCAAACTTAAGGTAAATCTCGCAGACCCACAAAGAGATTACAGAAAACCAATCGCCCAAGGCAAAGTTAGAAACCATCACTATTATCAGATCAATCATAATTAAAGTATTTGTAACAAAGTGTGTGGGCTGTCGAACTTATCATCTGAAGCAGAGATGACGGAACAATAACAGTTAACTCCACCTTCATAAATCATCAATCTTGTGCCACTCAATTATATACTAAGACATCACTTAGAATTACCGCACCTTATTGTGAATACTAGAGCAAATTCTGAAGACTGGGAAAACAACAAAAAAAGCTAAATCATGTATGTTAGCAAACGCACATGTGAGAAAAGCAAAATATTCCAATGAAACAGAGACATACATCTTTGAAAGGAGACTCCTCAGCTTCAAGCATGTGTACTACGTGACCCATCTTCGGCCGCTTCTGTGCAGTAGGGTCAACACATTTTAGAGCTACTAGAAGTACCCGCTTTAATGCCCTTGAAGTAGGCTTCTCAGGCAACTTGGGGTCCAACACTCCCTCTGGGTTTTTGTCGGTAACCATCTTCTTGAGCCAATCAACTAAATTCACCTGTCAATTTTTCTCAACTCTTAGCAAAACAGAGAGGGTGGAAAATGGATAAAGTCTAGTTAACTGGAAAAAAGAGAAGATTTTCACAAAATTTTATTTGTTTGACGGGAACTAGGAAAAGATAAGTCACTATATAATGCACACCTCTTCTGGAGGGCGGCTATAATCAACAGGGTTTCTCCCAGAAATTATCTCCATGATCAGAATACCAAAGCTGTATATATCACTTCTTTCATTAAGCATGCCCGTACTCGCATATTCAGGGGCTACATAGCTGCAAAAGCAACAATAACGAAATTGAGTTCATCTTGGCTTCAAGAAAGACATAGAAAGATTGGATTAAGAGTGTGAGAAGTTATACAGACCCAAATGTTCCCATCACACGAGTTGTGATATAACTATTCTCTGAACAGAGCAGCTTGGCAAGGCCAAAGTCTGAGACTTTAGGGTTCCACTGCTTGTCGAGCAATATATTACTCGATTTAATATCACGATGTACCACTTTCGGTTCGAGTCCCTCATGAAGGTAAGTCAAACTGTATTCGTAGCAAGAGGAGAGAAAATCGTGAGAACAAGAAGAGTGGACGAGACAAATGGTAAACAAAATCGTGTATGCTGAAGCTTACCCTTTGGCAGTTCCCAAGATAATTTTCATCCGTATCTCCCAAGTCAAAGGACTACAAGGACCAACATCCCCATGAAGCCACTGCTCTAAATTCCCATTATTGACATACTCATACACAAGCATCCTGAATGACAAGAACCAAGACGTTATTTGAAAATTACTTGGAAACCTTGCACCAAATTTCGAATAATAACAAATCAGAATATGATCAATAATGAACACACACACGCTGAACCGCAATTACGGCACATTTTCTTGTACTCAGCATGAGCAATTGAACCAAAGGAAACAAAGGGAGATGAATGTACCTATGAGCTCCTTCAGCACAGTAGCCAAGCAACCTGACTAAGTTCTTATGCCGAACGCGCCCAATCGCTTCAACTTCGACTTTGAACTCCTTCTCAGCTTGCCCCCTAAGATACCGATATACACGCATACACACAAAGTCCAGGATCAACCACTTCCTCTGACAATAAAAAACAATACAAAAAAGCATCCACATTTCCCAGCAAAAACCCAAACCCCACAATTCCACAAACAACACGGCTGCCCGAAAGGCAAGATCGAATTTCACATAAAAACCAACAAAAACTAAAATTGAAATGCACCTGTTATTAAGCAAGTTCTTGACAGCGACTTGAGTCTTGTCCTCCAGAAGACCGTAGTACACAATCCCATACCCTCCTTCGCCGATCACATTTTCATCAGTGAACTCGTTCGTGGCGGCCTTGAGCTCCCGGAGAGTATACCAATGCCCCCAGCCCAAGTGCGAGACCTCCGGCACGACCGCCGCCACCTGATCGCCGCTCCTGGGGCCGCCCTCCCCTCCGCCGCCGCCGCTCCCGTGGGAGGACGACCCGTAGTACCTCTCCGGGTACGATATGCGGTGGTCCTTGCCGATCTCAATGTGAATCCGGTTGTACCCAATGAGGCTCTCCTCCTCGGGGAGCGGGTCCGGGGGGTCGGGGAAGGGGTCGGGCTGGACCTGGGAGTGCTGGATTTGGATTTCCTGGATCTCCTTGGAGACGGCGGGGATGGAGGTGAGGTGGTGGCCGCGGCCGGAGCCGCCGGAGCCGCCGGCGGGCAGGGGGCGGGGGGCGGTCCTGGACTTGCGGGAGGTGAGCCAGAGGGAGATGAAGAAGAGGAGGAGGACGATGGCGACGCCGACGCAGATGCCCACCACGACCCATAGGTTGAGCCCGAAGACGGAGGTGGCCTTGGAGAGCTGGTCGCTCATGTGGCCCGAGCCCCTCGGCGGCTGCGGCGGAGGAGGCTCTTCCCGTCGCCGCTCCGGCGATCACTCACGCGGCGGTGCGAGGTGGGTGTCGGGTTCAGGAACGGAGGAGGAGGAGGAGGAGGAGGGTGCATGGGAGAGAGAGGCTGGGGAGAAGAGGGGAGACTGAAAAGCCATTAAAAGAGAGAGGGGGAAGCAAGAGGAAAGGAGCAAGCTGGCAGTGATGGGACCTTTTGGAATTTGTCACAGTTGAGTTGCTCTGCTCTGCTAATTACGGGGTTCGTTCCGTTCTCGATCGAGAGGGCAAAGCTTTCTGCTTTTGGTAAAATCTCGAATTCGTTCGCGACGATGTCGTTTAGGCAAAAGGGAAGATTGTACCGACGGTCCTTAAATTTCAATTCAATGTGTAATTTGATTCTTGAGCTTTCCATTTATTTAGTATAATCCATAAACTTTAGCTCATTATAGAATGTGATGTTTGAACTTTTAATTTGTTTGATATAGTAATTGAATTATATGAAAATATATAATGATATCAAGACAAATTAAATAGAATTGGAATGCTATGTACATTACATATATATACTTGGTCTTGAATTAATAGAATGATTATATTAAATGTTTTTGTATGGTTCAAAGATTATAGGATCATATTACATATTAAGCTAAAGTTCAGGGATCGCATTGCATATTTAAGTAAAATTCAGGGACTACATTGAATAAATTAAAAGTTCATTGATCAAATTACATGTTAGGCGAAAATTCAATGATTGTTTGTATCATTATTATCCCTTAAGTCACTGCTTAAGGCGATCAATTCCCAATTCCTACAAACTTCATTTCCAATCTAGTTTAATGAAACCAATCATTATCAATTCGATTCAATTTCGATCTAGTTCAATGAAACATGCCATTATTTTTCTAATGTTTCTATTTGAATATCTTATTTTTCAATCACAAGCTCTTATTTTCTTTGAAATAATAAATTAAACCCATTAATTTTTTAAATAAATAAAAATATTATATATATAGTTGATCTAGTTTGGTCTAGTCTAGTTCCCATTTCGAATCGAAAATCAGACCACTAGGACATAAGTTTTACTTTTAGGAACCAGGAACTCAACTGACATTTTTGGCAATCGGACCAGTTCGGTTTAGTCCGAGTGATTCCCATTTCAAACTATCTGTTTGGACACCACTAATCGTTACTAAATTTGGACATTGGAAAGGCTTGAATGGAACGATCACCTCTAGTAATAGCTCAAGCATTCAAGCAAAAAGACAAGATTTTTAATGCGTCGTCTCTCCCGTTTCATATGTAATCAGCATATATCGAATATCAAAACGTTATTTGTTAGAGCATGATTTACCTACCCAAATGCCCTCGGGAGCACTCGGTAAGTAAGACCCGATTTTCCAATCACGTAACGACAGTGAGGAATCGGATCCGTGTCGGGACTTGCAATTTCATCGGATGCTATCGGTGGCTTTTGTTCCTTTGCTGTTGGCTTTTTGTGGCCGAGAATGTTGTCGAAGCTTTTAGGGGGTCAGCGGGGAGAGTGATTAAATTGGCGTTAGTGGGTTTCCTTTGCTAAAAAAAAAAGAAAAAAGAAAAATCCCTATCTCCACTTTGAGAAATTGATTGAATGCTTTGGCCTTAGTAGCGGTGGTGACCGCAATTTCCCAATTAGACCGGGGAGGTGGTGCTGCGAATAGGGACAATCAGCAACCACCCCATCATCATTAAAGGTGGTCAGACCATTTGACTCTAGTTAATGCCCACGGCCTTTCCATCATTAGGTGATGCGTTTTGACATGGAAACCTGCAGGTGAGAATGCAAAGAAGTGGTTGCGTCGGTAATGTGAAAATGTCAAAGGCTCTTAATGGATTTGCTTGCATTTGGACGAATCAAGGACGCGGTTGCGTTTAGTTAGGGTGCAAAATTAGGTCTAAAACACCACTCAGCCCCTCCTTCGAGGACAAGAAATCTTTTTAAGATTAATTGTGGCGGCGACGGTGGCAACGGCGGCAACAATAACGATAACAATAAATCGCACTAAATTAGCTTGACTTATGGGTAATGTTATGCCATTGGACTCAACTCTTTATAAGATTTTTTTTTTCCTGTGAGTTCCAGATAGTTGGCATCCTTCCACGATCCTTTTCAACTTATGTGTCCAATTTCCGTTCATAGCGCCTTACTGAAACATTTGAGAAGGCCTTCATTCGACCATTCGAACAATCTCATACAATATTTGCCCATCTTATTCTCAATTGGAGTAACACCCACGTATTCCCTCATACTTTTGTTTTTAATCTTATCCCTAATCATGTGCCCGTGCATTCAACAAAACATTTTCGTAATCTACTACAATCATTTCGTGCTTATTAGCGTTCTACGTAATACAAAATCCCGAGTGCACTTTTCCGCTTTATCTATCCCGTCTCCGTTCTATGGGTGAGATCTCCATCTATTTCCCGATTTTTCAACCATCTTATAGAATTTTTCTAAATCATTAATTTTCCATGTTCGCTCAAGAATTAACTTTTCTGTCCAAATTATTGGCTGGCAAATATGAACACTGATATTTTTTTTCCACATACAACGGTGAAATAACAACCTAGTTACTCACGGCAGTGAGGAGAAATTCCTGGTCTGCCGACAAGAAAAATACAATGTTTCTAATTATCTTTTAATTTTCTCCATCCTAGACTAACCAACAATTTATATTTTCACATATCTTTATGGAAATCGTACGCGAGAATAATGTCTCAGACACGAAGGGAATCGTATGCGTTGACGTCAGCAATTTTTTTTTTGGGGGGGAGGCGCTTTGCACCAAATGCTAGTTTACTATTTGTTGGCCGGTGGAGCCCACACCAAGTTTTTTTTTTTTTTTTTTTTGGTCAGTCTTATTCTATTCCTACTCTACACTCACTTCGCAGACTTGTGCGCCCGCCTCTTTGCGGGCGTGGGGTCGCAACCCACTCTCGAAACTTACGCGTCCCTACCCCCATCCCCCGAGAATGTGGGGATTTGAACCCTCACCTCCCCTTCCATGTTGGAAGGGTGGCCACTGGGGCGAACCCCCAATGGTTCACGCCAAATTAAGTATACTTGGAGTTGCTCACTAATTTATTTCCTTTTTCTTAAGAAATACATCATTGTCATATCTTCACGTTGGATATTTGGGCGACTTTAGAATAATCTAATTTGCTTCCCTCAAAACTCTACCCAAATCATAATGACAAGACACCGATTCAGAATCCATGCTCCCTATAGTATAAACCCAATCCATATAGAGAATTCGACCGATATATGTCATTCATTAAGCATCTCAAACTTACTCTTAATATCCCACAATTTTCTACGATACATGCCATGCTAATATGGGGTCATGCGAGGCTTCTTTGCTGATTCGACAATCGGAATATAAACCATATGAATCATGTGAGATCAAATATATGTAAAAGTTTGATGATTGATTGATTGGCTTAGATGTAATTGTATAGTGGACAAACTTCTTTCATATGGAACTCTAATACTCATCTCATCGGTCCAAAAAAAAGAGTGCTTCACAAATTAAAAGAAAATGTTACTCTCTTCCTCTAGTAAGGGTCATTAATAGTAAAAGCGGCGGCTCCTAATTACTTTCTCTTATGGGCCATTTAAGAACTCAATTGCTCTCTTGAATTTCAATTAAAATATTGGTTTTGTTTAAAGAATCACGATCCTCCCTCTCTCTTGTTGGACCCACCAACAAAAATGACGTTATTGATTGTCTCTTGTAATCAAGGAGAAACAGCATTTTCAACAAGCATTGGTTTTTTAAAGGAGCACCGGCAATTAGAATCTAGATGGTCTTATTTGGATAGTTTCTAACTTAATTATCATACGCTCCAATTAAATGATATTCTTCATTCTGGTGCAACAAACTTAATATGATATTTGCTTGAACAAACTTAATCTCCCCAACCCTTGTACTTATCATAAACCTTATCTGCTTCCATTTCCTCTATTAGTATGTCGAGGCCAAGAATGCTGAGATTTCTTATTTAAGGTAGGTATGATTTGAGTTTTCCCACCAAGTGAGCCCACTTCATTAACTTATTTTCGATAGTAGGACACTCTCAAACTTCTTTTCCTAGAAATTACCCGAAATTTCCTTTGAGTCTATTCAATTGTGTCCTTCACATGTGAGGAAAAATAAATTCCGTTCCAATATCAAAATATGCCCAAAAAATCATAATCCTCTCGAGTTATGAATATCTCTTTCTTGACACTTAATTCCATCAATATCTCATTATATTCCTCATAAATATGAATAATCGTTGTGATACCTGAGCTATCAAAATTCAAGGGCAAGGAAAGGAACATGAGCACTTGTTAAAATTAATCATCTTTTGCTGATGTTTTTTTTAGCTTTGTTTGTCGTGCAAATGACTCTTTAAACCTTATGCACCATGCTAAAATATCCATTGCTAGTGTGATCAAAGGAAATATATAGATGTTCAGTGTAGAAGATTTCGCAAATGAGGCCCTAATTAAATAGATATGCAAACCACAAATCGAATTTCACACTTTCTTAATTGAGTCCCAATTAACACCAAATCGCCCTAATTTCAACCATCCCCTCCTAAAACAAGACAGTCTTACCGTCCATTCTTCGGCAACATTGTAACCCAAAAAGGAAGCTCAAGTGATGAACCAAAAAATTGCATCAAGTCCCAATTAACACCAAATTGCCTTAATTTAAGTTGAGGATTGCACTTGTGTCAATTCAGTCTCTTCAACCAAATTTTGCTTATCAACACTAACATAGATAATTTTTAAAAATATTTTAATAATTTCTAAATTTTTAATCTTTTTTCCTTTTTTTTTTTTTCTTTTCTCTTTTCTTCTTCCTTCTTCCTCTAGTGAGCAATTTCCAATTCAAGCGATCAGTTTTGCATACCCTAGTCGTCACTAAATTTAAACACCAAAATGACTCAAATAGAACGATCACCTCTAATCACAGCTCGAGCATTCGAGCAATGAAAAAGACACAATCTATAATGCGTCGTCTTTCTCGTTTCATACGTAATCAGCATACACCGAAAATCAAAACGTTACTTGTCGAGCATGATTTACCGTCCCAAATGCCGTCCGAAGCACTCGTTAAATAAGAACCGAGTAACAGATAGTGAGAAATCGGATCCGTGTCGGGATTTGCGTTTCATCGGATGCTATCGGTGGCTTTTGGTTTCTTGCTGTTGGCTTTACGTGGCTGAGAATGTTGTCGGAGCTTTAGGGGGTCAGCGTGGGAGGTGATTAAATGAGCGTTAGTGGGTTTCATTGCTAAAAAATCCTTCTCTCCCCTTGGAGAAATTGCTTGAATGCTTTGGCCTTAGAAGTGTTTGGTGATTTGCAATTTCCAGTTAGACCGGTGGTGGTGGGGCAAAGAGGGGCAATTAGACCCCATCATCATTAAAGGTGGTCAGAGCATTTGACTCTAGTTAATGTACACCGCAATTCGTTCATTAAGTGATGTGAGTAACATTACTGTTGGAAAAAAGAATTAACACAACAAAAAATTATGAATTGATATATCTCGAATTACTAAGTTAAATGACATGTAACAATTAATCAGTATAACCCACCGGCTGGTGGCGCAGCTGGCTTAAGTCACTCCTACCTTAGTCAAGCTCCAGGTTCGATTTCTCCAACAAGCGCAACACAATGTGTCCAGTGTCTTAAGTGAGGGGTCATGGTAATGGAATCTTGTGCTAGTCCCCCTCCAAATATAGTTAGTGATCTAGCCCCCAGCGGCGACCGTGAGCACCCGTAAGGTGTGCCAAGCCAATATTAAAAAAAAAAAAAAAAAAAATAATCAACATACCAATCTGGGGTTTTACCCTCTGTATTGATTTGTGATTTTTTGTAATATTAATATAATTTAATGGAAAATAATATTGAGAAAATTTATCATAAATATATCGATTTATAATTTTTGATAGTCAAAAAATGGATTTACGATAAGTTTGTTACAAATGTACTATTTTAAAGTTTTTCATGATATTTTCTCTTGAAAAAAATCTTCTCTGAAAAAGTGACGAGAATTTCAATTTGATGTAATAAGTCAAAGTACGTTATGACATGGAAACATGCAACTGAGAATGCAAAGAAGTGGTTGGGTCGATGATGTGAAAATGTCATAGGCACGTGGTGGATTTGCTTGCATTTGGACGAAATAAGGACAGGGCTATGTTTAGTTTGAGTGCAAAATTAGGTATGAAACACTGCTCATGCAAAATTAGGTCTAAAACACTGCTTAGCCTCTTCTTTGAGGATAAAAAATCTTTTCAAAATTAATTGTGGTGGCAGCGGCAATGACGACGACGATGACGACGACAACCAAGGCTCATTGCACTAAATAGGCTTGACTTACGAGTAATATTATGCCGTTGGATTCACTCTTTCATTAGATTTTTTTTTTTTTTTGCATGAGTTCTAGAAGGTTGGTTTTCTTCCACATCCTTCTAAGCCTTCCTCGATCCTTTTCAATTGATGTGTCCAATTTTTGTCTATATCGCCTCGTTGAGAGATTTGAGAAGGCCCTCATTCAACCTACTCAAACCATTTCAGATGGTCTTCACTCATCTTATCATTTATCAAAGTAATACCTGCATTTTCCTTGATACTTTCGTTTTTGATCTTATCCCTAGTTGCGCACCCATGCATTCAACAAAACATTTTCATATCTTCATGCTTGCTACCGTCCTATGTAATTTGCCCTCAAGCTTAGATGCCATCCAACAGTCGCACAAAAACCCTAGTGCAGTTCTCTGCTTCGCCTATCCTGCCTATGGGTGAGATACCCATCTATTTCCTGATTTTTCAACCATCTTATAGAAATTTTCTAAATCATTAATTTACCGTATTCACTCAGGAAGTCAACTTTATTTTTTTCTAAATTATCGGGCTGATAAATATGAACACTGATTTTTTATATTCTTTTTTCACATAAAACGGTGAAATAATAACTTGGTGCTCACGGCAATCTGAAGAAATTCTTGACCTACCGACAAAAGAAAAAAGTACGATGTTTCTAATTATCTTTTAATTTTCTCTATCCAGTACTAACCAACGATTTATATTTTCACATATCCTCAGACAAGAAGGAAATCTTATACGATGACATCAGCAAATTTTTATTTTTTTCAAAAGGGAGTGGGGGTGGGGCCTTTTACACCCAATGCTAGTTTACTACTTGTTGGCCGGTGGAGCCCACGCCAAAGTTAAGGATATCTGGTGTTGCGCACTAAATTATTTCCTTTTTCTTAAGAAAGAGATCATTCGTAGTGGATATTTGGGCAACTTTAGAATAATCTAATCTAATTCCCTCAAATCGCTGGCCAAATCACAATCACAAGGCACTGATTCAGAAGCTGTGCTCCCTACAGAATAGACCCAAAACATATAAAGAATTCGCCACCGCCTATCAATCGTTGAGTGTCTCAAACTTATTTTTAATGTCCCACGATCTCTGCAATATGTGCCATGCCAATTTGAGGTCGTGCAAGGCTCCTTTGCCGATTCGATGGTCAGAAATATAAATCATATGGGTCATGCGAGATCAAATACATATAAAAATTTGATGATCAATTTTGATTGATTATCTTGGATGCAATTGTATAGTGAATGGACTTTTTTTGTACGAAACTCTAATAGCTATCTCACTTGTCCAAACAAAGAAGAGTGATTCACAAATTGAAAAGAAAAGGTCACTCTCTAGAAAGGATCATTGATTGTAGATGCAGCGGCTCCTAATTACTTTCTTCTTTGGGCAATTGAAGATCTTAATTGCTCTCTTTGAATTCAATTAAAATATGGATTTTGTTCCAAGAATCACTATCTTCTCTCTCTCTATGTCACGGGTCGTGTGAGATCAAATACATGTAAAAGTTTGACAATCAATCAATTGGCTCTATTGCAATTGTACAATGGACGAACTTCTTTCTAATAATTATCTCCCAAAAGAAGAGAGTACTTTACAAATTAAAAGAAAAGGTTACCCTCTAGCAAGGACGATTAATAGTAGAAGCTGCTCCAAATTACTTTCTCTTCGAAATTTTATCCTCTATTTATTACCGTTGTAACAATTTGTGAATTTTTTAAGTATTAATCCAATTTAACATAAATTAAGAGGAATAAATTTATCACAAATATCAAAAAAAAATTTACTTAAATTTGTCGCACATATACTAAATTAGGGTTTTTCATAATATTGAGTCTCGAAAAAAAAAACTTCTCCAAAAAAGGGAAAGGAGAATTTCAATTTTGATGTTCTAAGTCAAATTACGTTTTGACATGGAAACCTGCAAACTATGTAGCACCAACACGGACACGCAACATGTGACACAACACGACACATCAACACGTTATTTCTCAAAAAATAGAAAATTTTGACACATTCCGACACGTTATATCTCAAGAGAATTTCGACACGTTCGACACGTTAAATATTAAATATATATTTTTATATATAAATACAAAAATAAATAATAAAAAGAGCATAGAATTAATTTATACTAAAAATATTAATTCAACATTTGTTAATATTATTCATTGTTTTAATTTGACAGAGGTTGAATAAGAAATTCAAAAATTGCAAACACAAAGGAGTAAATTTGAAGGAACATGTCGTGTGTTTTTTTCTTACACTTGTTAGAAATTAGTGAGATTTTTATAGACCTAGACAGAGTTCAGAGTTCATGATATAGACTAGCTTGGAGCTCCTCTGCAAAACAAGATTCGAGAAAAATGAAAACCTAGGACAAGAACTCGACAAAAAGAAAAGGAAATAACTAAATTCACCATGGAAAATGTAAGAAATAACTCACAAGCTAATGACATAAACTGAAAGAGATAACTCACAGGCGACGCTTGCAAGAGGCGGAAAGAAGCAAAATAAAAATAAAAATCACAACTTTAAGTTTGCGAGGGCAGTGGAGCGACACTAGTGAAAAGAGGAGCGTTCCATCATCACTCATGGAAATGTCAAAATTTATAAGTGAAAAACTTGAGAGTGAGAATTTTTTTCTTTCCCCTTTATTTTTTTTTTTCATTATTTTTTCATATATTTATATTTTGACCCCTCGAGTATTGAAGATTTTAAAATTGATCCCGTGTGTGTCAGAATCGCGTGTTAGAATTTTGGATTCGCGTGTTGGAGCATGTCGAGAAGAGTTGATCACATGTCGGATTTCCCAACACTTGTTGACCGCGTGTCGGAACATGTCAGAGCATGTCGGACACATGTTGAAGTGTCGGACACAATATGAAGACTTTCGGAGAGTGTCAATGCTTCTTAGCCTGTAGGTGAGAATGCAAAGAAGTGGTTGTGTCAATGATGTGAAAATGTCAAAGACTCTTGGTGGATTTGCTTGCATCTAGTCAAATCAAGGACGCGGTTGCGTTTAGTTAGGGTGCAAAATTAGGTCTAAAACACCGCTCAACCCCTTCTTTGAGGATAAAAAATATTTTCAGGATTAATTGCGGCGGCAATGGCAGCGACAATAATAACAGCGACAATAAATCGCACTAAATCAGCTTGACTTATGGATAATGTTATGCCATTGGACTCAACCTTTATAAGATTTTTTTTTCTGTAAGTTCCAGATAATTGGCATCCTTCCACATCCTTCTAAGCCTTCCTCGATCCTTTTTAATTGATGTGTCCAATTTCCATTCACATCGCCTTGCCGAAACATTTGAGAAGGCCTTCATTCAACCATTTGAACAATCTCATACAACATTTGCCCATGTTATTCTCCATTGGAGCAACACCTACTTATTCCCTGATACTTTCGTTTTTAATCTTATCCCTAATCATGTGCCCGCGCATTCAACAAAATATTTTGGTATCTACTACAATCGTTTCGTGCTTATTACCATTCTATGTAATTTGCCCTTGAGCTTAGGTGCCATCCAACGGTAGCACAAAACCCCGAGTGAACTTTTCCGCTTCATCCATCCCTTCTACACCCTATGGGCGAGATCTCCATCTATTTCCTGATTTTTCAACCATCTTATAGAATTTTTCTAAACCACTAATTTCCTGTGTTCGCTCCAGAAGTAGCATTTTTGTCCAAATTATCGGCTGGCAAATATGAACACTGATATTTCTTTTTTCCACATACAACGGTGAAAAATAATGTCTGCCGACAAGAAAAATACGTTGACGTATACGTTGACAAGAAAAATTATCGGCTGGCAACTTGGTTACTCACGGCAGTCAGGAGAAATTCCTGGCCTGCCGACAAGAAAAATACAAATTTTCTAATTATTTTAAATTTTCTCTATCCTAGACTAACCAACAATTTATATTTTCACATATCTTTATGGAAATCGTACACGAGAATAATGTCTCAGACACAAAGGGAATCATATACTTTTTTTTTTTTTTTTATCCAGGGAATCGTATACGTTGACGTCAGCAATTTTTTCGTTTTTGGGGGAGGCGCTTTGCACCAAATGCTAGTTTACTATTTGTTGGCCGGTGGAGCCCACGCCAAGTTAAGTATACTTGGAGTTGCGCATTAATTTATTTCCTTTTTCTTAAGAAAGACATCATTGTCATATCTTCACGTTGGATATTTAGGCGACTTTAGAATAATCTAATTTGCTTCCCTCAAAACACTAGCCAAATCACAATGACAAGACGCCGATTCAGAATCCATGCTCCCTGCAGTATAGACCCAATCATTTAGAGAATTCAACTGATATTTATCGTTCATTCAACGTTTCAAATTTACTATTAATATCTCACGATTTTCTGTGATATGTGCCGTGCTGATTTGAGGTCATGCGAGGCTTCTTTGCTAATTCAACAATCAAAAATATAAACCATATGAATCATATGAGATCAAATATATTTAAAAGTTTGATGATTGATTGATTGGCATAGATGTAATTGTATAGTAGATGAACTTCTTTTGTATGCAACTCTAATAATCATCTCACCGGTACAAAAAAATAGAGTACTTCACAAATTAAAAGAAAAGGTTACTCTCTAGCAAGGGTCATTAATAGTAAAAGCGGCGGCTCCTAATTACTTTCTCTTTTGGGCAAATTAAGATCTCAATTGCTCTCTTGAATTTCAATTAAAATATTAGTTTTGTTTAAAGAAACACGATCTTCCCTCTCTCCTGTTGGAACCACCGACAAAAATCAGGTTATCGATTGTCTCTTATGATCAAGGAGAAACAGCATTTTCAACAAACATTGGTTTTTTTTAAGAAGCACCGGCAAGTAGAATCTAGATGTTCTTATTTGGATAGTTTCTAACTTAATTATCATACGCTCCAATTAAATGATATTCTTCATTCTGGTGCAATAAACACAATATGATATTTGCTTGAACGAACTTTATCTCCCCAACCCTCGTACTTATCATAAACCTTATCTGCTTCCATCTCCTCTATTAGTATGTCGAGGCCAAGAATGCTGAGATTTCTTATTTAAGGTAGGTATGAATTGAGTCTTCCCACCAAGTGAGCCCACTTCATTAACTTATTTTCAATAGTAGGACACTCTCAAACTTCTTTTCCTAATTTAGAGGTACTCCGTATTAAAAAATTACCTGAAATTTCTCTGAGTCTATTCAATTGCGTCCTTCACGTGCAAGGAAAAATAAATTCTGTTCCAATATCAAAATATGCCCAAAAAATCATAATCCTCTCGTCCTCCTACGTTACCCGTAATATGTGGAAGTATCGACGTAGTTCGGAAAAAAGATACTATGTTAAGATAAGAGAATTTCAGGAATTGCCTCTTCTTTGGTGTGAAGGTAAAAGCTATACAAAGGCTTCTTATTCCACAACAACGAAAACACTTGCTTCCGCTTTGTCCACCCCTGCTCTCAAGGGTTATTTACTTTTTTTGTTGGGGTAGTAGGAATTCCCTTTGCACGGGATTCCATGTGCCCCATACTACTCATGTCAGAGCGTAAGCATCAGCACCTGACCCTGAGATGTGGATCATCCAAGGCAAATGGGTCTTGTTCTATCATTGATAAGATATTTCTCTATGAAAAATCAAGTCATGAATATCTCTTTCTTGACACTCGATTCCATCAATATCTCATTCTTTTCCTCATAAATATGAATAATCGTTGTGATACCTCGGCTATCAAAATTCAAGGGCAAGGAAAGTAACATGAGCACTTGTTAAAATTAATCGTCTTTTGTTGTTGGTTTTTTTAGCTTTGTTTGTTGTGCAAATTACTCTTTAAACCTTATGCATTGTGCTAAAATATCCATTGCTAGTGTGATCAAAGGCAATATATAAATGTTGAGTGTAGAAGATTTTGCGAATGAGGCCCTAATTAAATAGATATGCAAACCACAAATCGAAATTTCACACTTTCTTAATCAAGTACCAATTAACACCAAATCACCCTAATTTCAACCCATCTCCTCCTAAAATAAGACAGTCTTGCTGTCCATTCTTCGGCAACATTGTGACCCGAAAAGAAGCTCAAGTGAAGAACAAAAAAAAATGCATCAAGTCCCGATTAACACCAAATTGCCTTAATTTAAATCGAGGAATTTACCAAAAAAGTCATGCCTCTTTTGCAGTTGTAACAATTCAGTTTATCCAACCAAATTTGGCTTATCGGCGCTAACATGAATAATTTTTAATAATATTTTTATAATTCCCAAATTTTTAATTTCTTTTTCTTTTTTTTTCCTCTTCTCTCTTCCTCTTCTCTCTTCCTCTGGTCTAACCAATTTCCAATTCAAGCTATCAGTTTCGCATACCCTAGCCATCACTAAATTTGAACACCAAAATGGCTCGAAAAAAACAATCACCTCTAATCACAGCTCGAGCATTCGAGCAATGAAAAAGATGCAGTGCATAATGCGTCGTCTTTCTCGTTTCATACGTAATTAGCATACACCAAAAATCAAAACGTTACTTGTCGAGCATGATTTACCGTCCCAAGTGCCGTCCGAAGCACTCGTTAAATAAGACCCGAGTAACAGATAGTGAGAAAGCGGATCCGTGTCGGGATTTGCGTCTCATCGGATGCTATCGGTGGCTTTTGGTTTCTTGCTGTTGGCTTTACGTGGCTGAGAATGTTGTCGGAGCTTTAGGGGGTCAGCGTGGGGGGTGATTAAATGGGCGTTATTAGTGGGTTTCATTGCTAAGAAATCCTTCTCTCTCCTTTGAGAAATTGCTTGAATGCTTTGGCCTTAGAAGTGTTGGTGATTTGCAATTTCCATTTAGACCGGTGGTGGTGGGGCAAAGAGGGTCAGACCCCGTCATCATTAAAGATGGTCAGAGCATTTGACTCTGCATTTCCATCATTATGTGATGTGTTTTGGGTAACATTACTGTTGGAAAAAAGAATCGATACCACAAAAAATTATGAACTGATACATCTTGAATTACTAAATTAAATGACACGTGATAATTAATCAATATACCAATCTAGGATTTTACCTTTTGTTTGTCATATATGTATTGATTTGTGTTTTTCACAGTATTAATCTAATTTAATGAAAAATAATAAGAAGAAAATCTATCATAAATGTGTCAATTTATAATTTTTGATAGTCAAAAAATTAATTTTCGATAAGTTTGTTACAAATGCACTAATTTAGAGTTTTTTTTTGGCAAGGAAAAAAAAAATCTTCTCCGAAAAAGTGACAAGAGAATTTCAATTTGGATGTTCTAAGTCAAAGTACATTATGACGTGGAAACATGCAACTGTGAATGCAGAGAAGTGGTTGGGTCGGTGATGTGAAAATGTCATAGGCTCTTGGTGGATTTGCTTGCATTTGGACGAAATAAGGACATGGCTACATTTAGTTAGAGTGCAAGATTAGGTTTGAAACACCGCTCATGCAAAATTAGGTCTAAAACACTGATCAGCCTCTTCTTCAAGAATAAAAAATCTTTTCAGGATTAATTGTGTCGGCAACAGCAACAACGGCAACGACAACAACAACCAAGGCTCATCACACTAAATAGGATTGACTTATGAGTAATATTATGTCATTGGATTCTTTCCTTCATTAGATTTTCTTTTTTTAATGAGTTCTAGATGGTTGGTTTTCTTTCACATCCTTCTTAGCCTCCCTCGATCCTTTTCAATTGATGTGTCCAATTTCTGCCCATATTGACTAGCTGAGAGATCTAAGAATGCCTTCATTCAACCTACTCGTACCATTTCAAACAGTCTTCACTCATCTTATTCTCAATCAAAGTAACACCTACATTTTCCTTGACACTTTCGTTTTTGATCTTATCCCATGCACCCACGCATGTTTCATATCTACTATAATCATTTCATGCTTGCTAACCGTCCTATGTAATTTGCCCTTGAGCTTACGTGCCATCCAACAATGGCACAAAAACCCTAGTGCACCTCTCTGCTTCATCTATCCCGCCTATGGGTGAGATGCCCATCTATTTCCTGATTTTTCAACCATTTTATAGAAATTTTCTAAATCATTAATTTCCCGTTTTCACTCAAGAAGTCAACTTTATTATTTTTCTAAATTATCGGCTGACATATTTGAACACTGACTATTTTTCACATGCAGCGGTGAAATAACAACTTGGGTGCTCACGGCAATCGGAAGAAAATTCTTGGCCTACCGACAAAAGAAAAAGTACAATGTTTCTAATTATCTTTTAATTTTCTCTATCCAATACTAACCAACAATTTATATTTTCTCATATCCTTGTGGAAATCCTACACGAGAATAATGCCTCAGACACGAAGGGAATCTTATACGGTGACGTCAGCAACGTTCTTTTCGCTTTTCGGAGGGGGTGGGGGGTGGGGCCCTTTACGCCGGATGCTAGTTTATTACTTGTTGGCTGGTGGAGCCCACGCCAAGTTAAGTATACTTGGTGTTGCGCACTAAATTACTTCCTTTTTCTTAAGAAAGAGATCATGGTCATACCTCCGTACTGGATATTTAGGCAACTTTAAGAATAATCTAATCTAATTCCCTCGAAGCGCTAGCCAAATCACAATCACAAGGCACTATTCAGAAGCTGTGCTCCCTACGGAATGGACCCAAAACATATAAAAATTCACCGCCACCTATCAATCATCAAGCATCTTGAACTTATTATTAATGTCCCGTAATCTCTGGGACATGTGCCATGCCAATTTGAGGTCGTGTGAGGATCCTTTGCTGATTCGATTGTCGGAAATATAAATCATATGGGTTGTGTGAGGTCAAATACATGTAAAGAGTTGACAATCTATTTTGATTGATTAGCTCGGAAGCAATTGTACAGCGAACGAAGCACTTTCATATGGAACTCTAGTAGCCATCTCACCAGCCCAAAAAGAAGAGCACTTCACAAATTAAAAAGAAAAGGTTACTCTCTAGAAAGGATCATTGATAGTAGAAGGGGCGGCTCCTAATTACTTTCTCTTTTGGACAATTGAAGATCTTAATCGTTCTCTTCGAGTTCAATTAAATATGTGTTTTGTTCAAAGAATCACTATCTTCTCTCTCTCTCTATTATGGGTCGTGTGAGATCAAATACATGTAAAAGTTTGACAATCGATTGGCTCTGATGCAATAGAGACAAACTTCTTTCCTGTTGAATTCTAATATTGGTCTCCCGAAAGCAGAGTACTATACAAATTAAAAGAAAAGGTCTCTAGCAAGGACCATTTATAGTGGAAGCTGCTCCTAATTACTTTATCTTTTGGGCAATTGAAGATGTTTATTGCTCTCCAGGTTGAATTAAAGTATGGGTTTCGTTCAAAGAATCACTACCTTCTTTCTCTCTCTCTTTGGACCCACCAACAAAAAATTCATTCTTGATTGTCTCTCATAATCAAGGAGAGACGGCATGTCAATGAACATTGATTTTTTTAAGGGGGCACCAGCATTTCGAATCTAGTTGGTCCTATCTGGGTGCTTTATAACTTAATTATTATAACCTCTAATTAATTGATATTATTCATTCTGGTGCAGCATAAGATATGATAATCCTCGAACAAACTTAATCTCCCCAACCCTTGTACTTATCATAAACCGGATCTATTCCAATTCCTCCATCAGTATGTTAGGCCAAGAGTGCTGAGATTTCTTATTTGAGGCAGGTATGATTTGAGTTTTCCCCCCAAGTGAGCCCACCTCGTTAAGTTATTTTCAATACCAGGACACTCTCAAGCTTATTTTCCTAATCTAGAGGTACTCCTTGTTTAAAAATTATCCGAAATCTCATTGAGTCTGTTCAATTGCGTCTTTGACATGGAAGGTAAAGTAAATTCTGCTCTAGTATCAAAATATGCCCTGAAAATCATAATCCCCTCGAGTCATCAGTATCTCTTTCTCGACTCTTAGTTCCATCAATATTTCTTTCATTTCCCCGTCAATACAAATAATCATCATAATATTTGGGCTATCAAATTTCAAGGGCAACTAAAGTAACATGATAACTTGTTCAAATTAATCATCTTTTGTTTTTTATTTTTAGCTTTTCTTGTCGTGCAAAGGACTATTTAAACCTCATGCACCATGCTAAAATATCCATCATTAGTGTGATCAAAGGCACTATATAGATGTTCAGTGTAGAAGATTTGCAAATGAGGCCCTAATTAAATAAATGTGTAAACCATGAATCGAAATCGAAATTTCACTCGCTTCTTAATCAAGTCTCAATTAACAACAAATCGCCTTAATTTCAAACCATCCTCCTCTAAAACAAGACATTCTTAGTGTCCACTCTTCCACGACATTGTGACCCGAAAAAGGAGCCTTGAGCGAAGAACAAAAGAAATTGTATCAAGTCCCGATGAACACCCAATCGCCTTAATTTAGATTACATCACTTCTTTGGGTGGTAATTGCAAGACCATTCGAAGATGGCGATCGGTTCCCGTAGACAAGAGAAGGGGTTACGAGGAAAAAGAGAAAAAGAAAAAAATTTCAAAACAAAACTTCAGCTCTCGCCTCCACACCCTCTCTCTATTTGTCATACCAAACTCTCTCTAGTGGCTGGCATTTGCTCCTTAAGCCTGAATCACCCAGAAAAAGAAGGAAGAAAGAAGGCATGGCAGAGCCCATTGAAGAAGGGCTTTAAGTGGCTGGCGTTTTGGTCCAAACGCGCTATCATTTTGACGAATAGTCCCACAGGCCTAGGGAGCCCAAGCGAGTTTGATCTACTCTTGCATTACACGTGTTGCACATGTGTTGCACGAGAAAAGCCGCGAGATTAACCTACTCATATGCACGAGTTAAATATTTAAATTCCATCACTTTATGGAAATTACATCTGTTAAGAATTTGATATGGCATTTTGGTTCAAATGCGCCATCATTTCATGAAAAGTCCTGCAGGACTAGGAGCCACGGCAAGATTAATCTATCCAAGCATTGCACACGAGTTGCACGAGAAGAGTCATGAGATTAGCCTACTCAAATGCACGAGTAGAATATTTAAATTTCATCACATCATGGTCACGTAATTTTCAAGAAAAGAGATTGTATTTATAAAAAATTTAATACACTAGATTTGTCGTAAGTTAAAGGAGTCTTTCGAATTCGCAATCATTAACTACTAAAACATCATTTGATGTCTTATTGCTTGGAGGGGATGTTGATGATCTCGTCCATTCCCTGCAGCTCTCTCGCTGCTTTGTCGTACGCTCTTATGGCTTCCTCGGTTGTATCATACGTGCCTAGTCACTTCTGCTTCGAGTCTTGGATCATTGCCGCCCATCTCCTTGACGGGTTCCGACACACACCTCGGAACTTCCTCTCGCCACTACAGTTGGCAAACAGTCACAACGAATCGTGGGAAGCGTGGACTTCCACACAGGCTTTCGACGTTTAGTTTTCGTGCCAACATCTTCGTTGCCAGCAAATCAATTGGTTTCATTTTGGGTCAATTTTTGGGATATGGAGAGGTTGCGTCTCAAGGGTGGTGTTCAAGGAACTGAGATAAGAGTGACGCTTCCAGCGCAGTGCAAGTAATTACTTAAAGAGGCGCAAGTGATGATGGAAAGCAGTTTCACATCCATCTCTCCCCATGGCCATTTCTTCACTATCTTTTCTCTCTTTTTTGGCAGTCCCTTCAAAAAAATCCTATTATTTATTGTCACTCGTAATCAAGGAGAAACAACGTTTTCGATAAACATTGATTTTATAAAGGAGCCCCGGCAAACAGAATCCAGGCGGTCCAATTTTGGATACTTTATTACTTGAATTATTTAAGCTCTAATTTTGGACGCAACATAAGATATAATGATACTTGAACAAACTCTTTTTTTTTTTTGTCGAAATACTCTGGACATACTCAATATTCCCATCTATGCACTTATCATAAATTTAATCCACTTCCAATCCCTTGATTAGCATGTCGAGGCCAAGAATGCTGATCTTGCCATTATTTGGGTTTCTCCCCCAACCAAGCCCACTTCATTAACTTATTTTCAAGAGTTAGGAAGCTCTTGGACATAAATTTTTAACTTAGAGATACTACATATTAAAAATTACCCGTAATTTTTTTAATCTATTTCCTCGTGCTAGGAAAAGTAAATTCTGCTCTAGAATAATATGCCTGAAAAATCATAAAATCCGCTCAAGTCATTGATGTCTCACTCTTTACGCTAGTTTCATTAATTTCTGATTAATTCTTCTACTTGGAACATATTACAGTGTTTACTATTTAATCCTACTTATATTGAAACTAGATCTTTCCTCGATAATAATGATTATAAGCTTAATCTTTCCTTACTTTTTTGTTCATGAAATTTTTAGTCATCTCAATTTGTTGTCAACACTTTACCATGGAGAAATTTTTTATTTTTATTTTTTTGGCCTCTTGTCTATGATTTTCAATTATTTGTGGCGTAAATATGAAGAATTATTTTGTTCTATTGCTGCATTCAGTTATTCTAAGAAATCATATCGATTTAAGTCTAATTCAACATGAACTTTTCTCTCGAGAAAAATACAGCTTTGACGTGTGCGTAAAATAGCGTTGATCCAAGATTCTCTTTAAACAGTGAACTAGGCGAAGGAGTACAAATTGTTCTTTGTGTCTTTTATTATATAGTTGTGCAGGTGCTACAGAATCCTGTCAGAGCATTTACATTGGGCTATTTTAGAATTGGTTAAAATGACTTGCGCATGTCTAAAGCACTTGGTCCTCGCGAGATTTTATAAAGACTAATTATTATTTCCACTTTTCAAAAGTCAACTTAGATAATATTTATTTATTAAGCTTACTGAAAATATTATTCGCTTTGCATGAAACGAGTTGGGTCTTGCAAACTAGATCAGAGCTGGACCTCCGCATCTAAGGGCGCGCATGATAAAATTTTTGTTTATCGATTTCTCTGTTTTTTTGTTCCCCGGAACAGGTTTGGAACAAAACCGTTTGAGTAACGATTTGATTTTTCTATTTCTGAAACAGATTTCTATTTCAGAAATAGAGAAATCGAATAAATCAAAAGCTGAAATTTTTAACTTCTCGGTTTAAATAAAAAAAAATCGAAACGAAATCAAACCATATAAAAGAACCTTGCACTTTCTTGCTAACTTAATTCACTCATAACCACAATTTCACAAATTATTGATAATTTTCTTTTTCTTATTTTGCTCATGTTTTTTTTTGCATTTTTTTCATTTTTATAACTTCCTCTTTATGATGAAAGGCAATCGAATGAGTCCCTAATTTTCAAAAGCGACCAAAGTTCTTAAATGCTTACTTAAAAACAATGGGACTCTTTTCTCCTAGAAAAGGCACATACATGGCCAATTGAAGAAAAAATTCTTACGTAATAGATGAATAAAAAACGTACTTAAAAATTTAACCTTATTTTTTTACGGATTCAAAATTCTTGCAAAATCAAAATAATTAGATTGTTACACAATCTTGAATTTTAATTCGAAGGCAAGAGATTCAAGAGAATCTCTCTCTTTGCTATGCAAGGGCCATTAAAGATTCGTTGAGCAACAATAAATAAATTAGGGATGAGCAACTGGACTAATTCAATTCGATAATCAAAATAAACCGACCTACCCCCGAACGGTTCCTAACCATAAACGTTACTTTAAGGTAGAATTCTTATATATTCTTTTACACCATTAATTTTATTTTGTTGATAATCTTGTATAATACTAGTTTTTGATAAAATGACAAAACTATATAAGCACCATTGATGGCACCCATATTCATGCTTCCGCAGTACTTGTCTGAACCTACGCAAGATAAGCTTGCAAACGATACATTGACCGAGGAGGGAAACCAAATAAATACTCTTAGGAAAACAATTGCTAATAAAATGACAAGGAATAATAATATGCCAGAAATTTAATGAAATTGTATTTTCAACTTTTGTAATGTATTAGTATTATTTCAACTATTATTTTGTATTTGAGGATTTCCTATGTTGTTTTAGTATTATTTCGACTATTATTTTGTATTTGTGGATTTCCTATGTTGTTATCTAATCAATTTTTATTCCTAGAAATAGAAATTTTGTTACTCATATCAAACGGATTTACTGTTTGAAATATAAATTTTGAATCGTTATCAAACAGGTTTCTTTGCTCAGAAACTTGTCCAGGGAATAGAAATTAAGAAATTGATTTCTGGCTAGAAATCAATTTCTGTTTCAAAAATTTTGTCATGCGCAGCCTAAATGCGTGGTTCATGGACAAACTAGGTCTATACACCACGAGGGGCAAGCAGTCAGGAGGGGTTAGATAAGATACAACTCTTAGGGGATGCATGTTTTCGTTTCTTTTTTCTATTTAAGAACAGAAATTTTGTTTTTTGTTTCCGAACAAAAAAGAATGTAAACGTGTTTGTTTGCATTTTTGTTCAAAATCTGATTTTTTGTTCTCGGAACACAAAAAGAACAAAATGAGAAACAAAAAAATTTGTTTCTTATTTCATAAACACTTTTGAAGAAACATTTCTTCTCTCTCTTCTCTTTTCTTATTTTTTTCTTCTTCTTTTTCTTTGGCCAGTCGCCGGCCTCGGCCATGGCCGGCGACCGGCCGTCGAGGGTCGGCAACTTCGCCAAAGCATCGCCGGATCTGGGCAAGGCCACTGGCCGAAAAAAGAAAAAAAAAAAAAGAAAGGAAAAAATGAAAAATAAAATAAAATATTTAAAAATTAAAAGAAACAAAAAAAGAATATAAATTTACCAAACATGTTTCTATTCATTTTTTATTCCCGGAACAAGTTTACCAAACGCATCTTTCTCGGTAAAAAATTGTTCCTGGAACAAACACTTTTTTCTATTTACGTTCCCGGAATAATTTTGAACAAACTTACCAAACGCGCCCTTAGACTAACTTTTAAGATGGTGAAAAAGTACAATTAAACCCCATCATGTTTCAAATATGGGAAGAATGACTAGATGACATGAACCAACATTGATGAAGATCTCAATACTTTAAATGGGGGAGTTTGTCACAATCCAATTCCCATGTCGTTAGGTAAGTTCTTGTAATGTTTTTATAAGTAAGATCCTTTTCGAAGGGAAAAATAAAGAAAAAAAGAAGAAATTTTATTAGACACAGTTTTATGTAGTAGTAGTAATTATTAGACACGATTTTATCCATTACTTTGATTTTTTTATTATTGAAATAAATAATTATAATTAAAATGCCTGTTGAATTAATTGTATTTATAGGACATTGAAAATATAAAAAATTATAATATTGACAAGAATAAAAATCAAAGCATTTTTTTTTTCAAACTACATGGGAGATTGTGTATTCTCCATAATTTATATTGAATTTATGAAATTGTGGGACCACCATTGACTGTTTTAAAAACTAAAGTTATTAAATAAAAATAAAAGCATGATTTATTATTTAAATATTTTAATAGAATTTATCAACCACTCTATCTCGCTTTTCCTATTTAACATTATAAAATCTTCCAATAAGACAACAAAAACAATCAATGGATTATTATTGCAACTGCTTATAAATTTTTGCAAGCATTTATTATTGGATAAGCGACACTTAAACGACTATGGTTACACAAAGATTTCCAAGTTATATCACACATCCAATGATAAATGTGTAAAAAGTTCTTTATGCCAGCAGACTTAAGGAAAATCCACAACCAATTACTAGAAACAAATAAAAATTTGAACAATGTGCAGTGATAATGCATATCCCGATATCCCCAAAAATCACATTTATTTCACCAATTTAAAATAGAATCACAAAATCGGGTTTATTTCTCTAGGATATAAAAAACATTACCAAAGCATGATTAAATATCATACCCTGGTGTATAATCTTTCTACATACATCAAAATACAGTATCTCCTCAAACCAAAAAATAAATACTCAAGACTTATAACCTTTGCACTTGGATCCGCCGAGCCAGTCAAGGCTCCATTGCCACCAAATCCTGCTCTCCCCTCCCGCCAACCTCCCAGCATTTGGTTGCAGAAGGATCCCTGTTCCGAGCGCTCCAAGCGTGATTTTCTTCTCCTTTTGGCTTTCGTTCTGGGCCAGAACCCATGAGGAGAGCCCGAGGAAGTGAAAATTCTTCTCAGTCCGTTCGTCGCGCTTGATCATCATCGTTGTCGTTTCGAAACAAACGATGCCTACGAGCGAAGGCTTCTCAGGTACCCAAAGGTTTCATCTTTCGTGTGTGTCCGATTCTCTGCTTCGTGCATTCATCTTGAAAAGGGTCTGGGCTGCCTTCCGATTAAATCTGAATGAAGGTTCGTGTGAAGGACCTTCTTTTATGGTCTCATAGACTTGGAGTTGGTCGTCCCACTTTTTGTGCATACTCTTGCAACCGACTCTCGAAGACGTAGCAATTTGAGACACCTGCATTTTATCTAAAAACACATAATTAATGATTAAATGAAGTTGGAAATTCGGAAACATCAAAAAAGGCAATTAAAAGTGGAAATGCCCACCATAGTGTACATGGGCAGAGAGAGAGAGTTCTAAGCACAGCACTATAGGGAAGGGGAGAAGATTGATATCCATCTTTAGAACTTTAAGTAAAACAAGAAAAGAAGGATTCCTTCTTCGAGGTTTACCACTTCAAGAAACAAGCATGCACAGAAATTCAATGAAAGATCAGAACCAAAAAAAACTACATCCGGGGATGCACAGAAATTTCAACGAAAGATCAGAACCAAAAAATACCACACCCGGGGATGAAATTAGTGGGCATTATTCATCCCAAATTTCTTAGTAGGAGTCACTGATGTTCCGCAAGAAAAATCAGGGGAAAAGATCTGCAATTTCTCAAGCGGAGGGAAATCTCCTCTCGTAAAGTTTTGCAATTTGCCAAAAAAGGGCATCAACCATAATTTCATCATTATTATAATTGTCAGGAGTACACAAAAAAGATGAACAATGTGATCATTCTGCTCAATGAACGCAGAATTGACGAAGCGCCAGAGAGATTACATCTCCTTCCACGCACGCTGGAAATCGAAAGAAATCGTGACGGCAGTGCTCCACAAGAACAAAGAAGGGAAAGGGCAATAGAACCCCTTGAACAGCAATGCTTTACACACTTGAGCACATCACACTCGAGAAGGAAAGGCTCCAACTTTGACAGCGTACATGATCAGATTTTCAGAAAAAGAAGCAATGGTCCAGCTGGGGTTCTCGCACATGATGCTACCCACCAAGCGAAATGAAAGATAAAGAACAGGGAACACTCTGGAATTTTTCACAGAAAGACTCCAACGTCGGCAAACATATGCTCAGAGAGAGAAAGAACGAGAGTAAAATCTGCACATACCCTTTTCAAGATGGACGCACGAAGCAGAGAATCAGACACGAAAGATGAGACCTTTGATAGCTGAGAAGCCTTCGCTCGCGGGCACGTTTGTTTCGAAACGACGACGACGATGATCAAGCGCGCGAACGGACTGAGAAGAGTTTCTGCTTCCTCGGTCTCTCCTCGCGGGTTCTGGCCCAGAACGAAAGCCAAAGGGAGTTAATAATCATGCTCGGAACCCTCGGAACACGGATCCTTCTGCAACCAAATGCTGCGAGGTTTCGAATTCAAGGAAAAACGACAAAATCCAAGAAAAAGGAAAGAGAAAGAGGCGAGATAAGGACACTTTTGCACTCTCGGTCTGCAGAGGAGAGCAGAGGAGAGAGAACGTCGCAGAGGAGAGCAGAGGTGCAGAGGTGAGCCAGGTCTACAGGGTGGTGTTCAGGGAACTGAGATGAGAGTAACGCTTGCAGCGCAGTGCAAGTAATTACTTAAAGAGGAGCGAGTGATGATGGAAAGCAGTTTCCCATCCATCTCTCCCGCATGGCCATTTCTTCGCTATCTTTTCTCTCTCTCTCTTTGGCGGTCCCTTCAAAAAAATCCCATTATTTACTGTCTCTCATAATCGAAGAGAAACAACGTTTTCGATAAACATTGTTTTTATAAAGGAGCCCGGGCAAACAGAATCTAGGCTGCCAAAATTTGGGTACTTTATTACTTAAATAATTTAAGCTCTAATCAAATGATATTTTATTTTTATTCTGGTGCAACATAAGATATAATGATACTTGAACAAACTTTTTTGGTTGAAATACTCTGAACAAACTTAATATTCCCACCTATGTACTTACGATAAATTTAATCTGCTTCCAATTCCTTGATTAGCATGTCGAGGCCAAGAATGCTGATGTATATTGCCATTATTTGGGTTTCTCCCCCAGATAAGCCCACTTCATTAACTGATTTTCAAGAGTCAGGAAACCCTGGAATTTAAATTTCTAAATTAGAGATACTCCATATTAAAGATTACTCATGATTTTTTATAATATATTTCCTTCACATGCGAGGA
Organism: Eucalyptus decipiens; assembly: GCA_014182575.1. Lineage (NCBI taxonomy): Eukaryota > Viridiplantae > Streptophyta > Magnoliopsida > Myrtales > Myrtaceae > Eucalyptus > Eucalyptus decipiens. Next base: position 23,369,632 of record CM024616.1, read on the forward strand.
AAAGTAAATTGTGCTCTAGAATCAAAATATGCTTGGAGAATCATAATAATGATGACAGTCATCGATATCTCACTCTTTATGATTAGTTTTATGAATATGTCATTCTTTTGCTTTGAATGTATTACAATTTTTACTTTTTTAATCCTACTTATTTTGAAACTTGATCTTTTATCGAGAATAATGATCATAAGCTTAATCTCTCCTTATTTTCTTGTTCATCAAATTTTTTATTCGAGTCAATTTTCTGTTAACAATCTTGCCATGGAAAAGTTTTAGATTTTTTTCATTGTTCGGGCTTATTGTCTATGTTTTTCAATGATTGACGGCATAAATCTGAAGAATTATTTTGTTCCATTGCTGCATTCAATTTTCCTAAGAAATCATATTGATTTAAAATATTTTTTAACATATACCTTTTCTCTTAAGAAAACATACTGCTTTGACGTGTACTTTAAACAGTGTTAATCTAAGATTCTCTCTAAACAGTGAACTAGCTGAACGAGTCCAAATTGTTCTGTGTGTCTTTTATTATATAGTTGTGTAGGTGCTATAAGGTTCTGTCGCAGCATTTACACTGGGCTATTTTAGAATTGGTAAAAATGACTTGCGCTTGCGCATGCCAAGCACTTGGTCCTCACGATATTTTAGAAAAACTAATTATTATTTCCACTTTTCAAAAGTCGACTTCGGTAATATTTATTCGTTAAGCTTGCTTAAAATTTTATTCGCTTTGACCCATAAGGAATGACCTGGTTCTTGAGCAAGACCTCCATTGGTAAATATGTGGTTCATGGATGAACTAGGCCCGTACTCCATAGGGGTAAGGAGTCAAAAGGGGTTAGACAAGATGCGACTTGTGACAAACTTTTAAGATGGCGAAATAAGTATGATTGAATCCCGTCACATTTCAAATAGGGGGAGAATGGCTAGACAACATGAACCAACATTGGTGAGGATTTTAGAAATTTATATGTTTTGGGGGGTTGTCACAGTCTAATTCTCATGTCATTAGGTAAGTTCTTTTAATGTCTGTGTAAGTAAGATCCATTTCGAAGGAAAAAATAAAGAAAAAATAAGAAATTTTATTAGATGTGGTTTTTTCTAGTAGTAGTATTTATTAGATGCGATTTTATCTATTGCTTTGGTTTATCGATTATTAAAATAAACAATTCTAATTAAAACGCTCGTTAAATAAATAGTATTTATGGGCTATTGAAAATATAAGAAATTCTAAGATTGCAAGGTTCGTATAAGAATAACAATCAAAGCATTTTTTTTTTCAAACTACATTGGAGACCATGTATTCTTCATAATTTATATTGAATTTGTGAGATTTTGTGGAATCATCGTTGATTATTTAAAAGGCTCAAACTGTTAAATAAAAACACGATTTATTATTTAAATATTATAATATAATTTATCAACAATCATATCTCACTTTTCCTATTAACTTTACAAAACTTTCCAATAAGACAACAAAAATAATCAATGGATTATTATTGCAACTGCTCATAAATTTTTTTACGCATTTATTACTAGATAAGAGACATTTGAATGACTATAATTACATAAAGATTTCCAAATTGGAAGTTGTGCATTTGACGATAAATATCCAAAATTCTTTATGCTAGCAGACTTTAAGAAAATCCACAACTGATTACTGAAAACAAATAAAAAATTTCAACGACACACAGTCATAATAATGCATATCCCAAAAAATCACATTTACTTCACCAATCGAAAATAGAATCACAAAATCGGGTATATTTCTCTAGGATATAAAAAACATCACCAAACCATGATTAAATATCATACCCTGGCGTATAATCTTTCTGCATACATCAAAATACAGTATCTCCTCAAACCAAAAAATAAATACTCAAGACATATGCCCTTGCACTTGGAGCCGCCGAGCCAGTCAATGACTCCGTTGCCGCCAAATCCCGCTCTCCCCTCCCGCCATCTTTCAAACCACCCCCCCCCCCCCCTCCCGCCATCTTTCAAACCCCCCCTCCCCTCAAAAAAAATTCCCTTTACCCCCCCAACTCCCGCCACTTCTCTCTCTCTCTCTAAATCCTCCGCCTCGCGCCTCGATAGAGAGACAGAGAGAGAGACAGAGAGCGCTAGAGAGAGATGGAAGACGCGCAGCAGAGAGTCGCCGGCCAGCGCCGGAGCCGCGGAGCCGCCTCGACGGCGCGCGTGGAGGTGCTCCGGCGCCTCAAGGCCCTCCGCGCCGGCGTCGGTACCGGCCGGCGGGCCGATTCCTCCGCCGCCGCCGCGCAGATCAAGATCGAGGACCCGATCTACGACGTGGTCGAGGACGACGAGTACGACAAGATCGTCGCCAAGCGCCGCGAGGAGGTCCGGGGGTTCATCGTCGATGACGGCGGGCTCCCCGGCTACCTCGACGACGGCGAGGAGGAGGACTGGACCAGGGCCGGGCCCAATTGCTCTTCCGACGAAGAATCGGAAGGTGAGAAACTCCGGACGCTTTATGGATCCGCTTCGACCGATCGGTCGTTGATCTGTGCCGGCGGTGCCGTGGATTTTTGTTGATTTCGTTGGTTCGTAACGGTCGTGCAGGAGAGAAGGTGAAGAAAAAGAAGGCGGAGAAGAAGGATCCGGTGGTGAGGAAACCCGCACCGTCTTCGCTGTCCGCAGCGGCAGCGTTGATGGGGAAGCAGAAGCTGTCTTCGATGTTTACGTCTTCGGTTTTCAAGAAGATCGGCAGTAGAGATGATAAGGCGAAGACACTGTCTTGCGATACCATCGTGGATGATATAATCGCGGAATTCGCCCCGGATGAAGCCGATAGAGAGCGTCGCAGGATGGGGCATCCGAATGGGAGGGGTCCGGTGTCAGTAGGCAGTGTGAAAGTGGAAAGGGAGACCGGGGATTGCATTGGTTTCTCAGACAAGCCTGATCTGGGGAATGGGGGAGTTGGCCATGATCTTGAGCTGGTTTCAGGAGACATATCGGATTTAATTCTAGAGGATGAGTTGATGAAGGAATCAAAAGAGGGAATGGCATCGACATTCCGGGAACAATCCGTGCAGTTGGATGAGTCTGATAGAAAGGAAAGACTAGTTGAGGTTGAGGAGGATAGCATGCCAAGGCTTGCTGATGTCAAATCAGAATCAGAGACGAAGAAGGAGGAGGTTCACACTCTGAATGCAAAGATCACAGTGGAGAAGAATCCAAGACCGAGTGCGACTGCAGATTGGAAAGCGATGAGAAGTGAAGGTTTAGAAAACAATGGCAGTGTTGCTGGCTCAATTAAAAATGGTGCAATCGGTGAGGAGAAAGTGGAAGTTGAGCTGGACTTGGATGGGAAACTGCCCTTTTACATGTTCGATGCACATGAGGAGATTTACGGTGCTAACGCTGGAAACCTCTATTTGTTTGGGAAGGTATGTTCTTGTGATGATGTTAGTATTTATGCATAGTAATTCTTACCCAGCAATTGGATTGTTGGCACCACTATTAGAATTTGACACTCACATGCCTGGCTTTTAACTGAGGATTTGCTGCAAAGAATAGGTAGAGAAGTTTTTTGTCTCCTGACACGGTAACACCTACTTTATATAGGTTTATCTGGACTTTCATCTCCGCATAGAGTTGCTAATCTATTCCCTTTTCAAGAAGTTCTTGACAGTACATCACATCGCCCCTTCTTTGTGAGCAGCTTAGCTCCACCAAAACTGTCACTAGTCAATTTTTTACTCCCTAATACATGCCTTACATCTACCCTTTGAACATTTTGCACAGCTGCAATGTTGAAGGCGTTGCTTATATTCTTGAACCGAGCTTATCATCAACAGAAAATTCTAGCTTGTTTATTTCTGTTCATGTAGCTGGTTGAACGAGACCATGTGTGATATTCAGCAACTCCAACTCACAGACCTTTTTAAATGAATATGAACTCTTGCTTTCTTTCAGTCAAAACAGAGTTCATTGTAGATAAGCACGATATTTATCTTTTTAGTTGGTTGATCAAAAAACTCATGTCATGAAATATTTGGACGGGAATTATAAAGCAAAAAATAGGCTGGCACTTGTTTTGCAACTTTGTAATGGGAATTCTCCCTACGTGATGCATTCAAGAGTTTAGCTGTGGGCAAATGATTTACTGAATGCTTGAAAATCTTAAAAGGTGTTCTTTCAGCGGCTTACTCAAATTTTTATGGATATTGTCAACCCAGTAGTTTAGCTTCTTTTATTGTCCTCGTTAATGCATTAGTGCTTGCTGCTATCAATCGATGATCACTTTATTTATTTTACCCAAGAAGTTTATGGAAACCTGTTCATTGCAATGTAAAGGTCTTGGCATTTGATCACCGTACATAGGGTTGTGGTCAAGGAACAACATTGGAGTTTACTGTTGTTGAGAATGTGGTATGCAAGTGGCAGGCTTTTCAAGTGGTACTTTGCTTCAAGCATCTGTCTGAATTGTATTACATGTCAACAAATGGGGTCCTGCAACCTCTACCAAACTTAATTTACTATAATTGCCATAGCTTAAAAGGGTATCTGGTATGAGTTCCCTGCAACAACTATAGCTGTGAAAAGGGGTGCTGCAGTGTTTGCAGGGGGTTTTAATTACATCTTATAGCTGCAGCACCCGTTAGCTACAGTACCATACAGATATATATCTAAGAAGTTGGTCCACCAAGTTTCAAGATGGTGTAGCTTTAAAACATGTATGACTAAATGGATAAGTTACAATACTTAGCAGCACACAAAGACTACATTTCTGTGAAGTGTTTATCACATAATTTTAAATATAGTTCTTGATGTTTCAAAGTTAGCTTTCAGTCTTTCTAATTGTGCACATGAGTAATGATTTGACTGGGTTGACAGTATTGGTGGTTTGAGATGTATAAGGACTTGAAATTGGGATAATGGATCTAGTTCGTGGTTGAGGGATGGATGCCTAATGTAAGTTTAAATGTTGACAACTAATGACTGTGAAGCTTGACAATCGGCAAAAAGTTTTCCTTTGAAGAACTAAAAAGAAATCTTAATATTCGATGTTGTTGCTTCAGCAAATTTTAAAGCATCCAGACAATGACCTTTCCTCTGCATGTGCCATTGCAATTCAGGTGAAAGCAGGGGGAATATACAATAGTTGCTGCGTTGTTGTAAAGGAGATGTGCAGATGTGTATATGCAGTTCCAACTGTTTTTGACAGTTATGAAGCAATGAAGCTTGAGAAAGATGTTGAGGAGTCTCGGATTTCTCAAAGAGATTTCCATGCAAAGTTGCTTGTATGTCGGTCTTCACATGCATCTGTTTTTTGTCAATTCTCATCTGATTACATCTTATTTTAATCAGTCTTGCATTCTGTCCCTCTCTTTAAGGATCTGGCTCCAGGACTGAAGAATGAAGTGGTAAAGCAATTGGTAGATCTCAATGTCTCTACTTTTAGCATGACAATGGTTAAGGTGAGCAGATACAGTCTTTTTGATCTCTCAATGAGTACATTCTCCAACTTTCTTCAACTATGATATACTCATATTTTCACTCCATTGAATGAACTAGAGGAGATATGCATTCGAACGATCTGATATACCTCTTGGGGAGAATTATGTCCTCAAGATCAATTACCCATTCAAGGTAATTCAACTTTTATAACATTTTGGTGTTATTAAAGAAATATGAACTTTTTCTCCGTTAGTTCCTTTTTTAAGTATTGATTGGTTGAGTTGCTCAACTTAACTGTGGTTGTATGTGCCACCCAAGCTGCCACTGCATATTCAGCTTCAGCTTTTGCTTGCTATATCTTTCTGTAAGCAGTCATCATTCTACCGTTTTTGTGCTTAGGACCCACCTTTGCCAGCAGATCTCAAAGGGGAAACTTTTGCCACTTTGCTTGGAACTCACTGCAGGTATTAGTTGGAATTGTTTCCTTATCACATGACTGCAGACACAGTTCGGTTGGTGCATCACTCTGCAGCATTGTTAATAGAGTGATGGATCAGTTCCTTACAAGAATTTGCCACTTCACTTTGTCAATCAATCTTGTGAGCTAGTGTTTGTACATCAAGCACTATCTCTACTAGTATTAGCACAAATCTTTGGAACTTTTAAGGAGACAACAGAATGCAGTGGACCAGCCGACTAATATTTTCTGTTTTGATTCGTGGGGTGACAATACAGGTTGTCAAATTTTGCTTTATCCTTTTGTTCTGAAATTAGCCTGAACATTGCTCCCACTATCCCATACCCCACATCCGAAAGAGCTTATTACAGAAAATGGTTGCACTGATTTGTAGCATTGCGATCAACTTATGTGACCAATTGTTCAGTGGAACAGTCAGAAGAAAAATCTTTGCAGAATGTAACTAGATTCTTAATGGGGTTTCATTTCTAATCAGAACCAGTGGGCATAACATAGAAGACGCATAATAGTTTCCACTCTCATCGAATTTCTGAAGTGTCTATGAGGAAATGTTGTCAACGTAAGAGATGCTTTAATTACTTTACAAGAGTTGGTTTAAGTTAGTTGCTGACAATTACATCTTAAACAGTTCAAAGTCAATATGTTTTGTTTGCGGTGCCCATGGGACTGCATGAAAATTTGTTTGCCTGATCTCATTTATATTCTCATGTTCTGGTGGACAAACTCTCTGTTGCAACTGCCTTTTCTCCATTTCCACAAGAACAAAATTATTATTCAAATTTTGCCTTCAGATTGCTGCTTCGGACTCTGTCCCAGATTCTCTCTTCTGTTGTGTCTCTTGCTGGGATTCTATTCACTTTAACTTATCAATATCCACTACTGCTTCAATGTATATTTATCCATCTGAAGAAAAGGAAAATGAACTTTATAATGTCGTGCAGTGCTTTGGAGCTTTTTCTAGTTAAGAGGAAGATAAAAGGACCTTCATGGTTGTCGGTATCTCATTTTTCTTCTTCTCCAGCTGCTCAGCGGGTGAGGTTAATTTGTATTGTCTTCTTCCATTGAGATGCTTTCTTAGCTGCTCAAAATATAATCCTTGGTTGCTTACACAGGTGAGCTGGTGCAAATTTGAGTTTACTGTTAACTATCCCAAAGGCATAGGCATGCCATTGTCTTCAAAATATATGATGGAGATTCCACCCATGGTGGTTACAGCAATCAACTTGAAAACAATTATGAATGAGAAGCAGAATGCTCATGAAATTGTCTCAGCATCTATCATCTGCTGTCAGAAGGCCAAGGTTTTATCTGACCCTTTGCTGGCATTATTATTTCCCATTATGGGTTTTCACCATATTTTAAAGTTATTTCTGTCTTGTTGATGGCTGATGTTCAGGAGTATGTTTTCATCCTTGATATTCAGCTCACCTTCTAACTGACTTGGGATAGCTCAATTGACACTCTAAGATTACGAGACTCTTGTTTGAGGTCTTCCATATCCAAATCCGTTAACTGCATGCTTTAAGTTGTGTAAAGATCTCATCTTGGGAAGAACTTAAAACTGCCTATGAAGTGTCATGTGGTAATAATTTAGACATCAGATGGCTTAACGAAAGTTAAATTAGTGGCTTCTATGAGTTTGGGTGTGCATATATAGGCATGCTTTTTGTAGAAAGATAATCTATTGCTAAGTTTTGCAGTTCAAACTCGAACACATCCTTTAACAAATGAATCTAATTTCAGACTCATGAAGCAACTATAATTTCTAACTGTTTTGCTCTTGAGGGTTGCTTAGAACACTGAGTCTCTGACTTCCAGACTTTCATTTGTGAAAGAATCCCATATCAAAACTTTGACGCAGGATTGATCACCAGTGGTGATGGGCCCTTTTACTGCTAGTATAGTTGGCCCTTCAATTTACAGTCCAGTAGATTGCAAATGGTTTTACAGTTGATGTTCAGATAAGCTACCATTGACAAGCTGTATGTATATACAGATTGATACTCCCATGTTGGCCTCAGAGTGGAAAAGGCCTGATATGCTGAGATATTTTACTGTTTTGCGTAAGCCTGATGGTGGCATATTTCCAATGGGATTCACCAAGGAGGCTGATGAGAAGAACTCAAAGGCAGGAGCAAAGATAATAGGCTACGAAAGCAGGTCTTTTATTCTCTAATATTGTGTTTCTTCATTATGATGTCGGGAACTTAAGTGATTTTAAGATATTTTTCCTACTTTCTTCAATGAAATTCAAAAAAATCCTTGCAGTGAAAGAGCTCTTTTAAACTGTCTGATGACTGAATTACACAAGCTGGATAGTGATGTTCTCGTTGGACATAACATTTCTGGATTTGACCTGGATGTGCTTCTCCATAGAGCCCAGGTTTGAATTCTGTCTGCAACTTTTGCATGTCTTTAATCAATGCACAAAAAGATGAGACATGAAAGTTGTGGCTTATCCGCCAATTAAAAAATTAGTGTTTAAGGAAAAAAAGAAAGAAGAGAAATTACAGTTAACAGGACTGATTATGGCTGTTTCCAAACCATGTAATATGAAAGCTAGCTGAATTTGTGCAGCAGAAAACTGCCACACTGCAATGAGGAAATAAGATCTAATTGGATAAGGGACATCTGATTTTTTAATTGAATGTATCAATAGGACCTGATATTGGAGCTGCATAACTCTAGTGTACAATGAGGAAAACAAGGCCTCCTAAAGTGGCTCTGGAATTTCCTCAGTTACATTTTTGTATGATTGATATGATTTGTATATTCATTGACTCGGACTATTTTTGTGACATAAATTTATATTATCATGCAGGCATGCAGAGTTCCCAGCATTATGTGGTCCAAAATTGGTCGTCTGAAGCGCTCAGTAATGCCTAAGCTTACAAAAGGAAGCACATTATTTGGATCTGGAGCAAGTCCAGGGATCATGTCATGTATTGCTGGCCGGCTTCTATGTGACACATATTTGTGTTCTCGGGACCTACTGAAAGAGGTAGACCACCTGATTTTGAATGCATGCAAGGATTGAATTACTTTATTCTGATAGACATTGGGTCTCATGCTAACTTAATCCTCAGATCAGTTATTCCTTGACACAACTTGCAAAGACTCAGCTCAACAAAGATCGTAAGGAGATTGCACCTAATGATGTCCCAAGAATGTTCCAAACTTCAGAGTCTCTCATGCAACTTGTAGGTTCTGATCATATGCTTGAATTATTTGATTGGCTCTAATATAGTACTCACAGTGGAGCATTATTTGAGTCTTCTTAACTCGAATATAAAGAATATGCATTCAAATAGGGGGAAACTGATATCCTTTGAGATACTGCCTTCTACAAGTATTAGCATTTGTTATACAGTATCTTCTGGGTCAGTGCCAGCTGTTCTTAATTAATTGGATTGCGTATCTGCAGCTGAGAATATGGAGGGTTTTAGGTAGGAATCCTGTGTTAGCTGTTCACGATTAATTAGACTGGTTATGTGCAACTTTTTATTTGGCGTTGTCATCTCAGATGTCTAATAGGTCAGGGAAATTACATATTAATGCAGACTGTTTTGTATTGGTTATTGTAATTTAGAATACAACCTGAATGAACTTGATAAGGTACAATTTTATGTTGGCATGAGAGGAAGAGAGGCTTTTTAGTAGCATTAGAAGCAAGAACCTTTACAGTAGCAGAAACATGCTGTAGGGTAGAGCTTCTTTCTTAAAGGCATTTTCAAATAGCTTTGTGGTGATTCTTCCATGTTATCATGCTCCAGGTTGAGTGTGGTGAAACGGATGCATGGTTGTCATTGGAACTCATGTTTCATTTGAGCGTTCTTCCTCTCACACGCCAACTAACCAATATAAGTGGAAACCTCTGGGGGAAGACTCTGCAAGTGAGTAGCAAACTTTTCTAGTTTCCACTGTGTTCTGGCTTTTCACAGAGTTCCAGTGGAGACAGAACATAAATATCAATCCTTCTATTTGTCGTTTTCCTCCTCAGGGTGCCAGGGCTCAGAGAGTAGAATATTTACTGTTGCATGCATTTCATGCAAAGAAATATATTGTTCCCGACAAAAATTCATTTCGTTCAAAGGAAACAAGATTAGTGAAACGGAAAAGCAATCATGGTGTTGAAGACCAAAATGTGGATGGAGTAGATACTGAAGAACCTCAGAATGATGAGCGTGTGAAGGGTAAAAAAGGTCCTGGATACTCTGGTGGGCTAGTCTTGGAGCCAAAGAAAGGTCTATATGACAAGTACATATTGCTTCTGGACTTCAATAGTCTTTACCCTTCTATCATTCAGGTTAATGACACTACTAATTCAAAGCTCTTTCTCCCTCCGTGGTCATCTGGGTTTCAATCTATTCTCCAGCAATGTGAAGCTGCAAAAGTCTAGATACCATGATTTGCCTAATCTAGGAATATTGACTTCTGCTATATTACAGGAGTATAATATTTGTTTTACCACGGTAGAAAGACCAACTGATGGATCTATACCCCATTTGCCATCCAGTAAAACAACAGGAGTTTTACCCGAGGTATGCTTATATTGATGTAGATGATATTTGATTATTGTGTTGAGATGTCTGAATGACAGGATATCTGTTCTAATGTTAATTAAGATGAAGTTTGGTTCCTCTCGGCTTTCTTCTGCTGCTTTGTCTTGGTAGGGATCCCCATTAGAAGAACAAATACTGCTGAAGATGCATGCAATCAGTACTTGTTTGTTCATCACTCTTCTTTACATAATTGTCTAGATAACTATTACCATAATAATTCATGACATTGAAGGCGTACTGGCATTATAACCTACTATTTTTCCATAGACTGACGACTTCTTGCTTATGCTCTGTGATATTCTGTGGGGAAGTGGCAAAGCCTCTTGTATAATAGTACTGACAGTTTGAGGTGATAAAGGATCATATTTAGGGCAAAAACTGGAGTTGAAGTAAAGCTAGTATTGAAGGGGAAAAAATGGCAGCTACACCATAGAAGAACAAAAGAAAAACCATCAAATTCTATGCATAACTACTTCTTGATCGTTCTTTGACATCCATTTTTGTTTATCGAATCTTACCAAACTAAACAGGACATTATCTTATGTTTAAGAAGCACAGGAAATGACCGTTTGTCATTTATTCCCATGCCTTTCTTCCACTCTAAATTTGGCTCTGGTCCTCCTGTCTTTTTTCAGAAAAACTGGCTCTATGCAACTCCCATTGAATGATGATACTTCAAAATGCATTATTCAGTTTCTTCGTTATTTTGGAACACTAATGCTGATTTATATCTCATCCTTGATAGATGATCGACTCAAATAATATCAACAAGTTTTCAGTGATGTGTTCTTTGTTTGTTTTCTTTTCTTTATTTCCGAATTTTCACTTGGAATAGAATTTCTATTGGAAGTCTTGTGAGATCTTTGCTTCTTTCCCTTGAAAAATCAAGGCAATATATCTATCTTTATAAAACTCTTTTGCAGTTGCTTAAAAATTTGGTTGAAAGGAGGAAGATGGTAAAGCAATGGATGAAAAAAGCCACTGGTCTCAAGGTCCAGCAGTTTGACATTCAACAGCAAGCACTCAAGTTAACAGCCAACAGGTATTGCATTTTTTTCCTTCTCTTGCTTTCAGGATTATGCCTAAGGGCCTGCTGCTTCTCAAATTGTGCCACTTTTCTCTGTCCTAAAGTAATATTCCTATTAAATGCAGCATGTATGGATGTCTTGGATTTTCTAATTCGAGATTTTATGCAAAGCCTCTTGCAGAACTTATAACGCTACAGGTAAGGATACCTCTTGTTTCATGTTGTGTAATTAAAAACGATTCAATCAAATGGAGAACCATTAATTAATCTAATGGATAATTTTGAAGCTAAAAATGTGAGGTTATTGCAGGGAAGGGAGATTCTGCAAAGTACTGTCGATCTTGTCCAGAATAATCTGAACTTAGAGGTTATCTCTTATGACTGATTATCAAGACCAGTGTTAGTCTTACTTGACTGCTGCAAATATTCATTAAAAGGAATTGTTGGCCTTATATTGTGGCAGGTAATTTACGGTGATACAGATTCAATAATGATATACAGTGGACTCGATGATATCAGCAAAGCAAAAGCAACTGCAGGAAAAGTCATACAAGAGGTGAGGTCATGAACCCCTGTTACATGTTCTAGGATCTGGTATTAGTAAAAACAAATCATTATTGTGTGAAACAAATAGTAATTTAGAGTCCTTTGATGTGCTTTTTGAGGGCTAAATTCAAAGAAAACCTGGTTTTGCACTGAAATGCCATCAAGTGCTAGATTAGGACGATTGATGTGCCCCACTGTCCCATCACACACCCACCCAAACACACACATAAAGGGTGGTGGTGGGGAACACTGAGTGTTGCAAACATAAATTTGGATGACTTGAAGCACATCTCTTGTCAGAAAGTTCTGAGTAGGATGCGGATGTTTTGTGCAAGCTATTTATTTTTAACTGTACTGAGTTATTGCTTTTAATGTTCATTCAGGTTAACAAAAAATATAGGTGCTTAGAAATAGACCTTGATGGTTTGTACAAGAGAATGTTGCTTCTCAAGAAAAAGAAATATGCAGCTGTCAAAGTGCAATTCAAAGATGGAATTCCATATGAGGTAGCCAGTAAAAACTGACTTTTAATTTCTAAATATAGAAATTAGAATATGTAAATGAAACTTTGCCTGGTGTAGGTCATTGAAAGGAAGGGGCTTGATATGGTTCGCAGAGACTGGAGCTTATTATCAAAGGAATTAGGAGATTTCTGCTTGAGTCAAATTCTGTCAGGAGGGTATGCCAAAAGCTTATGCTTTATCTTTATAGATATCATTCTCCAGACTTTTTGCTATAACCCCACAGTGGCTCATTTTGCTGCAATTTGTTCTAATCACAGGTCATGTGAGGATGTCATCGAATCAATACATAACTCCCTCATCAAGGCAAGTCATAACTATTGGCTCTAACTTTGCCAATTTTACTTATTGCGCTGAAGATGGAGTAGAAAAGTGAATTTGATATCTGGTGCTCAATCTTCACTAATTAATCCTTCCATGTGCATATGACCAGAATTATGACAGGAATTAGAATCTCTCCCAAAATGCTGCAAAATCTGTTTTAATGTGGATCTATCTCATTAACGAAACATTGTGAATCCTAACATTTAAAAGCCATTGTTAGGTCATGCATATTTACAGTTGATTTACTGGTCTATAGTGTATGTTTGAGTTGTCAAATGCCCTTGTCATAATGAGCTTCAAAGGCTATAGGCATTGACACAAGACAAAGTAGGTAAACTATATCTAGTACTAGGGAGGAAAATTATCTGAAAAGACAACACAAAAATTTGCTAAGAGACACCATTATTTGTACTTTCGTTCTAAGTCACCCCATCAATCTATATGTGAAGTTTGGTTTTTGAACTTATGTTACAGGAATATGCATCTTTGCAATGTCAAGTTTTGATATTTGTGTCTGCATATTCAACAGGTGCAGGAGGATATGAGAAGTGGTCAAGTAGCACTTGAGAAGTATGTCATTACAAAGACACTGACTAAACCTCCTGAAGCCTACCCAGATGCCAAGAACCAACCACATGTTCAGGTAAATTCATTAACCAGTCATAAATCAGCGACTTTCTAGTCTTATTGGATAGTGTTATATATTTATATAGACATATCTATCTATCTATCTATCTATGAATTTGAATGGATTGGCATTTCTTAGGTTGCATTGAGACTGAAGCAAAGTGGGTATTCTGCTGGCTGCTCTGTGGGGGATACTATTCCTTACATAATTTGCCGCGAACAGGTATCTAAGGAGCATTTATATCTGAGGTAAAAATCATATGATGCTTTATTTGTTAGGATTAGGATGTTCACCCAATTCTCCTCTGTACAGGCTGTTGAATCGAATAGCTCAACAGGGATAGCTCAGCGTGCTAGACATCCTGACGAACTGAAAAAAGACGATGGAAAATGGATGATTGACATTGAATACTACTTGTCGCAGCAGGTTTCATTTTCTGCTGGAAACTCTGCGTTTGCATTTTGAACAAAGAGAACTTACTAAATGGAATGTAGCTCATTTTTTCTCTTTTGGTTTTTACGTAGATACATCCGGTGGTGTCCCGTCTATGTGCTCCAATTCAGGGTACGAGTCCTGAGCGTTTAGCTGATTGTCTAGGTCTGGACTCCTCTAAGGTACAAGAAACCCTCCTTTGCAAACATCAATTAGACAAATCCATTTCAATTGTGATCCTGACAGAAACTACGTTTCCAGTTCCAAAGCAAATTTAGTGAAGCCACGACCAATGATACTGCTGGTCCACTCTTGTCAGCCATAGATGATGAAGAAAGGTGACTTTCTTTGGTTCCTTCATCTTCTTTCCATAATGAGCAGCATCAGAAAGATAACTTAGCAAAATGCGTGAATAAGTCTAGAGAATTCGTTTCTGTTGAAAAATGAAACATGTTGTAAGGGATGCAGAAATATTGTTTGTTTTTGCCAATTGTATGCACCTCTTTTCTGTTTCTCCCACTCAATGTCTATTGGAAATTATCCCCATTATTTTTGGCTGCAGTTGTTTCTTATCCTGTAACTTAAGTTTTTAAATTCTTGTCTCATCAACTGTGTAATTTTCGTCACAGATATCGGGACTGTAAGCCTTTGATCTTGTCATGCCCCAGCTGCTCTAGTACATTTGATTGCCCAGCCATCTTTACTTCCATTTATACATCCATTAATGAACGTACAACCCCTGATCAAGTGGAGCAATCTTCTATTAATTTTTGGTGCACATTGAGTTGTGCTAAATGTCCGGCAGGGGAAGCTGGTAGATTGACTTCTGCGATGATAGCTAATCAGGTACTATTCCTTTATCACAAAGTTGCTACCATAAGAAAGAGATTTTCTAAACAGGTTTAAGGCCTCTCAGGAACCCTTTCCTTTTTCTTTTTTCTTTTTTCTCTTTCATTTTTTCTCTGGGATGATCCTTCTGAAATAAAGGGATAAGCAAAATAATATGTTTTTACTTTAGGCAATAGGCATATGGATCTTCACTTACGACATGCAAGTTCTACTGTCAGTCTAAGGATAGACAAAACAATTCTTCTTTATCATCCTTTATCACATGATTATGGAAGTGGTCTCTTACCATCCATCCAGAAGATTTGAAGTCTATTTGCATATTCATTGTTACTTTATAACGCGGTACTAATACTGGACTTCAAATCTATTTGGGCTGTTGGTTATGCAACATATAAAGGGGCATTCGAATTGCTAGAGAAGCCCCTGATAAGAGGTCTAAATCACCTGCTTTGGTATGATTTGACATGCAATGTCCATATATCATCTAGTGTTAGAACTGAGAATTTGCCCAACAAAAGAAAGAGGGAGACAAACTCTGCCTGTGCCATGTTATTAATAGCGGTTCTTTGGTTATACTTATTTCCCTCCAGCATTGGACATTTTATTTGCCTTTCACGCTGGTTGTAGGTCCATGTTGCTCATAGCAGGTGTTATTTACATGGCCATCTCTAACAGAAGTATGCTTTTGCCAGGTTAAAAGACAAGCTGATGGTTTCATTTCCCAGTATTACAAGGGCTTGATGATGGTAATTTCTTATAACAATTAGTTGAAAAGAAAAAAAGGATTGCTACAACATCAACTAACATTTCTATTAATATTTTTGGGTGGCTTATAATTCCAGTGTGATGATGAAACTTGCAAGCACTCAACATGCAGCCTGAGCTTACGAGTAATAGGAGACAGCGAGAGAGGAACCGTTTGTCCAGAATATCCTCGCTGCAATGGGCGTCTGATACGAAAGGTCTATTTATAACTTCTCACTTCTTTGTTTGATTAAATATCGCAATGCAAGCTCAACCTCCTAAATATTTATGTGTGCATTTGCCAGTATCCGGAGGCAGATTTGTACAGGCAGCTTTCGTACTTCTGCCATGTATTGGATACAGTATACTGCATTGAGAAGGTTGGTGACCGCTCACTCTCTCTCCCAACTTCCCTAGAATATGCGATGACCCTGATCTTGATAAAAGGTATTATCTCCTTGTGACATTGTTTAGGTCGACTCTCGCATGAAAGCCCAAGTAGAGAAGGAGCTGATCAGAGTTAGGCCTTTGGTCGATTTGGCAGCATCAACTATTCAAAGGATTCGAGACCGGTGTGCCTATGGTTGGGTGCAAATGAAGGATCTATTCATTGTATAATCTCGTTTTCGAACTATAAGCATTTGTACATATCCAAAAATGCTGAATCACAATGGTTCCGGCGTAAAATCAGATGCCCTTCTCTATATATTCGTGTTTGTATCTTCTTCCACCAAGCTTGCTTTCATTCTCGTTTAGCTGTCTAATTCAGCACAGCCTTTCCTGGCACCTTTCTATAATCCAAAATTAGGCAATTGGATTGGACAACATCATGATTATGATGATAGATTTTCTGTGTTTGAAGTAGTTTGTCGCATTTGTAATACAAAGTTTTAATCTTTGGCAGGCTAATACATGCTCCAGCAGGCTCTGTTTGATAATTTTCTCGTGGTATTGCATTTTGACGTGTCATTCATGTCTCGCGCTTGTCTTCCAAGATTGGTCGTCGGTGTGTGTTGGTTGATTAAGGGACCAATTTCAATATATTACTCATAAATGGTCTTCAAGGCCAAAATTTGTTATTCTACAACTATAGTACTCTAAGCACATTACTTTTCAGGGCAAAATGGTAGCAATGACTGTAACGATGTTAAAATCGGTGATCGAGTGGGTGGCAAGAAAGGTACCAATCAACTGATCTCTGAGGTCAAATGTGTTTTATGACAAAAATAATTGCAGTACAGATAACATGAAATATGTTGCGACCTATTATAATTTGTTCAATAAAAAGATTACGAAGATTTTGCTTGACTAGCAATAAAACGAATGCGATTACAAGGCGATACAACCTCAAGCACCTCAAGCATCATGAGTATTTTAAACTTCCCCAATTGTCATGACCCATCGTGACTTCAATATGGGCAACCAAAATAGGAATCGGTGATTGATGGTTGAATGCTTGGACATCCGTTGATGATCGATCTTTGAGGCCAAATTTATTATGTTGGGACCAAATTGAAATAGGAAACAACAAATCTAGATGTGTTACAACTTGTTTATTACAAGTAAGGTAATTGAAAAGTCATTATGAAAGCTTTAAAAATCATCAGAATTTTTTTGATATAATTACTCAACTTTCATCAACCATAATAAATTCGGTTCAACAAATTTCCAATTAAGTTGGTGAAAAAATTGCCGATTAGACGAAAGGAAATTGTGGCACAACCAAATAAGAAACGGAACGACTCGTTCATCAAAAAGCTATTGCGGGAATTCCCATAGACGTACGAGAAAATGATGAATGCAATTAGGACACGCCACGACAGATTTAGAAGTTTCACGACTTGCTACGACTAGCTTATTAAAAAGCTATTATGAATATTTTAATTAACTAACAAAAGACTGGCTTGAAAACCAAGAGAGTAATTTTGAAGTTTCCCCACCCGAAATTTTCAAATCGAGCGGGTGGAAAAACAGGAACCTATCAGCTAGTGCTTGGATATTAGTCAATCGATTCCCGTGACTAAATCCAATGTTTTACGATAAAAATGGATTATGGTATGACAGAATGAGGTTTTTATTACTGATTACGACTTGTTTATTGAAAAGCCATCACGAAAATTTTAATTGACTTGCAGTGAAATGAACACAATTTCGATATGCCATGATCTCAATCTCAAATTCAAGTTGGTAATTGAAATAGAAAACCGATCCATGCTTTAATACCATTATTTTTTGGTTGAAAAAAATTATATTAATTACTCAAAGGATGCACAAATACATAGTCTTCATGATAAAGCAAATTGAAACAAAGCATGAATACAAAAATAAAGCCAAATTCCAGAACACAAGGAGGATTGACGAAGTAATTGTAAAGTTAAGCACAAACTTGTTCTACATAAACAGATCTGTCGAACAAAATTGATAGTCAATCACTGGATCTCATGCCTTTATCAGTGATGAGCACACGTCAAAAATTCTTTATTCAATAATTATGACGTTATTAATTGGTGGTGCACACTTATGTTTGACTTCCTCTACACTATCGTCGTATAAAAACAATCAAAATAGATTAAATAAACATAGATCTAATATGTGGATGAACAAATATTCATAATTCAACGAGATGTCAAAATTTTTGCAATTATCATTGAGACTGGAGACAAAAGAATTTGTACACGAACAATGTTGAGGGGCATCTAATCCCCAAAAACATATTTATTAAACTCCTAAATCTAGATCGAGAGAGGATAAAACCCAAATTTAGAACTAGATCGAGAGAGTTCAAACTCTCAAATCGAGAATTAGACCGGGAGAAAAGAACTTTCGAATCTAAATCGGGAGAAAAAAAATCTAAGAAGATGATGAAAAAAGAGAGGGGAGGGTGAGACTAGCTCAAACTCTCCCTTATGATTGAAGGTTGAAAAGATGATGAAAAAAGAGAGAGGAGAGAAGGACCTTTCGGCTCTCTCTAAAGTTGAAGAGTCAATATAATGAGTTAAAATTGCAATGTATTTCTTCCTTTTATCTTCATTGGCTTATTTCCCCACTTAGGCGAGGTGATGTTCATGAAATCTAATGAGTATGGAATCACCCCCATATTCCTCATTTTTCTCAATGTGTTTTGGGTTCTGTTTATTTTATAGAAAATGAATAATTTGAAAAGTAGATGCTTATATCATTTACAAAAATGAAGTGAATAATTTTTTTCATTGTTCAAAACAAATGAAGTATTGATTTTCTCATAAACTCTATTCTATTGAGTAGCTATTCTTCTTTTGAAATTTTTTATCTAGTCTTTTGCAAGACTCCAAACGGCCAAAGCTTACAAAGAAGAAGATGGGATAAATGTAATTGGGATATCAAAAAACTTGTTGCGAAAATGTAATTAACTTCCAAAATTTTTAGCTCATGCAATCAAGTTTTACAATTTATCTTAATCGTGATATCAAGTAATTTCGTGTATTTCATCTAAATTGAGGAACGAGGAATGATGTTATAATTTTTGTTATAACTGTTTTTTTCATTGCATGGTCATTATAATAATGACCCCATTTTTCTCTTAAGTTTAATCAAATTAGATCAAAAAGCATAAAGAAAGAAAGAAAGAAAACCTGCTAATCCCCTCTCTCTCTCTCTCCTTCTTCTTGAACGTCAAAATGTCTTCCTATTAATCAAATGATGAAGCTTACACAGAGAGACTTGATTATACCAATTCGCCATATTTCGAAACTCAAATTATACAAATTGATGCTCTCAGGACTCAACCAAACTTCCATAACAAATTTTCGGGCTGGAATCGCAACGCTCTTGGACCCTCGACAAGCAACCGGCTTTAAGAAAAAAATAATAAAAATAGCAACCGGCTTTTGCCGGTCAGGAAAAAAGAAAAACCCCGAAAAGCAAGCGAGGTTCCCAGCTGGATTCTCCCCCCTTAAATAAATTCACGAAAAGCGGCGGCTTCTTGTTGACCCGACACGTGGCCTCCACGTCGATCCGGCTCGGGACAGCCTCCAGATTCTTCCGGCCGTCACGCAAGATGCAACCGGTTGAATCCGAGACTGGAAAAAAGGATTAAAAAAATCAAGAAAAAGGAAAAATCTGACCAAGGAAAAAAAATAATTAAAAAAAAGAAGAAAGAGAGTAAATTGGGATTCGAAGCGTGGAAATTCCGTAAAAAAGAGACCAATTGGGATTTCGATTCCTTCCCCGGAATGGAATAAAATAAGTTAAAGTAAATTATTAAATAAAATAGAATAAAATAATTAGTAAGAAAATGAAGATTCTCCGGGCCTCGTGTAGTAACCATGACGATAAAATGACCACATCTTTCCCTCCCTCCACCGTCCCCTCCGCCTGATATAAAGAAAGACGGCGACGACACTTTCTCTCTCTACCAAGAAGCTCCATCTCCATCTCCCTTTCTCTCTCTAGCGTCTCCGTCGTCTCGCCACGGGGATGAGGAGGAGGAGGAGGAGGAGGTGGAGGAGCAGGAAGCGGAGATCGACCGCCTGCCCGTCGACGTGCTGGCGCATGTCTTCTTCATGATCCCGTCCTTCGCGGATTTGGCGCGGTACGTGCTCTTGACCGCGGGGAGTTCCCATTCTTGCTTTCTGGTTCCAGGGGAAAGAAGTCGTTTTGTCCGCGGTTCCGTGTGGTTTTGATGATTCTGAGACGTGGGTTGTGATCAAAATCCGAAATTTCCTCGCAGGGCGAGCGGGGTGTGCAGGAAATGGAAGCGCGCGGTGAAGCTGTCGCTGGGGCGGAGGGAGAGGCTCAGCTTCGCGGGGCTGAAGATGGACGACGATTCCACCGCCCGCGTCGTTCGCCGCGCATACGCCCTCCGTGAACTCGACATGTACTCCCTCTGTCTGTGTCTGTGTCTGTGTCTCTCTGTTTACCGTGCAGCATGATTGATGGAGGGTTGTAGGCAGTTTGTTAGAATTCTTCTTGAATTTGGAGATTGGTACATGGAGGATTAGAAACTTAGGAATTGTTTGATGATTAGCTTATGATGTGTCTCTATGGATTTTTGAACTTTTGCTGACTGAAATTGTCCGCAGTTCGAAGATTTGTTGGGGCTGCCATATTACCGATGAAGGGCTGTACAGAATTTCTCTGACGAAATGCGCGGCAAAGCTTACGTCCATCTCTCTGTTGGGGATGACAGGGGTCACCGACCAAGGTGTTGCTAAGCTGGTATGTTTGTCATTTCGAAGTGATGGTTCGCTTCTGCAGACGTTGCGTGTGTAGGCTTTAGTCTTGTTCTGTGGTTGGAGCAATTTCTGGGTGTTAATGGTCCTTCTTCATTCAGAGTTCTGATACTAGTGTTCCTTGGCGTTAGTCATATTCTGCAATATGATAGAAATCAGCGCAAGAACTTGAAATTGTCAATGTACCTTGCTCTGTTGATGATTATCTGTTTTATTCGCATGCCACTTGTCTATGGGATAACTGAGCCTGAAGTTCTCTCATAATCCAGTCCTAACTTTTTGGAAAAAAAGTGTGATCAGAGAGTCCTTTTGATGCACGAGGCTTGTAACTTCTTGTGTGCTTTCCCCGTCATCCGACATATGGTAGTCGGTATATCCTGAGAGACCTACTCTTTAGATCGATGAAGTGTCGCAACAGTTTGTCACTGAGCATCATTCTATAAAACAATCACGATCCATACACCTGATTTTTTGTCTTGACTCATGCTCCCTCGTGGACGTGTTGTGTAGCGTTGTCCACCTCATATGTATGTAAATTTAGCTTCCTGATTGAGCCATTTCTGCAGATTGCAAGAGCTACTGCTTTGCAGCATCTGAATATCGGCAGCACATTCATCACCGATGAATCATTATATGCAATTGCCAATAGCTGTCCACATCTGAAGGTGAGTTGCTCTGGGCGTTTACTTCTATGTTTGTGAATGACTATGATAATCTTTCCTCTCCTTTATAACAGCTGTTTAATTTCCAGTATTTGATAGGTCTTGAAGTTATTGTTGCTTGTACATGTTGATGCTTTTAATTACATTGTGTAAGTTCTTTTCCTTGCAGAGCATTTCCCTATGGAGCTGCCGTCATGTGACTCAGAACGGGCTTCTTTTCCTTGTAAATAGATGTCGCAAACTCGAATCAATCAATGTCCGGGGAACAAGAGTTCCTTTAGATTGTTTCATCAATCTGCTTACCATAAATCCAGGTCTTCAGATGAAATAAAACAAATACAACTATTCTCAAAGTGTTACGATGGTCTCTTCTGGCCGGCAAAGCTGTACATGATTCTTCCTGCTGTGTCGTAATTGCTTTTGTATAGATTTATACAATTGTAAAGAAGAAACTGATGAGCCCTGGTGAACTTATATTCATCAGCAGCAACAAGATGTGTATGCGGATTTATTCAGCTCTTCAGTAATAAAAGGATTTCCAAGTAAACTACTCTGTGTGGTTGAATTCTGCGATGATCTCTGGCCACTGCTACAGCAGTAGCATGTTCATGTTCATTTCAAGTCGAGACTGCTGAAATCATTGGACGAACCAACATGTCGAGTAGTGTTTGTCTTTTCTCTTCAATTTATCAACGGGAATGCAGCCTCGAGACCTGCTGAGATGGCTTTAGCATTGGCAGGCGAGGCCTGGATGATGATGTTCGGCTTAGAAACGTTCTTGTGTGAAGGTCTTGCCAAAACTGACTGATTGTATTTGTTGATAAAAACGTTTCTGTGCAATCTTTGTAGGCGTAGGTTTTGCCATGGGAAGTCAAGGTTTATAGTACTTTCTCTAAATTTCATTGCTGATCTCCTGATGCTTACGCTTGTGAGCATTTTGGACACTCATCTTCTTTCGTGTCTTGATCATATCATTTACAAGCCCTGCCCAGGTAACGTGAAAAGACTAGTTTATCAATTGGGTTACAGCTTTGTAATCTAAATTTTATGACTTGTACAAAACGAGACCTAAAACAAGTTAAAATTCCATTTATGAGACGATGAACTTACCCTCACTTAGGTGCATGTACTCTAAAAACGATTCTCTCGTACTTTGCACTTTCTTTTTTTTTGGCAAAATAACATATTTTTGCTTGCTCATGTAGCTGGAGAGTTAAGAAAAACCAAAGACTTTCTGCAAGCATATAGTATTGCTTTGTCGTAAAAAGTCTCCCCCATTGCCTTGTATCGTTTTACCTTTTGCTTTTTGAATAATGTTGCGACGTTCGTACTGGACTGTACTTTTGATTCTAAACCACTGAATCTTTCACAATATATAAATGTTTGCACATGAATTCACATATAATTTTCTTTGGAAACCGAACGCCTTCGACATGGCATCACCAATTTTTATTGCAAGTTCAGGATCGGATGAAGTGCCTCGTACTGACAACATCGGCAAATTGGCCACATGGGTTTACCGTCAATATGAAGTTGATGGAAAACCAGTTGAGTAAGAGTAACTTACAATTTAGTGGCCATTGCAATGAATGGCTTACACTTTACACGACTTTTCCTATGTATTAAAGTTATGATTCTATCGAAGATGATCAAGAACTTCAGCATTCATTAAAGTCAGCAGATACCAGTACCAGAGGGCTGTCCAGCAAAAGGAAAACCTTCCCACAAGTTCTGATTTAAAAACCCAGATATATGTCTAATCCATTCGTGCAGTAATTATATGCCTCGACTTCAGATCTATCTAGCAGAACTAACAGCGACAGATGCAAACAGTAAAGGACAACGCTGCAAGCATTGCCTTGAACACAAACTTTGTCATGCAAGTAATGGGCATGGGAGTTTATACACTAGTTTTTTTTTCCTAATTAATTATTCACTAAGTTCCTAGCACTTACTCTTGACTATTTCGATCAATCATACCACCAAAACGCAAGATTTAAATGCTTCCAGTGACTCATAATATGTAAATGACTCGTATAGTTCCACCTCTTCTATATCAAGCACATTTATGCAGAACCTCCAAGTTATATAAAGTAAAATTATAGGCCATTACAAGAGGTTAGTCTGCCAATGCTGGTTTATTCCTGTTAAAAATCCAGCTTCCAAGGTAAAACAGGCAAGCCTGTTTTAATCCGACATAATCTATGCTGAGGATGAGGACCAAGAAATTTCTACATAATATGTGAGGAATGACACAGGATACATCTGCAGCATGCAAACTGATGCAGTGTAATGTAGGATTTCAGCACTTCGGAAATATGAATCATGGTCCCCGTATCTGAGACTGTAACCAAGCAGATAATTGAGTTAAAACTAACGTAATACAATAATCAAAAGACCTCACGAACAATTGTAGCATCCCGTGAATGTATTACATCATGCTTCCCTACTCTTAGCTTGAATGAAAGAGCATAAAACATACCTGCAAAAGCATAAAACATCATGTGCACCATTAGCCAGAGCAAGTTAAAGAAGCACTGATCATGTGAAAAACAGATTACATGCACACTCACGACATTTTCACTCACAACACAACCGGAAATTAGCTGCAATAATGAACCGCTGGTCATATGGTAAGCCTATTAGACCTCTTCCTAGCTCCTCAAGATCTTGTTAGCAAGTGCCCACAAACCATTTAAGGAAAAATTTTAGTTTCTAATACACTAGCTCCCTCGTGGTATATGTACTTAATGCATTGAAATAAAAATGTTTGCTATTAAGTATTCTTAACAAGTGCCAAGACCATTGGCATTAATTGATAAAGCAGAGGTAAAGCCACCAAACTGAATTAGAAGGCCTAGAATCTAGCAAGCCACTATAATAAGTCTTTCTAAAACTTGAAAAGCAAACATTTCACAGATTTAGAGCGAAGAAAAACTGCATACCTAACTCTTAGGTGCTCCTGGTCGTCCTCAGCTACTAACTACTGCAGCTTTTGACACATGCCATGTGTTTAGCCTCAAAACGAAACTTGAAAGTATCTTCCCCCATATACAATCTATAAATCTACCATGTTTCCAGATCATCAAACCAATATAACATGGATGGAGTTTAACAGCACTGTTCTGGAAGACTTTGCCTACTCAAAGCAGAAGCTCAAGCCCTCCAGGTAAAACAATACTGACTTTTTAGCCTAATTATCTAGCCACTTGCGGCTGCAACTTTCCAAGCAGAAAAACAAGAAGTGAAACATATAAAGTGGGAATGATCAAATAACTTGTGGCATGGACAGTTGTTGCAGAATTCGTAAACTGAACAGATCCAGAAAAGCTTCCAGCAGCATTCGTGGTCGGACTTCTAGTAGGCGTACTAATATTTTTGCAAGACCCATAGGGTGCTCCAGCCTGCAAAGATCATCACAAAAGTATCTTCTATAAAAAATAACTCCATGATCAGACACTGACATATCAATAGAATAATACTGCTCGTTTTCTTTTATTATCTGAACCAAAATTTTCATTCTTACTCGCATTCTATTAGGTAATTTGTCTTGACATCAGGTATTATGATAAGCAGGAGAGGAGGCAAAAAGGAAAGAGAAGAATCTGAAATAATCTGCATTCCCAGAATCAATTTAGATCCAGCAAGCAATGTCATAGTTGATCCACATTCCATGAGGTAACAATTCACCGAGGTGCAGAACTTGTAAGAGCTATTACAGAAATTGAGGGAAAGAAATGACTCACTGAAACATTGCCATAATGATGCGTAATGCAGATGTGCATTCAAAACATTATAAAGACAGTTTCTTGAAATACTAACCAGAGTTGGAGAAAACAAGGTTGGATAGCAAAACTAGTCATAACTCAACAGGGAAGACACAGATCATAGTAAAACTATACATTCAATAATTCAGAGGCTGACAGAAAGTCTAAAGAATCATTATCATTTGAACAAAGGAGAATTCCTTTTTAGTTGCAGGTCAATTAGATATAGATAATTCATTTAAATCATGAAAGAGAAACAAACCTGGCAAGCAGCAATAGTACTACAGCCGCAGAGGGTCGGGCCATTCATTCTATCCAGGGCATCAAAAACACCTCCTCCATCATTTCTCTGTATCACTCATCAAATTTTACTCTCAATTAGGACCATCTAAGTGAGGATCTCAAGCTTCTAGAGCACAATCTGATTTAAATATAGTATGGGCACAGTTCAAATATGGTACCATGTAGAAGTTAACTGCAAGGAAGTTGGGCATTCTGTTCCCCGCAGCTTTATAACAGGTAGCAACCATCTCAGCAAGGGTGTTGAATGCTCTTTGCAGGCATCAACTTGCACAGGGTATGTTGGAAAGTAATTCTCAAGGTAAAGAGATACACTCTTTGAACTTAGTGGTTTCGATTCTTTTCTGTTGGGGCACGAGCCTTTTACAACCCCGGGATCTCCAGCTGAGAAGAAGAGAATCATTATGCGATTAAAAGAAACTAATCAATCACTGCAGAAAAGATAAAGAATTACTACAAATAAGGTTTACAAGAACTCACACTCATTTTCCACCATATACTTCCACTGATAAGCAACTCCTTCTTCTGCTTCTTTTGCAGCAACAGATGTGAAAACCAAAAGTCGGTAATTATTCTGCACCATCTCGGCCACAGTGGGCCAGTCTTCTCCCTTTTTCGGCATCTTCGAGACAGGAAACCAGTACTTGTCTAAACCAGCATTTGTAAACAGATTTGTCAGTCCTTTTGGAGTATGCACATAGTCCTCAATAATAATCGTCACAATCTCTGTTGGGTTTTCACTCAAGAATGCTTCCACTTCTCTTAAAGTATTAACTGCAGGTTGCTGCCAGAAATCCAATTCGGCAAATTAAAACTTCATCAAGAAGACAATTATGCCGGTAATGCAATTGATAAACAAGAGAAAAAGAATTGCTTACGAAGGCAGTGAAGTTGAAGCATTGTCCCTTAAACGAATGGCAGAGCCAGATATCATTTTCGAAATCATACATATCCAGCATCAGTCCCCTCACTCCATTCTAGCCAAAACATCAAACAAAATCCATAAGTAACAAAAGGATAACGACAAACAGAATGTCGAAACTATCGCGTTTGATCACCACAGATTCCTAGAAGAAACCAAGAAACCCCTCAATTTTAACATTCTCAACATTTTGCTTCCAGTGGCAAACACCCCTCCCTCCGACCCTGCTCAGGGGGGCTTGAAAAGATAATGATTGTGAAAGAAAGACAGCAGAAAAAAAGCAGCAAAAGATAAAGTTCTGACTCTAAATAATACTTGATACATGAATACGTGCACTAGTGACTATGCAAAACCAGAGGTAACAAGAGAGTTAATTCCTGGTCCTGTATAAGAAGCATATGACAGTATCAAGCAATCGACAGGAGCAAACTTAAGGAAGAATCTAATAGGAACCCACCCTCAACTGATTAGTCACACTATCTTCTTGATTGTAGAGCGTCACCCTCTGCACCCCAGGCAAAGGGGTGCATCCACTATGGAGAATGAATTATGTGTCACCAGCCACGTGTACTTGTTGAAAGGCAACCCGCCAATCTATGCACCAAAATTGCACAAATGAGTTCATCATCATCCCACCAGGGACCGACAACAGGGGAGCAAGAAGACACATTGTCATTGGTTCCACAAGGAAAAGCTTGATTTTGCCTAAGTTCAAATTGTATCCCCCAAAGAAAATGCCGGAGTTGGAAAAACCACCTAATCATCCGCATCCTTGTCGTGGCATCTATAAATCATATGCCCTCTGCTTGAATCATAACGACTTAATTCAATTTTGCCCCTTGTCACCACCCCCAAAAACAACAGTGTAGGATACGTATATAACTACGTGGGACACCGTTTTCTACTCCCCAAAACCAAAATGTAAACACCACATTTTGTAAGCGAGTCCATTGAAGACCAATTTCTCCAGTATCCATTTTGGATTGTTTAGCCTATATTAGCCCACAACTAGCCTTAAATCAAACACACACAAAACTAAAAAGGCGAAAAAGAGAGCTTACGACGGAAGTGGGAACTGCGGCCTGGCCTCTGGTGCAGATTGGCTGGTTGTGGCCAAGGGAAGGGCAGTCTCCACAGTACAAACCTGGCCCACAATCCGAAGCAGCTGCACAGGCGTCTAGAACCTGCAAGTTCCTCCGAAATTCAGAACAAAACTAGGACGACCCACAACAGATCCTGAGCTAAACGAGCTGTTTTCAGACAATGCAAGCTAAACCTGGCAACCCCCATTGGAGCAAGCAGAGGAACTTGCGATCAAGAACGGCAAGATCAAGAGAACCCAGCAGGAGTAATTAATGGCAGAGGCTCTGCATAGCTCCGCAAGACACGCCAACATGGCAATTGCCTTGAGTGAGGAGCTCAAGAAGAAACCAGCAGAGAGAGAGAGAAAGAGGGAGAGGGAGATGTCGAAGATCAAGCAAGATGAAAAAACAAGAGTCCCAGGTAACAAAGCAAAGAAAAAGAAAAAGGCAAAAGTGTTCACATTGTCGGAAGATGATGACATGTCAGGTTTTTGGGTGCTAATCGCGGGCTTCTCTCTCCCCTTTGATTCTCTCTCTCTCTCTCTCTCTCTCCTACCCTTTAAAGATTGCTCTTTTATCAGATTTTCAGTAAAACGACATAAACCAAAGTCTGCATTAGGATCCTATATTGTTTTATTAAGCTAGAGTAAAATGCTATGAGGATTCGTAAATGAGCATTGATGATCATATCTCATTAATGTAAGGAAAATAAAAGAATATAATAAAATCTTTCACTTTTTAGGTTCTGGAAATGTGGACAAGATTGAAAAGGTTTGATTATAGAATCATCAGGTAGAAGTGAAAGGAAATAGTAAAACCTGAACTTTTAGACTCCTTGAATTTTGGATCTAATGCGGAAGATTTGTTTAGAGAAGATTTGGAAGTAGCCAATGACATAATAGTAGAAGAAAATGACAAAAAATTATAAGGAAATGCCCAATAAGAAGTGTTCTGCAAATTGTAGAATCTCTCAGTATTCCTATGCTAATTTGCAATCTTAAACTTATTAAAACAAATGACACCGAATGAGATGATCATCTAATAAATAAGATGGATCATAGTTGGAAGCAAGATGAGTGGAGAATGTAAGAAAAACACTTATTACAGGTAAAATAATTGACATCTTGCAAAATAGAAGTTTAAGTGAGACTCGTAGAGAGATCATCAATGCGTCAAAGTTAGATAGTGGTGGAAAAAATTAAAACTAATTAATAACTAGATCTGACATAACTGCCTACAAGATTCATATCATATGAAATCTTTCTCTTGTGATTTGGGATTTAGTGTGGCAATCGCATCACATCTCAAGTTTTGCCCAAGTGATTAAAAAACCAATGCTTTAAATTCTATGTTAGTAAGTTTAAGGAATAATTAACAGTTGAAGGACTGAATTGATTCTTGTGAAAGTTCAAGAATCTAATCAACATAGTAAAGCAATTGAGGGATCACCTAACTAGTAAAAAAATGTATGGGGACCATATGGAATTATTGAGGCAAAAGTTCATGAAACCCTGAACCCATTTTTTCGTAAGCAATTATAGAAAAGTTGGATGTAGATGACTGGACGGTGCAATTAGCCTCTCCTCTTTTCTCTCTCTTTTAGGTTGACATATCACTTTTGCAGCTTTATTTAGAAGATGGTTGACGAAGTGGTTTGTCGGAATTCCATCCTTTTCCAAAGAGAACTGTGATTTGTTATTTTTTCTTTGCAAATTCTTTTCACTAGATGATATGGTAGCATTATATTTATAGGCTTATTTCCTTTTCAAAAAAAAAAAAACTCTCAACTTTAGATCCAACTCAAATCTATTTTAATATCTTTTGTTTGTCTAAGAAAATTAATAACTTTCACTCTAATCCTATGTCCCCATTTAGTTTGATTTTGCGGAAATATTCTTAGGAAAACGTAAATATCTTAAATAAAAGGGGTTTTTGGAAATGCAAATAACATTTAATGAATTATATTTTTAAAGTGCATTGAAAAACAACTTTGGCTTAAATGCCGCTTGATAAAAATTACATTTTATAAAAGATTTTTGCTATATTTAAAAAATAAATATATATTTTTAATTTTTATGGAGGAGTTTAGCCACCAACAGCCAAAATGGTTGTTGGCAGCCACAACCAAATCTAGCTATCAAACAACCTTGCCCAAGGTCCCACTTGAGGCTGCGCAACCCAAATGACCCTAGCAATTGTTGAGGTCAGACAACCCTCATGCAATGGTTGCTAGGGCGCACAACCCCTAGGTCGGCGGTGATCGGCCTCCATTCAACTTCTCCATGCAAACCATGGAGAAGATGAATAGTGAATGAGGGGTCAAAACTTGTATTCCAAGAATGTAATTTCCCAAAAGATCTTTGAACCTACTTTAGGCTAAAAGCCCTCAGAGCCATTTGGAAATGTAATTATATTTCCTTAAAGTTGAGCAAAAAAAGAACCAAATGTTATTTGCATTTGGTCAAGAGATTTTAGAGCTCCAAAGACCATTTAGAATATTGAACCAAACGGGGCTATATGTATTTGGCATCCAAAAATGATCATTAGTTTCTTTAAAATTATTAATATCAAGAGATTGCTACTATTCTATACGAAGATAAGGGTTTTGGTGAAGATGGAGCATTTGATAATGAACCTCTATCTAGCACCGATATTGATAACTGAGCATGATTTTTGGATGCAAGGTTAGATTTGGGATTATAGTGAAATTTGTGATTTTTTTAGACAAAAAAATATTCGTAGTAGAATTGGAGTTAGATTTAAAGTTGGGTTTTTAAGGAATTAACCTCATTATTTTTATACGTGAAAGTGAGATTTGTATAGTATATTTAATTAGGAAATATAGCACAAACAAATCAAAAATTATGGTCGTTGCTACGTCAATACCCTTAATTTTATTTTGTATCACAAAACCTTCAAACTTACACCGGTATAATAAAACACCAATTGCCTATATGAAAATAAAAATCATAATTATACCCACTCTGACGTCAATATCTCAAACTTTTTTGTGCTATTATCACATTGATAAAAAAATTGAGATATTGGTGACACGAAAAAAAGTATTTCAGATATTACTATCGCAATTGTTATAATTAAGAATAATTTGTGGTCGGAAACACATGGGCGGGTTCTTGTCATATTTTCTTGAACATCCAACATCAATATACTCTTTGCTCAAAAAAAAAAAAAAAAAAAAAAATCAATATACTAGAAAACCAAGTAAATACATGCTGCTACGCATTAAAGGTAACATTAAATGGTGGTTTCTTTTCTTTTTCATTCTTTTTTCTTTTTGTCGTTTAGGCAAGGTTAAAGCTTGACTGCCACGCACATGGTGGGGTAGCTCGGTTGCGGTTCTTAATGGAGGATCCGGTTGGGACTGCTCTCTCTTGGTCCATCTGTCCAAACTCAAAGCCATCAATTTCATTTTTTTCTTTTTGATTTGAAATATAGTTCTCGTTTCATGACGATAAAGGATGAGTAAACATAAATGCCGATTTAGAACATAACAAAGTCCAAAGGGTTTGAGGAGAACATGAAATCTAATTTGAACGAATTTTCTTTTATTGGGCTTTTATAGTCCAATCCACCACTTTAATTGCCTCTCGGTTGCTATGAACCATTTCAAGATTCAAATAAAACTAAGTTAGGCCTGGGCTTTTTGATAAGAGACTAACCTCCCAAAAAACTTCTTCTATGCTTGATAAGCCATGAATCAAATCGATCTGAGTTTTGAGTTCAGTTCAATGGATAGCTATTTGTTGTTATTTTCTGTCAAATGACATGAACCACTCTGTGCTTGAGTCATGATGAGCAAATTAAGACTTAACTATGGTATGGTATTAATGTAAAGAAAAAAAATGTAGTGACAATCATTGGGCCAGAAAATGTGCCAATTACTTTTTTTTGCTTTAGGTTTAAGAAAGGCTTCATTAAGAAGTAACAAAAGACTAGGAGCTAACCCTAATACAAGCTCCATCCCATCGAAAGCGTCTAATCGGTGAAGAGCCAGAATTTCAAGCATTCCTAATTTAAAAGATTTAATTAATATTGTTTTGCCATGGCTGGTCATAATTTGAAACTTGTCCAATGAAAGCATTAGCTTGGGGAACAAGCTATATAGTTTAATTTAGCTTTTATGAGATTACTTGTGACGAACTTTGCTTTGATTTGTAAGAAATGCCTGCGTGATACATGCTGAAGCTTGATGGTTGGGACTAGGGAGGAGTATTATTATCGTTTGGCTCGTCGTAGCACTGGAATATCTGGAAAACTCGATAGAGTTCACGACACTTTCAATTCTGAAAGCAGCAATAGCCTGCTTTAATCTTCATCTTGTACGGAGGAGATTAGAGTCCAAGATGATAGTCTTTGCTTTGTCCAGAGAATGGTATGAATATATTTCGATTATCAACACCACCAGTCACTTCCCATTTTCATCATCTTTCTTTGTCAAAACTCGACAAAGGTGCTTCAAGAGTGCGGTTGGTAATTATACTATTTTCATGGAATAATTTTTGCTTAAAATGATTTTTTTTCTTATTTTATTACCTAGATGAATTGAGCATTTGAAAGCGTTTGATAACTATACATAATTTCTATTCTTGGAATAGAAATACGTTTAATACAACCCTCAAATTTTTTATGACTTATAATTTATTTTAATTTTTAAATAATTTTATTATCCTTTTTCCCTTTTCTTCTTCTTGTTCTTCCTTTAGTTGATTGTCGGCCTCGATCGGCAACTAGCTAGGCCCGAGGGGAACCTTGTTGGCAAAAGCCTCATCGTGGCTGGGCGAGGCCGAGCCTCATTGGCTTGACCAACGAGAGGCTGAGCCTCAACCTCACCAGGGGTCGACGAGGCTCTAGCGATTAGCTAGAGAATGAAGAAGAAAAAAATGAAAAGAAAAGAATACTTAATTCTAGAATTGTTTTCGAAAATAAAGAAACATTTTTTTTTTGTTATTTCTTAATTTTATTCTAAATTTATTTCCGGTAAGAAATTTATTCTCGAAAACAAAAATATTATCAAATGAATTTCTTTTTTTATTTTTTTTAATTTCAAAGAACCAAAAAATAAAAATATGTCTCGTTTGGCATGTTACCAAATAAATCCAAAGTACATTCAGATTCCAGATAGAAATTCGGTGAACTAGACATAAAAATGGCTTGTCAATGACTTGATTTAGTCATACAAATCACTACTGGACTTCAGGATGCATTGCACGGTGCAGGATCCTAAACCAATGGTAACAAAAGAGTACTTTTGCCGCGTCACTCAAGCACTCTCAATTATGGCAAATCAAGGTACATCCTTAAGTAGGGAACCTGATATTAAGAGGAGAAGAAAGAAAAGGATATGAAAGTGAGGGTCATTTCACATTGTATGTGCACCATCGTTTAGACTGTTGAAATTCTGAAAACAATGCAGGGCAATTCAACTAATCAAAAAATAAATCCTTCCATTAACAACAATGATCCCTACAAAAGACATCGACAGAATGACATCCCAAGGAGTTGTTAGCGAGATTGCAAATCCCTAAACGAATGTCGAGTTCGCCCATTTCTCAGTCAGATGTATGTACTTTTTCCCTTTCTTGTTCCTGTTCTTCTTCCCTCCGAAGTCAGGACTGAATCTCATTTCTCACCAATGTTGAAGTGGCAACAGCTTAGCTTCACTGGCTGAGTGAGATCATGATACTTCACTTGTAAGAATGACTTCTCGAGGTCGTCTCTACTCGCGTAGACATAAATCAGGGAAAGAATCACTGTTAACTACGGAGCTGGCAATGGCCACTCCAACAAAATAATCGAGAATCATCCTTCCTTTCCTCCATGGACAATAAGAATAACACTTCTACCTGTAAAAGAATGACAAAAATTTGGACTTGCAAGTAACAAATGATTTTTTATGCAAGCTTCTTTGCCCGACCACTTGAAGGAGCACCTTCCTCCTTTTTAGAACCGGCAGCCTCGGGCTTCCTTGCCCAGGCAGGTGCTCGGTCCGGTTCATAACGATAGTCATAAAATAGCTCCTCCCCAGCATTGATTCGTTCTTTGGCAAATATCCCCACCCTATGGTCCCCTGCCACCATTATAACCTGCAACAATTTCCAGATGCAACTTGAAAAAGGAAATAATGCAGAACTCTTCAAAGTGTGAGCCAGTTATCTCTAGTCCACCGCCAAAAAAGAGGAGCCAGTCTTTCCAGGTTATGCAAGATTTTCGTACAAAGAGCTCCAACGGCAAAGACAGTAAAAGAAGGTACCTTAGCATAGCAATTAGGATCAGGAGAGTGATTAGCAAACTTCAATTTGTCACCCTTTCGATAAGCATCAAGAACAAACTGCATGTGGTGAAGTAATGCAGTTCATGATAATGTATAATAAAGAGGAAATTTAGCTAAGTCTAATCAAATTAAAAATAGAACGAGGTAAGGAACCTGATCATTCAAATTGAAAAGAAATGATGAGTTTTCACGGTCATAAATCTTTCCCCGCTTATCAGCTTCCCTGTGTGAAATTAGCTCCCCAGTATATTCGCCAAGATATTCATGTTTGCTGACACTATTCTGCAATGTAGTCCAAGAAATACAATAAGACACCCTGAAGTTCAACAATGATGCTGGTATTTGACACTTACCTTTAAGAAAGCTCCCCAACCAGATACATCAGATCTCCCAAGCAAAACCTGCAAGTATACAGGAGTCAGGCTTAGTGCATTTCATGAAACGTTACGATCAAACTCTAGTAGCTTCTATGCCTAGTCCCACCCCAGTTTGCTGACAACGTAACGCCCAATTACAACACACTGGTTACCACCTCTAGTTCTCAGAATTGTTATCTGATATCATGGCAATGGCATGAGCTTTCCATTTCATGAAGTGCTGAAATGCCCTCTTTATTGTTCCTCAACAGACATTTTAGTTGATAATGCTCAAGTAAAGCACGAACTAGTCACCGCCTCCTGAGCATGGGAATGCTGACCTACTTATTGTGGGTGCACATATCCTACCATGAAAGGTTCACCGCAACTGCGAGTTTTTCTTTAAGACCTATTTTCTCTTTAGTTTTTTTCTCATACTAGAATCTTAGAAAGAGGGTTACAGCAACCTCCTTTCCCATCTCCTTAGGGCATTCTCCTTTGTTTCCTATTGCTCAGAAATTGTGCACGTGCACCCACGTGTGAGAGAGAGAGAGAGAGATTTTTGCCATTTACCCTTTGTTGTTGCTTAAGAAGCAGCTTCATGTTCCTACATTCATAATTATCACCTCTTTGATTAGGCACGCCAAGAGTTCCATCACCACAACTGCAAAACAGAAAGTATAATCATGGCATGGATTAAAGAATCACTGTGTATGCTATTAGGACAAATGAAACTTGCTTCCAACATCAAGTAACTGTAGATAATGGTTGATCTCGCCAAGCATTTGCTTTCCCTTTCATAAATAATCCCAAGTGACCAGAAATTTTCATGGAAAAGAAAGACGGATACTGTTGCAAAGACAACTCATTTGGAGCTAACGAAAGTTCTTGTTCTCCCACAAAACTCCCAAGGGGGTCATACACCAGAGAAAACAGACAATTGTCCCAACTATTTAAATACCTTATGGAAATAGAGAATATTATAGTAGGCTGCAACTCTACTGAACCAGCATTAGCAGCAGCATGACAGCAGGCAACACACGTAAACAGATGATTCTGAATACTCAAGCATGTATTTGTCTAGAGGCTTCACTAGACATTAAAAGGACCAGAAACAGTAAATCTTCAATGGTTAACATGATAATTTGCATATTGAGGTCATGGCAAAACCAGATTATTATAATTCATTGTGCTCAAATAAAGCCAAAAAGCCAAAAAGTCCATCTTGTTATATGTCTTGTCCAAAAAAAAAAAAAAAGTCTTATATGGCATAAGAGCCTGTTTGCTTTGAAGATCACTTTTTAGATTTCATTTCCCTAAAAATTGAAAATGGAAACAGCTTTCTATTTTCTTGAGAAGCATGTTCAGTAAGTGAAACAATCAAAACAACAAAAAGTTGTTTGCACTTTTACAGCTTCAATTTTTTATAATAGTTTCTTATATTTTCATTCAAACCTTTTGCCAAAGTTGTGCCAAACACATTTTCTGGATTGTTTTTTTTTTTTTTTTTTTGGTAAGGGAAACATATTTTCTGGACTGTTTTCATTTTCAAATGGAATGAAAACAAGGATAGCCTCTATGGTTTCCAATTTGGAATCAGTTTCCCTATTGTCATTTATAAATTTTTTTCAAAATTCTGCCAAGCACATCTTCTGCACTGTTTTCACTCTCAGGTGAACTGAAATCGCAAGATTTTGAAAACTTTTCCATACAAAACAGGCCTTAAGATTCCCTTTCTACAAACCACATAAGCAGTATAGAAAGAAACCACGAAAACTAACAATGCAAAAGCATCTAAATTCAGACACACCTGACCCAACAATTTCGGCAAACATCTGGATCGCATTCCCTGTCAGCTGCAAAGCATGGACATTGCCGGCTCCGACATTGATTTTTGGCACAATGACAGCCTCTGAATCGATTCTTGCAACTCTTTGGACATCTGTTTAAACCAGTTGATAGTATGAATCCAACATAGGCCTATAACAAAAGAATTATCTAACAAAACATCTATCTATTGTTCCAGGCAAGCAAGATATTAATTCCATGAGAACTTGCTTTCTACACTCATTCTACTCAATCTTTTTCCCTATATCGTGCTGTTATCTCCCCTGAATAACATTTCTGATAAGAAATATAAAGAAATGAAAATAATAAAATCGGTAGTAATGGACTCACCCACAGTACTTCTCACAGCAGGTTCCATTTAAAAGACAGGAACACTGCTTGCCACATGCAGTTTGGCAGTTACAGGGGTTATATTGCCGGCATGGCTGATCCTTTCTCTCAGTTATCCTTTTCCTGATTGAATGATAGGCAGCAGACTTCCAAGTATATTTCAGACGACGCACTCTGCCTCTCCTACGCAAAAATCTTGATCTTCTTCTTGGTTCAATATGGACCTGCAAAAAACTTATGCCAGTCAAGGTTCTATGCAAGAAGCAGAATACATGCAAAGCCATGGAAAATCCTAACAAAACAAGGCAATCAAATGAAAGATACCAACCACATTTCCATTACTGTCAAACTTAGGATAGCCTTCACCGAGATAATTTGCAGCATCACCACCTTGACTTATTAGCTTGTTCTCAGAACAATTCATGTACTGAAAAATCTCCTGACATGTCTTCAAACCATTCAAGAGATTCCTAGCAATCAAACAGCTGCATAGCAAAAGGGAGAAAGCAACAACATGCTTCAGTGAGCAATCAACAGAATGGCTGCAGAAAATGTCTCTCAAACTACCTATAGTTTCCACCAGCCTATATACCTCGCTTAGCAAAGTAGCAGCTCTAGTCAAAAGGACAAAAAAAAAGGATGAAAAGGTGGTGGATATCGAAAAGGCCAATGAATAGCATAACATCTACAGACCTGTTCCTACCAAAAATCTCCAACCCTTTCTCATAAAGGCCTTTCTCAAGAGCTTTCCATGATCTATCCTCACTTAGTTCTTGTTTACACGTATTTTCATCGACAAACTCTTCTTTTCTTGAGGTATCATTATTATTAGTCGGAGGTGGATCGATAGTCATTTCACTTGATGGGGCATCAGGAACTTCACCCTGTACTAAGTTGTGACTTTCCTCAATAGTTACATCCTTCCTTCTTGGCCTGCCAATCACTGGACACTTTAATTTCTTTTGCGAAGAAGAAGTTGCATCCTCATTCTCTTTCTGCAATTTGGATCTCAGTTTCATCTCTCCTGATAGAAGGCTTCCACTTGCAATAGAATCTGAATCAGAAGCCATCATCTTCTGCCGTTTACGCAAGCAAACTAGAACTCGCTCAGCAACTCGCTTGCTGTTCCTCTTACGAAGTCCACCTTTTCCGGCACTTTTAGTCTTGCGAGGAGACAAAACACGTGCTGAACCATCCTGCCTGGGTCCTGTCTCTGAATCGCTGCTTTCTGAGGCATTTTTCGCATTAGATGATGCACTTTCACTCTGACATTGTTTCAACCGTGACCTATCAGATGAGCTGGCAGATTTCTTCCTAGTTAGAACATGAAACTTGGAGCCATTAGATGAAGGATTTGATTTATCTTCGGGATCACCAGACCCAGGAGAACTCACTGTTGCACCTTTTACTAACTTCAAAGCCTGAAAGAGAAAAAAAATACGATGAACAACTAGACTATTTTCCCCTCATCATGCTAGACACAAAGCATTGGCATACTAAATACATACCGATCTGTAACAACGAGGACCACATGGTACATTTTCTTCATCAGTATGGCTCCATGGAGGTTGTTTATCCACCTGATAAAGAAGTTTGACAATGATGACTAAGATGTAATTTCGTTTAAACTAAGAATACTGGTAAAAAGATGATATAAGATTCAGGAAAAAGTAGTTCCAAGTGAGTTCTTACGGGTAACACAAGATCCTGAGAACATCCATGTAATCTGCAATCAAAAACCTGCAAATACATAAATAATAAAGAGACATCCTGAGCAAGAGAATGAAATAGAAAACAGAAAGATATGACAAAATGCAAGAGAGATCACTTACAAGACATCTACGACAAAACAGGTTATCAAAAGAATCTAGAGCAGCATCAAGATCTTTATCGAGAAAAGAACTCATTGTCTGAGAGGTTTCTTCATTATCCCCATTCTTAGAGCCACCCACATCCTTCTCTTCCTTAATAAGGACTTCATATCTTGCCTGTATAAGATGTTTGATGGTGTTTCATTTCTCTGTAAAGCCAGCAGAAAGCAAATGGGCAACGGCTGGACCATAGTTTACACAATGACCAGTTCTTTTCATAATCACAAAAAAGAGAAGCATAATGAATGTAGAAAACCAATCTATCAAGAAACATCAGAGCACAGTGAATTGTTTATATTATTTATGCTCATACCTTGAGTTCAGAAGGGCTTCTAGATAAACAAGTTGCCAATGATTCCAAAACTGAATCAGATAAACCAAGTTCTTTGATGGTCATGCTGGCAAATTTAGAAAATCAGAAGAAGATTACAATCTCTGGTATTTTTCCAATATCATATCTGTTGGCAGAAAGAAGACTACAATTCCAAATATTTAAAATGCAGCAAAAGAATCCTTCCTAACATAGGCAATGCTGATTAGATGCAAATGCCAGTTGATGAAAGGACGATCGATGTAAATTGTGATGAGCAGATACTAGGGAAGTTCATTCTAGCATCAATAGTTGAAATTGGCACAGACAGAGAAACTGAAAAGATTCCAAAACTGCTTCAAAGGCACAACCAGGAAACCTGACAGTAGGTCGTCTTCCATCAGAAACAACTACTCATGCTTAATGTGTGAGGCAGGAGAAGCCAGCTGGAAGCCCAATAGTTGGAGAAGCCAGCAACCAAGAAGTGGAAATCCCATTTCTTTAGCTCTCACTTATGGAATTAGGCCCAAAACAAAGAAACTTTGATGTTTATCTCCATGTCCAAAAATATTTGAAGTGGCGAATATGACAGTCATCCACAATAAATCATAGGACAAATTGAAATTTGCGTTTCCAAGATCCTTTAAAGAATAAAAGCCAACACCTAAGCTAGAATCCCACCACTACTATAAAAAAGTTATGACCAAAAGGCACAGTCGACCAAATAAGGCTCTTAGTCTTCCCTAAACATTGTCTGACCAAAAGGCACAGTCGACCCAATAAGGTTCTTAGTCTTCCCTAAACATTGTCAGAGCATGAACACGAAAAGGAAAGGTGACAAAACACTTTGAATGAAAAAAAAAAAAAAACGAAGAGTCCAGAAAGACAGACTGAGATTTGTAATAAAACCAAATGAAGATGCTTTAGCAAATTATGCTACGATGCCTTTGAACATAAAATGAGGGTACTTCATAGCATTGAAACCTAAGACACTCGATCTAAGTAGCTCCAAGTATGCACCTTGGAAAGATTTTCTTAGTCCCTTGAAAAATATATAGAGAAAAGACATGTCTTAGGAAACTTGTCCAACCAGACAACAAGGCCAGACAGGGCATCCCAGTGCAAGAGGTTTCTATGCATGGGAATCAGATGAAGGTCAATGAGTGAAGTCTAGGCCCTGCATCACAGGGAGAATAATTCCCTGACTAGCCAAAACAAGAACTCCAGAACAATTAGAAAACTAAATATGAACACACATGAAAATGACAGAAAAAAATCAGTTATACCAACCGAAGAATAAAATCTTCAGAATCCACAAACTCTCGCTTGTCCTCTTCTTCATCAATTGCCTCCTCTTCACTATCACTGCAAATAAGTGCTTCCCCGCCATTCTGATCATAATATATTCTTCTTCGACCCACAACTGACTGATCCTCAGTCATTCTCTGATTTCTGCACTAGGGTAAAAAGGATAAACAAAGTATTCCAGAAAACAAGCCA
The DNA here is from genome assembly GCA_014182575.1 of Eucalyptus decipiens. NCBI lineage: Eukaryota > Viridiplantae > Streptophyta > Magnoliopsida > Myrtales > Myrtaceae > Eucalyptus > Eucalyptus decipiens. Next base: position 23,409,617 of record CM024616.1, read on the forward strand.
ACAGCTAATTTTAGCAACTTCTCCAAAGAGGGGGACTATAGTATCTTATGAAATGATGCCAGTTGATGTTCAGACTTAGCCCACCCTTTCAATCACTTTCTTCCAATACAGAATCAATTGAGGAGAACCCAGAGAGCAAAGGCCTTATTATTAAACTTAGGAAGTGGTAAAAAGCCATAGAGTTTTTGCACACGCAGGGTGGAAAAATCAGACAGAAAGAGATCCTAGATAGGGAAGAGAAATCACAATCTCACTAACCTGTCCAGAAAAATCCATGTTGTGTAAGGGGGTAATCTTTTCACTTCTGGAAGCTTGATCGGGCGAACAGCATTCTTCACAGGGATACTAGATCCAAGAAGAACTGCCGTAGAAGCATGAGCATCCTCCAGGTAGTCATTGCTATCTCTATCACCATTATTTGCATCAATACCATTTTGCATGCCTAGGGCATCTGCTTGCCTCTTTGTCAGTAGGTCTACACTATTACCAGCGATGTTGTCGCATGTATGATCATTTCTTTGCTTAGACGAATTAAATATTTTTTCTGTAACACCTGCCAGCTCCTGTCTGTTTTCTTCAATTCTTTTCTGGAAAACAAAAATAGGAATAGAAATTATGTGGAGTTCACGTTGGTTTTCTTAAGAACATAATGAACTAACATAATCAAGAAGAAAAATACTACCACGGCGTACCCTTATAATAACAGCCCGATCAGCAGCAACTTGTTTCTTGAAACTATCAATAACATTTGCTATCTCCTTGACAGCCGGGACTGTTTCAAGTGGCCTTAGAGCCTGCAGAAAACCAAAATTCATGCAATGCTCAATGTAAATGGCTTGTGGGTAAATACATTCTCAGCTCCATATATATTATCAACACAAATAAGAAAACACAGCGAGATTAATTAGCCTCCCATCATTAACGTCTTATAATCATAATGTGGAAGTAAGCACCCATACAACAATTGTGGAGGAAGGTACAAACATACACACCACAAACGAAACAAAGAAAACTAAAGAATACAAAAGTGAATGACATGCAAATAAGTCTCCAGCTGCAAGACTTCATCTGCACAGGAAATTTAGTCCTTAACAAACAAAGCAGTCCTTAAGGAATTAACTTGCCAGGCATACCAGCCACACCCAGAACAAAAATGGTTTTGTTTCCCACTATTTACACGTTGCTCTTGCAGGCCTAGGTCTTAGGGCCTCAAAAGGCCTTCTAAACTACATCGAGAATGCAGTATCAAGGTCTTCACAGAGAAGACAACGCAAAAGACAGGACGCGATAACAAGTTCACCACCTACATAGTCCACTTGAATTATCGCAGAGTTTTCCTTCTACTCCAGTATCTCGTTCTTACAGACTTAAAGAAACCGTGCAAAAGAACCCGAATTGATCACATTCACACCTGTTCATACGTGATCATCGCCACGACACGCGTAATCGTTGGTCAACGCAGCTTGTCCAATAAGAATCGATTTCACTCATCAAAAAAAAAAAAAAAAAAGGACAAACAAAAGGAACCAATTTTTGAAACCTCAAGGAGATGATTTTCCACGACAATGCAGCCATCATCTCTTCTCCTAACGACCTACATTCTACCAATAAGCCAAAACCATCGCAAAAAACCGCGAATTCCGACTCCGCAATCGAGTCAACGCAGGCCGGCTCAGCTTATCCCGACCAAATTAAGAAACGGAAGAGGTAAAAGCCAGATCGCCGGAGCGCGGGTCCGAGAATGGGGACGACCGCGCAATCCGGCACGTCCCGTTTCCCCAAAGCAATCCGCGGAGACCATCGGGTAAGGGGGAGCGGCGTACCGACGGATCCGCCGGGGCGTCCAATCTGTTCGCGGAGGCGGACGGCGAGGACGCCGCCTTCGACGCCATCGCCGGGGGAGCTGGAGCGGCGCGGATCCGGCGATGGGGCTGAGATCCGACCCGGGGCCGGGGCTCATGCACGGCGGCGGGCGGCGGCGGGCGGGAGGCGGGAGAATCGGGCGGGCAGGCGGGTCGGGCGGGGAAACCCTAAAGAGTCCACCGTGACAGCACCCAGCACACGCACCCCGGGCGCGCTTTGTGATGAGATGGATTCGGATTTTTTAATTTTTTTCGACCATTTTATCGACTCCGGAAAATTTAATTATTGATTTAAAAAATAATTAATGTTTTGGGGAATAGGCGGGGTTTTGAGAAACGTGCCGGAGATTGTAAAGGCCAAAAGATGGCATTGACCAGGACAGAAAAAAAAAAAAAAAAAAAAAGTGAGAGAGAGAGAGAGAGAGAGATTAAGATAAAAAGTGGGGGAAATATAAATATTTTTTGGGGGAAAAGGTGACGTGGCGGAGGGATTTTGAAAATTGGGGGAGCGTTTGAGGGTTTTTGAGATTTGAATAGGTGGGGACTGTTGGGACGTCGACGTCTTCACCTTAACTTTTCGACGTACGGGTGAGCTAACCCCCCGGAGGTCTGTCTCTCTTGTCAATATGGACAAGATCCGATTGGACAAACGTATTTGTCCGAATTTGAGGGGAAATAATTGTTTTGACTTTTCAAGTCCTGCCACATGTCCTTGGAATCTTGGAATCTTCAAATCGGTCCGCCATTGCCCCAATCGATGACCTTGGCCGGTTTTTTTTGCCGGATTATTAGGGATATGCAAAAATCAAAAGTCGTTCAAATTGCTTGAAATCATACGAGACTAGACTGAAATCGAAAGTTTTATGAGGGTTGATCTGATTGGTCAATCAAGTTCTCAATTCTAGTTTAGTGAAATCGATGAGTACCGATCTAATTTCCAATTCTAATTATTAAATCATCCATTCACTTACCTATATCATATTTTAAAAAACAAATTATATCTCAATTATTTAATTATTTTGTAGTTTTTCAACCAAATATATACTTGTATTTGTAATAATCGAATATTATTGGGTGTGTACTATGATTAACTCCCTAGTTTTCATTTTCATTATAATAATCCATTTACTTGTTTTATCAATCAAAATAATATAAACAAACGAAGAGAAATGAGAGAACCAATTAGAGATGTTTAGAAATGTTGCAGCACTTTATCATCATGATATGAAATTAAGAGCCAATGGCTCATTTTATGAGTGTAATTAGGTCTCTCCTTAGCTATTCCCGTGATTAAATGAAGTTGACGTGGAAAAAAGATAGATCAAACAATTAATATTTTAACTTCTATGGAGATTATGACTTTTAAGGTGGAGTATAATTCTTCTCCATATGTTTTTGGTGTCAAGAAAAACCCTAAGAGAATTACACCATAACCTTTGAAGAAATTAAGGTTTTAGCTAATGAATATAGTATATTCAATCCTTAATCAAAATTAATGGCTCATAATTCAACCCGAATATAAGGTCAAACGGGTTTTGGTACTCTAAATAAAAACTAGGTTCACCATGATATTAATATTTATAGGGATTGGAGATCGGTTCCATGGACCCACCTAAGAATCGGTCTGGACTGGCGGTTCGATTCCCGGATGGATCCACGAAACCAACGAATAGGTTTAGTTCCAATTTTTTAGAATTGGTCCTTGGTGGACGACTCCTGGTTTCAAGGTGGGACTGTCATGCTCACTCCACAAGACTCTTGGTTTTAGGTTAGGACTGTCATGCTCACTCCCAAGGACCATGTGGTTCTCTTGCAGTGATGAAATAACTGAGGATGTAGGTGATCTTAAAATTGGTGCACTTATTTGTATAAATTCATCAAACCTTCAAGTAAATTACATCAGAAATCCATGAAACATTGGATTATTGTCCTACTATACACACAAGACAAATGATAATGCGAAATACTCATTCAAAGCGATTTGATTTTCTATTGAAAAATAACTGCTTATGACTTTAAAAGATGCCCACAATAGAATCTTAAGGGAAAAAGACGTCTTCTCTCAATAAAGTGGCCAAGCTATCATGACATAATATTGTCTCTAAAAAAAAAAAGTGTTAAAAAATCTAAATGGTAAATCCCCAAGAACTTATCCAATTTTAAATCCAATTTTCATCAAAGATCTTCACATTTTTTTTTATGCTAAACTAATTCTAGACTAGAATTAACACTAGAATATAGCAAAATTACTCAAAATCTAATTTATAATTTTATCCTAAGTTTTGAATTTTTTATTCTTTTATTTCGAAAAATGGGGGACTTAGATCAGGTCAGAACCGCTAGTTGGGATGTGAGTCTCATTTGGACCTTGTGTGGATTATATAAACAGGAGCATTAGATTACGCCGAGCTTATTTTTGTAAAATGGTCCTATTTCTCTTTTGTTACTAGAAACAAAAAATACATATTTCTTTTTGTTCAAAATCTAGTCCCTAACTACTTTTTTATTTTAGGGAATAGAAAAATTAATTGATGTATACGTACATGTTTCTATTCTTTTTATGTGTTGGAAAACAAAAGAACAAAAAAGAAAACTAAAAGACTTCCTAATAAGACTTTGGACTTCCTAATTATGAGAGAGGCTTTGAATTTAGACACTGTGGTGCTCATTTCATAATTGAGGGATACTGATGAGGGGGTAGGTCCGATTGCTCATTTCAGAATATCTATTGCCTAAAATCACTCTACAAGCCCACAAACCATTTTAGTCCATGCCTCTAGCTCTAGGGTAGAACCTAACTGGTGGAAACCTATTCAATTTTAAATTTTCATTAGTATAGTTCTTAATTCAAGGTATATAAGTTATGTTCCAAATTTCAAAAATTAGACAACCAGTTTTGACGGATAAATTCTAAATTCTAAATAGGTGGAACCTGGAACTTAGAACTTAGAACCTAAAGCAAGTTTTTTATTTTTATTTTTCTTGATTTGTGTCTTTACGCAATCCTACGGTATTCCATGGAGTCTAATGATAAGTATATAATTTGGAACTACTAGTTTGAGCTTCCATTTTATAATCGAAACTTTTATTTTGTTAACGTTTAATTTATTTCGTATGTCTAAATATAAGTTGTGATTAGTTGATTGTAATAACAAGTGATAGTAATAAAATGTGATGTTTAACTGCAATTGTTCAATTAATAATATAGGTAAAACCTGAATGGATCTTGGAATTTATGACAAAGTAGGTTCCAAGTTCTAGGGTATACATGATGAGTTATAGATTCTAAAAAAATAAGAAATTTGTTCCAACAGATAGATTCTAAGTTCTAGATGAAACGTGTATGAAAGTAAAACTTATAATCGTTCACCTCTAATACAAGTGATATTGGTCCAAAACAGTTTGCCCGCAATGAGATTTGAACGGCTCACCTCTAGTTTTAAAAATTGAAAAAGCCTCTAACCCCTCCTGCCAACCACACCAACCACGATACTAAACTATATTAAAACGGTAAAAGGCTATTAAATGGGATGTCAAGAGATTCAACAGCGTCTTTTCTTTTCTAAAAAAGTACTCACAAACCACGCCTTCCCAATACCATCGAACTCAATTCGCGGTTAACACGAAATCATATTTCGTCGTAGATATCAATCGATGCGCATGAAAAAAAGAGTTGGTGTACGGGTGATGCATCGGATACGCGATAAACGCTGCCGATAAATCGAGCTGAAACGCTGTTCTTCGTGTCCATGTTAACCTCGGACGAACAAAGTTACTGGCCAAGTTTACAGAGGAAGTATCCTCGAGTTACTGTCTTTTTGAAGCCGCAACAGAGATGGAGGCATGCACGATAAAATTGAGTAAATGAGAAGCGAAGATAATAAGCTCAGTCAACTAATCCCAGATAAAATAGAATTCCAAGGAAGAAGAGCCTTCGAAGGAGAGAAAAAAAAAAGGCTTTGACACCTTTCACGTAATTTTAAAATCCCAACATGCGTATGACTCTCCTTTCTTGTAATTTCAATCTCAACACACTTAAAATTTTCGCAATCCATTTACTTTTCTCCACACACAAAGTACTTTGGCCACATCCATTTGCGATCCCATTTGTGCACACTTTGTGCGCTGCCCGTTTGGTTCAGTTTTAGGAGAATATCATTGAGAAAATGCAAGAACTAAGGAGTTTGGTGAAATGCAAATACTATTTGATAAAATGTAATTGAAAATATGTCTTGGGATGCAATTTGGGGGCAATCCTGTTTGGTAAACATACATTTGAAAAGTCCCATGACGTGCCAATTTAAGTTTTGTAACTTTAGTTTGTCCAAAATTGAAAAAACACAAAACACTTATATTTTGGCGTTAAGGATAATGTAAAAGGGATGTAAATCTTCAACTTCCTTTTTAATACACCAAAGATTCACTCAATTTTTGAATGTAACGAGGAATGGGCATAGTTGAACACTTTTCGATAATTCGTAGAAATCTTAATCGTGATACGTTAAGTTCTTATGATAAGTATACGATAACCGAAAGTTCGAGTAGAATCGATTGGAACAAGCACAAATAAAGATTGCACGTATGATTCTATTCGAAGCTTTGCGCATAGTTTATATAAAATTGCAATTGAACACCGGTAATCCCTGGTTAAATCACCAACCTAACCAAGAGTAGATCAACAAAAGCGAAGAACATGCTACTAAACTTTTTCATAGATGTTCAATCTGCCATAAATATTATAGTGACCATTCCATGACACGAGGGTACAAGCAAGTAAATTCCAACAGTCCTTCATGACCCAACAGTGCCGGCCCTCTTCGTTCAGTGTCGATCTTGCCTCCATTCCATAACTATCTCTTAGTATTTATGAACTTGCCACCTTCTAGCATCATGCGTTCTTTGACCCTTCTACACTTGTCAACTTACCTGTTCAATGCACAACTTACAAAATGAGTATAAACAAAAACTGAGAGGCAGAGAAAAAAAAATTAGATGAACTAATACCCAATTCTGTAAACTTGAACAAGCAACTCACTAAAGCAGCAACTCCAATCACTGATTATTGACTTGAAAATATGGTGCCTATAATATAACAAGACAAGTTCTGGAAATCTCAACCGATTCTTCATCTTCTCGCAGCAAGAGTTCACTTGTCAATCGGCGAGGCTCGCCAGCCCTCGTTTTGTTCTTTTCATTCTCCCCAAGAAGCTCTAGCATTTCCATGGATTGTACCTTGCTTGTGTCATGGGCCGAACGATCAACTTGAAAATGTGGTGCCTCGACAAGTTCAAATCTCTCCATTCTTCATCTTCTCGCAGCAAGAGTTCACTTGTCAATCGGGCGCAATTCGCATTCTCCCCGAGCTCTGCATTTCCATGGATTGTACCTTGCTTGCCTATTAAAAGTTGTTCGTTTAAGAAGTGTTACTAGTTATTTTTCGTGTCGGTCTAAAGTTCGAATCGCCTCCGCAGTGTGCATGTTTCGCACCAGCGGCCATAGAGATTTAGGTCGCGAATTGGGGCATATGTAAGAGAGCTCACGAATAGCCATGTGTGTGTGTGTTTTTTTTTTCCGTAAGTGCCTCGAGAACTTCCACTATGTCAAAGGAAGGACGCCCCTCCTGTTAGAAAATGTAGAAGGAAAAAAAATACAGTTCAGCAGATGATTTTATTTTAACGTGACGCGGTGTGGGAACATGTAAAATACTACCCTGATCGGATCAAAATGTTTAGGAACGTGGATTAACTCCGTGTTTGCATCATTAAATGTCTAGATTTTTAGTTATTATTGACACATGATTGCCAACGTGAAGGAATCAACAAAAGCGGAATCGACAATCTTGAATACAACCATCAAGATGATGGCGTCGAAGAAACCATGGACATAGAGGAGTCTACATCACTATCGATAACTATTCAGTAACTGATCATAATATCTATCCGTAATCACCATTTGTAATTTCTCGTAATCATTATAAACTTTTTTTTATAATTATAATCATTTGTAACCTCTTTTTGTAATTTCTCTTTGTAAGCACTCTTTTATAACTTCTTGTAACTTTTTTCTTTCTTTTATATAATAACAGTTTGTAAAACCTCTATTGATAATTGTCAATTGTAGGTTTTAAATAACCACATCATACTCTTTGGAGACCCCCAACAAATCAATTAAAAATTTACATTTTAATTATTTTTAACTGTATCTTTGTGATTTGTGTCGTTGATTAGCCTTCGACGTATACATCTATCATGGATGTTGCATCGTTGATTAAATTCTAGCATTCTCAAGCTTTGTTGTCGATTCACTTATGACATAGTCTGTTTATGTGTGTTACTGTGGAAGTGGCTATACTTTCAAGCTTTATCGTCGGTTAAATTCTGATGTGATTTATACATTTACTTAGGTTCAAAATTCGAAGTAAAGATTTATAGTTATTTCTTGTCTGTCGGATATTTCCTGATTAGAGTCACCACGAAACTATCTCTTCTCATTAAAAGCTAGAGAACAACTTTCGGTCGGAGAAATTCCGGCAAAACAGTCGCATTAGCATTAGACATGGATTATTTCCAGTACCTGTAATTTCTTTCGCAAATAATTTTGGAGGGCTTAATTGAAAACCCGAAACTTTTGAAGGGTCTAATTTGAAACTCGTAAATTACCGACCGAACCCACCTGAAAAGCTCTCCGAAACAAGCCCCACCAGCAACAAAGAACACCAGCCGGAAAAATGCTGTGCAGAGCTTCACGCGCCGCCTTCCGCCGCTGCCCTCCGCCGCTCCTCCTCCGCGGCGGCGGAGGATCATCGCTGCTCCGCCGCCGCTGCTCCTCCGTTTCTTCTCCAGCTTCGGACGACGCAGCGCCCATTCCAGCCGCCTATGCCGGTTCGTAACTCGTGTGCTGGCGTCAGTGTGGTTTCGTAGAGTTGTTCTGTTTCGTTCGTTCTCGGTCGTTCCGATTCAGTGGGTTTTGATGCGATTCGTTGCTTAAAGTGAAGTTCGGATGTTATTGTGGTCGCTCAGATCACATGGGCTTCATCAGAGACGTGGCTGCGATTCGGCCTCCCAAACTGTTGCCTGACCTACTGCAAATTCTCGAGGAGAGAGGTCAGTGAACCCGTAATGCGGCTCAAATGCAATCTAGGGTTCTTGCTTTCTCTTGTTTTCTTGACTGTTGTATGCGACGAATTGAATTGGATCGAGTGCAGTGGTGAGTTGGGTCATTTTGGATCCCTGGAGTGAAAGGTCTCTCTTCTTGAGATTGCATTTATCCCTTTTCAATACGAGTCAGATAAACTAACGGGGATTGGATAAAGATTCGGGCTTTTGACTACCTGTGAGTCGTGATCGCGTAATTGTTGTTGGTCGACCAGATGTGTGTTTTTGGCATCAGAGCTGACATTATGCAGTATGGCTTGCTTGGGATTTCTTGTTGTGAACACAAAACGAACCGGCTGGTTCAGTTTGGAATCGAGCTGTAAGATTCGATTTTGAGTGTCAATTTGTGTTTCGTATAATTTAGCCTATAACTTCATCAGGATGCTTTTATGCATTCAATTTTATAAGTAAACTCGTATTCTATCCCACTCTAAGCTCATATGGTACGGACCGAAAGACCTTTCGCAAATTTCCGAAATTTCTAAGTCACATCTCTAGTATAGTACTAGCATTCTTTGTGAAAGTTTGTTGGCATCAAACTTTTGTGGTAAGCTTGCCGTTTGTATCTATTTTATTTTACAAAATCCAGCTTCATTATTTTTGTATCATGCATTGATTTTATGGTAAGAACTTTTCAGCTTTTACATTTTTGGTGGCCTGAATTTTTCGAATGGATTTACTATTAAGTGTTGTATGCACACTTTGATGTATGAAGAATAAATTAATTGACCTAAGTATATAAAGTAAATCTTCAATAAAAATGAGGATAATGCTAGTGTCCGGAAGGCAAAACCACCAACAGCACCCTGTCTTGTGTGCTAAGAGAAAGTTATAGAGCAGTTAAGCTTGGGCTGTCATTTCTAGTTTGTCTCTGAAATGAAGACTTCGTGGCATACCAGAAAAAAGAGGGACATTCATCTGGAGATGGGTAATTTTTTTGGATGACTAACAATGGAGCAGGCCAGAATGGTGGGATCAGACTAGGACAATCTGCACAAACCTATAGATCCAGGGAAAAAGGGCTCGACTTATTTAAACAGGGCAATTGTCTTGTTGATTGTGTATTGTAGGCCATAAGGATTTACTTCATTACTTCTAGGTTAGGTGACAGACATGGCAGAAGATAACATAGTATATGAGGAGCACCTTACCAGCAGAAGATGTATTGCTGGATTTTAGAGTGCCTACTTAACATGAAACCCTCTTTGGCTAGTAATCCAGCTGGCTAAGAACTCATCCCGACAAACATGTCCTTGTTACTTCCTGAAGTTCCTGTTGACGTCCAATTATAATTTGGATTTTAATTATAGAGTTTCTTGCAGTTAAGTTTTTTTAGGCTCCTAAGGGATTATCTTCATCTCAAGTACCACATAATAATTTACTGTTTGCATGACTTCTGACATATGAAGCAGTTTGAAAGCTAATAAAATTTGCACTTATATTTGACCAATGTACCTTATAGGACTATGGATAACATTAGCTAAAAGAAATGTCTTTTACTGAAAATATCTCTTTCAATAATACATTTTTCTAATGACATGACTTGGTATTCGTTGCCTGTGTGAAGTGGCTGATCTAGTCCTAACGAAGTTCACTGCACATTTTGTTTACCATAGGTGAATCAATAATTTCTCCTGGAAACAGGAAAGGGATGGTTCCCCTCGCCATTCCTTTAGCAAAAAGTTGCTCAGGTATATATGATCCATCTCAAAGAGTTATGTTTCCTCAGTGGCAAATACAGTTTCACTGATGACTTTGCTTGCAATAGGGGCTATTACTGCACTGCTACGATGGCCTACAGCTCCATCTGGGTGAGAAACCAATATTGATGATGCTTTCTTTTTATGGATAATTATGGTTGCATTACTATATTGTATTGTGTACAGTATGGAGATGCCGGTGGTTGAGGTTGACAAGCATGGAGTGTACCTATTAGCTAAAACTGTAAGTTGAGCATATGGACATAGGCATAGCTAGATTTGTTGTTACAAGCATCACACTCGCACATGCAAACTGTCGCAAACCCAATTATGTCTATATCTCTCTTCCAGATTGTTGGCATAGTCCATGCATATATCTGCCAGATTATTGGCATATTAGTTTTCCCAATTTAAGTGCTGCGACTGCCTATGTTCTTGTTTGAGCTTCTACTCAGAGGTTACGTCTCACTCTCTCTCTCATATGAATTTATATGCATATACACCAATACACAGGCGTAAAACACTCATGTGCATATATTGTCTATAGCTACATACATACTGGTGGTGGATAACATATTCCAGAAATCATGGTTGTTCTTTTGTTTCAAAGTTCAGGTAGATCAGTTTATTCATAGAGTTCTCCTAGAAGACGACGACCTTGGTTCTCAGGATGCAAGCAGCAAGCTACTTCATGCTTCAGCTGGTGCTAGGGAAGACTTTATAAAGAGGGAGATTACACTAAGTCTAAAATCTCAAGCCGTGATATCTATCTCCTCAAAAAGGTACTGATTAGCTTAATTGCTATAAGTGAGCTCTGTGAAAAGGTATGATGAACAGATCAATTTCAGGTTGGTTTATTTCCGGATATCCTGGAACGCAAGGCAATGAACCACTTTGAGAAAGGAGACCATGTGAGCATCATCTTTTACAGTTTTCTATGAGACCTTTTTAGCTAAATCCAAAGGCTTTCTCATCTGTAATTATTTGTCAAAGGTTTCAGCACTAGTCACTGCAGAGTTCTACACGAAGAAGGAAAACTTTCCAGGATTTGCACGGCCTTTTGTTTTCAATGCAGTGCTTTTACTGAAGTTCGTGAATAATCTCTTTCCACCACTTCTCTTCATTAAACTTTCCTAAATGGTTTGAGAGGTGACCACTTGCTCAGAGAAGCCTTATGTTCATTTTCTAAGGGTTGGCCGTGGCCTCGAAGCCAAAGACGCTGCAAGAGGGGCTCTAAAACTGCCATGGTGGACTCTGGGTTGTAAATATGAGGTATGCTCTTCTTTTAATACCATTCCGCATGCTATTCCCACCTTCCACTGGTAGTTTGATTCTTTTCGACTTCTTCGCAGGATGTTGCTGAAATAGCAGAATGGGAGGATGAGCAAATTGAACGCATTAAAGAGAAAATCACAGAAAGGGGTAAAGAAGAGGACCTGATGAAGGGAAAGCCACCTGTGCAGGTACTATTTCTGAGATTATCTGTCAATCTCCATTTTATCAATAGGTATACGCATGTTTATTCGGAAGGTTGAATTGCGGTCCTGGCTTATACATAAAACTAGGAATTGTTCTTTGCCATCAATTATATGCCAACAGACTTCTGCTTTGAACTCACAGATTGCATTGGATGAAGCTGCTTTTCTAATGGACTTAGCTTCAGTGAAGGGGACTTGGGATGATTCTGTTGATAGGATAGGGAAATGTTACGAAGAGGCTGGACTTCACGATATTGCACAATTCGTACGATATCAAGAGTGAACATAAAGCCAGGGATTACTCATCTGACACATAGTTTGATTTAGTGTGTTCTGTCATTACCATCCTCAATACAGGAGAAAAGTACTCAGGTTCTTGAACTTTGGTCTTTTGCCTCTGCCACATCATCTACATTTCCTCCTAGAGTGGATTCTTTCCCACAGCTGGCTGGTATGAATTTAGAGGCACTTTGCTCAGAACCATGACAAATCTTGCTAGGAGTAGAAAGATCTGTTGTAATAGCTCATCTTTTTGTCATAGCGATTGTGTAGCAACCTTTGTTAGAAATTACAGTTGAGTGACGATGGTGACCCAATTAATGACATGGGAGGTCTTTGAACTTTTTCAATTTGTGCAATTTCTGGACTTCTTTTTGGGCAGTCGAGTCGTCAAACTACAAATTTATTTGCTGATGTCCGCTCATGCATCGTTATCCTCTTATTCAGCCATCTGAAGATACTTTCTGCCAAACCGCAATTGGGAAGAGATTTGGTTCTCACGGCTTTTGCAGATCCACAAAAATAAAGCCACATCTACAAAGTTTCATATGTTTCGTGACACTCCGACAATTCTCAAGGCATTTAAGGGTTAAAAAAGAAGCGCTGATTTATAGGAAATACCCACCTCAATAGACATTTATTCATCACTACAAAACTGGGAGAAGTGAATATACAACCCATGGCAGCTTAGCTTACACTAGAACAAATGACGAGCCGTTTTCTCAAGAACCGTGTGAACTTCCACGTGTTAACTATAGGAGCTTGCGCTATGTACACAAGCAGTGCAAACAAACCCAGTGGCTCTCTGCGAAAGCGTTCTTATTTACTCCTCTGTTAGTCATGAGAAAGAGGAAAGCAACTTTCCGTTGGACTTGCATGGTTTTCAATGGTCGAATGGAAGAGATGGTTTCTTGTTGTTAACTCTCTTCTTTCTCCACAGAAGCTTTCTCCACAGACTCCCAACTCCCCGTTTTTTCACTGGCGTGATGGCGAAAGAACCAACTGCTTCGTGGTCGTCTGTCATTTTAGTTCCATTCGAAGTGAGAAGCTTTTCTGAAGGCTCCTTCAATCCACCTGGGAGGATAGAACAATCGTTGTTGTCTCCTTTCATGTCAGAGGATTCTAGGTTCGTAACATCGGCATTATCCTCTGCAAGCATTTTGTCCAACAGAGAAGTTCGACGGGCCATACTCTTGTTCTTGGGTGACTCTTGAATAATTGTCATGGTGCCATTGGTGGCAACGCTGGAGTTTGCATCTGTTGGAGTAGGGATGATCTTATCAAAAAGAGCAGCATCTTTTGCTGGAGCCAAAGCTTTCAACTGCTTGCCCAAGTTCAAAATGGTTTCTTGGCACTCTGCTAATCTTTCAGAAGCAGCTGCGATCTCCCAGTTCTGCAACAAATACTCTTGCATCAGTTAACAAAGGATCTGAGTTTCTTGTCCCAAAGAAAATGTTCCTCGCCTCAATAACTCTGAACTAACAGCTTTTAAAAGAATACAAGATCATTTAATGCTGCTCCAGAATAAAGGGCCCCTAACTCTATCACAATTCATGTTCATATCTATATCACAAGTTCGACTCCCTCTGTATAACATTCTACACTTTTATTACTTAGGAACAAAGTTCCAGACCATGAGAATAGACATTGAAAAGTGAAGTCTATTCTCAACAACTTTTTGCAAAAGAGGGAATGTAATGAGCCTTCTTAATGCCATTTTTATTCCAAATCACTTCATTAATGTGCAATGTAATGATTCAAAGAATGCATGATTAAAACGAAAAAGAAGAAAAAATGTGTATCCCTGAAAAAATGCACAGGACGAAGAGAAACTATCAAGCCATTGAAAAGTTCCTCTTAAGTGACTGCTTCACATCCAGACAAAAGGATTCGGCAATGGTATCTACTTTCAGGATTTGAGAAAGCAAACATTGACGGTGACTTACAGTTCGTAGCTGCTTTCCTTCCTGAATGACATCATTTTTCAGACTCTCATCCTTCTTCATACTGGAAATGACATGGACATGTCCGTGAGATTCAGAAATACAAGTAATTAGAATGTCCATTACAGACTATATTCAAGCAAGGATATGATCATCGGGGCAAGAAATCATAATTACCTTTCCAGCTGCAATTGCAAGTCAAGACATGTGGCCTCCAGTTCATCACAGCAGCTGCTTTTGTTCTCCAGTTCCACTTCTAGTGGAGGGAACTTCTGATGAGCCTCATTTACTTCAACTTTGGCCACGGCAAGCTGTCTATCAAGATCTTCATAACTCAACTTGTGATTTACAATCTGGTCCTCAACCAAACCCTTTGATTCTTTTAAGCTGTTCCCTTCCATATGCACGCTCTCAATAGTTTCTTTGGATGCTTCAAGTTGATTTATCAAAGATTTATTTTCACCAATAGCAGACTGAAGCTGACCTTCCAATCCTTCCTTTGCAGAGTCTCTGTTTTCCAGGTTTTCCTCCAATTTTGTTTCTTCTTCTTTCTGATCAGATTGGAGTTCTCCCAGCTGAGCCATATTGTTACCGCCACTTGCAAATTTACTAGAGATACAAAGTTGTTTGATGGGATTATGCAATTTATCGGCATCAGATAGCTGACGTATAATTCCTACTTCTACTTCACCTTCACTTCGTGATTCATCCCAATCTATATTTTGCATAATCTCTTCCCTCATGCTTGAAACATCTTGAAGGGAAAAACAATGGTTCAGAACCCATTCCAAAGCTGAAGCTAATTCTTTAAAAAAATTAGAGAGATCAGCTTTTTCATTCAAAAGATCATAACATGTGCGGAGAAAGTGCTCTAAGACATCAGCAAGTTCAGAAGTTTTCCATTGAAAAACACGAACCATGTAGCCTGTGGGTGTTTCTGAACTCTTATTAGAAGAAATATTCCTTTCTTTCTTCAAAGAAATATCTGGATCCTCGTAGTTTTGATGAGGAAGACTAATACTCTCCATAAGCTCAATTATTTTAGACATTGACTTGCTCAAATCTGGCTTTACCCTCTGATTGCTCTTTTCCATTGACGACAAATCAGGGTGAACAATTTTATGAGATAACCCCAACCTCGAAGAACTAATAGGAGGCTTAGATAAGTTATTCTCATTGCTACTTGCCCTTTCCTTTGTATCTCCAAACTTTCTGGGGTTTTGACGGTGCACATGTGCCAAAGCGATTCTAACATGCTCAAGTATTTCATCCAGGTGTCTTCCAGTGGAATGATGTTGCTCCAGAATCACTTTCAATATCTTTTGAAGCCATTCAGGGATGTCAACGGGGATTGTACCATAGGCATTGGCTTCCTGGTCTACCGGACAGAAGCCAGATTTACCATTTGTCTCTGGGGAGTGAGCAAGTGCACTAGCTTGCTGAGAAAGCGTGTCATAATTTTTTGATGTATCATCTGCAGAGACGATAGCTAACTTCTCCATTTCGACAAAGTCGTCCATTAAGCTGATGTCAGAAGCTCCAATTGTTTTGGAAGATAATGACCGCCTCTGTTTCTCATTACGGAAATTCTCCAACTCTGAAATTAGAGATGTTGCCCATGATTCAGCACAACTTACTTTATCATCACTGCCAATATCAGATACTGATGCCAGAGATGGTTCATGTGACAAATGAATGGTCCTTGTCACCTCCACACCCTTCTGACCTTGTAGTGGTCCTTCAACCTGTGAATCAATCTGTGATAATTTGGAGCCCGTGTGAGCATTCAGGACCCTAGAGATATGGAGTTCCCTTTCTTTCTTACTTAGAGCTTCTTTGAGAGCTTTGCTCTCTTCCTCCATGACAATTAACTGCTCTGTGAGAATGCTGATTCTCTTACTAGGTGTCTCAGGATAATTTTCAATGGCGAAGTCAGACATGGAACCTATTTGCCCAGTATTTATTTTCCTCATCTGGGCTGAATCCCTTCCAAGCATGTCAACTTCATTTTTCATTTTAGCTACGGCTGCCGGTCCCGGTAACCTTTTTCGAACTAATAGACGTAACCTCTGACATTCAGATTCTAACTTCGCGATTTTCTTCACACTCTCTAGGTGTTGCTTGTGAGACACATCAGCTGTCCTACGGTTGAACTCTCTCTCCTCATTCCGAATCTCAAGCTCCTTCTCAAGAACACGGACCTCATATTTGAGAGAAGCATTATCTTTCTCAGTGGATTCAAATCTTGCCATTAGGCTACCAATATCTGCCTCAGCCCGCTTTCGCTGTCTATTTAAGTCTTCAACCAATTTTTCCTTGGATGCTAGAGATTTACTGAGATGAGTATTCTCAATGCCCATCTTGGCAAGCCTTTTATTTGTTTCTTCTAATTTCCCCTCCAAAACTACTTGGGACTTTTCAAACTCCTTTGACGTCTTCATAACAGCATCGTGAATTCTTTTCTCCTGCTCTTCTCTAACAAAATGCAGTTGCCGCATACATTCTTTCAGAGCCGCATCAAGATGTGTGAGTCTCTCTTCAGCAGCTAGTCTCTCCTTCAACGATTCCTCTAGGCTATTTTTTAGAGAAACCACTTCAGTTTCCATTTGCTCCCATCCTATTCAGATAATGAATTTAACAATGAGTAGATTGTAGGTGGAGAGTTAAAAATGAACAGAAGGAATAGAAATATCCAAGCAGATATTCTGTCATATAAAATAGTCGAGAAGGGAAAGGAACTACCTGCAATAGCTTCTTGGGCCATCTTTTCATGTTTCTTTACAAGCTCATCTTTGGTATTACATTCGGAAAGAACATAAGAAAGCTTATCAGTCAAATGTTTCAATTCTTTCTCCAACTCTGCTTTATCAGTTGAAGCTGCCTCTACCTGTCGGGTGAAATTAATTTTCACGCATCGATCAAGGATAAATAATTTACACACATCTAGCATATGCACCCACAATTGTACCACAGACCTATACATGTGTGTGTGTGTGTGTGTGTTCACTGAGAGATGCATGGAAGAGAGAGAGAAGGAGCAGGGGGAGCAGCTACTAAGTTTAAAACTACTGTCTGAGGGCTTCAACAATTCACAGAGATCAGACTACAATAAATTACTTGTCTATCTCTGCGTAAAATTCACTTTCAGATGCATGCTATATAGCTATGAGTTTGATTATACTCATCCACCTATTGTTGAGTTATATCTGGAAAGTGATTTCCAGCATGGTATGCACCTATATGAAAGAGATGCTGTATGTTCTCCTAAGGTTATAACATTTTTCCATTGAAGGAAGACCTTGCACAACAGATTAACGGATCGTTTATGCAATTTCCTCAAGATGCAGCTCCTGAAGAAGAACACAACTTTCTGGTCTGTCCTGTACAAGTCCATTGTCATTCACAAACCAATTGCTGACCCTTTTCCCTTTCATTTAGAAGCCGGACTTAAAAGTTTAGAGTAAAGCAGCAGTTAAGGAGGTGTTTGTTTAGTGGGACTACCAAGCTGTAGTCGTACACGAGACACAGGTCATTCACTTGATTAAATGATGCACACTAGAAAGCAGTTAAACTTGTAAATAACCTTAATGGCGATATTATCAAGCATTGCCACCCCTTATCTCATTAAAAAATAATAATCTGACAACTCAGATGCATGTGATACAGAATTCTGTATGCAAACAAACCAAAAAAATGACAATGTACCCAGACTTCTATTTTGTGTAGTTTGGCCAACTATTTTTTATTGTAAGTTTCTCACATCGCGAGGGGCAAGATATGAAAGATGGTCTCGACAGTTGCCCCCACTCTGCTTTAAGTACCCATTAGACATGAATACCCCATCCCTGCCTCCTTAGGATTGCACCAAGCAAACTTCCATTTGAAAAAAGGGTCTATTGCTCATTATGTGACTAGCCACAGGGGGATGCAAATAACATCATCAGGAAATTACAACAATTACCTGCTGCTCCTCGTTTGCCTTTAGGGGAAGCTCGACTTTATCATTTGCAATGGTCTTCTCTGCAGATTTCTTTTTCCAAAGCCATGCTTTATGATCCATCACTTCACAAAAATGTATATCTGAAAGCACATCAAACAAGACAAGTTATGTGTAAAGGCAAGTGCAAAAAGAAGAAAACAATTTGCATGAAGTCAGAAGCTACAATCAGTCAATTCTAATCCAGGAAATACAGCTGAATCAGACATAAAGTCTCTAGCTTGTTGTGTGCAACCAATGGCAATTCACAGCTTCATGTGAAAGTATATCACGGATCTATCAAACGAAATACTTAAAGCAACCACATAGAATTATGCGTCATAAACAATGCATTCCCTAAAAAGAAGATAGAAAAAAGGCACGGATGAATTACTAAATACTAAAATCACTTCAAATAAAGTTCAGAACAATAGGAAAAAAAAGGCTTTTGCATTTGTGCACTACAGATTCTTATGCATCAATTCATCCTCGATTGAACATTATGGGGCATTTTAATATGTAAAATACCCTTGTTATCAATTGTCGTCAAATGTTCATTTCAGCGTCTGTCTGCACATAGGAATTAATTATACAGTATCGCATTGGGACACCATTATGTCCTGCTCTTGACCATGTACATACCGAAGCAAGGGTTGTGATGGTAAATTGGTCAAAAAAGCATCAGAATGAAACTTTGTACTTCATCAAAGGGGAAAAAAAAAACTACTTAAATTGGAAATGGACGCTCGACTGATTACAGCAGAACCTCCTTGCCCATCAGAGACTTCATGTCGGGTACCAAGCCAGAGCATCTCGAGTTTTCATAATCGCGGAACTCCTTGACTCAACAGCAAAGACATTCCAGCCTAAAAGCTTACCTTGCCATTGAGGAAGCTAACAATCGATGCGGGATAGATTAATGCTCCCTCTCACATGCAAAAACAAAACGGACGGGAAATAGAACAGGGAGCCGAAAATGCAGAATAAGATGAGGGAGAACCACATGTAGAATTTAACATTAAGTTGAGCATGAAGAAGCTGAAATTTGAAGCCAAACTACACGCACGTTATGTGTATCAGTCAGGCCGGGATGAACCGATCTGCAGCAATAAAAGTTTCTGAATCAGGCACGCCGCTGAATTTTAACACCACCCTCCGGCCAAACCGTATGAATCAAACATCGAGAAGCAGAACCGAGCGAAGGACGAGTTCCACCGGAGCTCCAACTTCAATAGAAAAATCCCAGCGCCGTGACTAACAAGGTTGACTTTAGACAGCGCCGTAACAGTCGCATGCAATGACAAACTCAATCCTAAACGCGACTTCCAAAACCAAAAAAAAAAAAAAAAAGAGAACAAGAAAAAAAAAACGCAGACATCGATCATGACCGCGTCGCACCGCGTCGCGAGCGCGGCCTCCGGGCAGCCAATGCGAGTCCTCTCGCGACACTCAAACACTACACATGACACCGGAGACCGTGCAAGGTCAACGCGAGCATCTAGAGAGGGAGCTGCGGGAACTTACGGGATCGATCAGGCGGCGGCGGCGGCGGTAGTACGAGGAGCGGGAAGCATGGAGCTCGGGGGAAGCGAGGAGAAGAGGAAGAAGAAGAAGAGATCGCGATCCGGAGAAGGAGGAGAAGCCCGGTTCCGAATTTAATAACACGTCGCCGTTGGGAGCGGGTGGCGCGATCTCACCGACAATCACCGCGAGCGGTTGCAGACAATCGACTCCACGTCGCCGCCGAGGAGTAGCTGTGGAGTAAGAACTCAACTAAAGCGAAAACCAGAAACCCCGAAAGAGAGAGAGAGAGAGAGATGACGTGGAGCTGACTGAACTGCAACTAGAGAGAGAGAGAGAGAGGGGGAAAGTGAGAGTGACGGGAGGGTCACAGGAGACGCGAGTACGGCCCCCTTTTGGGACAATCTGGACAGCGTTCGGGGACCACCGACGGTCCCGACGGCGCCGCGGTTCCAGCTTTTAGGGTCGAACGGTCCGCGTACGGACCGACCAGGCGACGGTGGCCTCTCCGGGCGAGATTACTGTCTGTGCTCGGACCGGTTGGCCGGATTCGATGTGGGGCCCACATGTGAATTTTTCTACGCTTACGAGAAAGTGTCGCCATTTGCCCCTGGTCCGTAGACACGTGTTTGCTTAGAAGAGTTTCTTAGACTTCGAGAGGTTTATGATTGGGATTGATATTGACATATTGATCCAAAAATAATTTTTGACAATTAAGAATGTTAATTCTGTTATAAAAAAAAAGACAATTAAGAATGTTAATCTAATTTCATTTAATTTATATTGAATTTGATTAATACCATGAATGAATCAGTCAAATTCTAAGTTGGTATCAGACTTGATAATATGATAATAAAATCACAAATATATCATAATTTCAATTATACAAATTTGAAATCTTTGATGATCAAAAAATTAATTTAAAATAAATTTATTACAAATTAATCACTTTGTGGTTTTTTTGGTAGTATTAACGGTTATGGTCAATGGGCAATTTGTCTTTGGTAACAACAAAATATGATTATAGCACTGAAAACAAATGGCGCGTGGGATTAACGGTTGCGCACGCGCGTGCGGGGTGGTCGTTGCGCTGAAGTGGAGTAGTCAATGGAAACTTTGTTAAAGTTCTGTTGGGGCTTCTTGTGTTGTTGGTTGGTTGACTCTCTCTCTCTCTCGATCGCTATCGTTCGCTTTCGCTTTGATCCAACGGACCGGAAGAGCGCGGGTGCTTGTCGACGGATCATGACCGCTCACGGGAGAAAAGGACGGCGACGTTTCGGGGTAGTGTCTGCGCTTGACTGTTGATGAAATTAAACTATCATTTTGATACGTAAAATACGATATTTAAGCAGTGGGGCAAAAAAATTAAATTTCCGACGGATGAATAACGTGCACGTTCGATGGTTAGTTACCTTATAGTCAACTTATATTTATCTAACAAGAAATACACGAATTGCACCATGTAGTAGTAAAAAGAATGGAAGGTCTCTAGGCTATTTTGACCACACTCACGAAGGAAAATACCTTAAGAAAATGATGGATTCTAAATGCGAATTGCACTTGCATGGATAGGTCAAAGCGTTTTTGCTGAAAGAGTATATTGTAATATATTTGTAAAGTATAATTTAATCGAACTATGCTAATTAATCTTACAAGACTCCAAGTAGACACTAAATGGAATCGATGATTGACGTGACAACATATTTCTTGATAGCTAGATACAAATGGAAAATGATACGCTTGCAAATCATTGATCTATGCGTGCTTTCGATTATGTGATGTCTATAGTCATTGCATTTAGGTGGCTTTTCATGAAGAATCAAGTTTCAGTCGGTGAGAAACATATTGGCAATAATCAAATTTTCGCTGAATGATGCTGACCTGTGTTGTAATGAAAAGAGAATTTCTCATGAATCATATATATACAAGTAGATTCATTTAGATGGATAGAGGGGCAAGAAAAAAAATACAAATATGTATAATGAAGTGTAAATTCGTTAGTAACTAAATACTTGTTTTTTTTTTAGTAATGTGTCACATTGATTAAAGGGAGCACTATGAACTATAGTTAGTATAGGGTCCATCACAATTTAAGTGCAATCAATGGTAGGATTAGATCGACCTATCTAAGTGAAGTCTAAGTCTATTTATTTAAGATAGGATAAAGATAAGATATCCTAGGAATCTCAATTTCAATTACTAGGGCCGTGAATGTTCAACCGAGAACACCCCTTTTTGTTCCTCATATATTAAAATTCATCTAAAAGAATTACTATATTAAATAACTTATCGACATATAAATGCATAAGTAAATTATATAGAACATTTATCACATAACTCAATATACTGACATAATAGACACTTGAGGATCTTGTTAATGAGTGCTCATCTATTAACAATACTTGATTTGGAATAATGCAATTTCCAAGCATTAAATGATATATCAGTGCATTCAAAATTGCAAAATTCCCTTAATTGGTTGCAAGTTACTCATTAACAAAATCATTTTTGAAAAGGTACCTTCAAACTCGTTAGCACGAGCCGATGAATAATTACTAAAAATAATAATAGCTCCAATTTCACCTCTATTTTTTTCTTTGACACTTTAACTAAACAAGGAATGCTCACAACTCATGTTTCTTCTTGTATTTCACCCACTCATCCTATCATTGATTCCAGCTCAAAAGTTTGCAATTAGTGACGCCACTTTTATCATAATTAAATAAAAAGCACACACTGAATTATTTGTAGTACGGTCCACACTCGACATTATGGTCGCTGCCAAGTCTTGACCAATTTGTCCCTAAGAGAATCAATAATTCAATGGATGGACCGTCAATGTCCTTCGCTTCACGTCACGTGTGGTCGTTCTCTAGCGCCTACCTACTTAGTACTTGTGAATTAAGAAGACCAAAAAAAACTCGAAAGGACAACACCCACTATAAACTACTATCGATTCATCGAATATAATAAAAAAAAAGGCGGCATGATCAAAGAACGGGCACTGAATCCTTATTCTAAAATTTTAATATTTTCAATTTCGAACATTTTGTGGCAAAGCATCGCTGCGCATCGTTCCATACATGTTCAATTATTTATAAAGCTGGGATGGCTGTCAACCACCCCGAATTGCAAAAAGAGGACCACCATTCCACTAAAGATCTCCCATAAATTAGCCTCCTCCTCCTCCTCATCATTCCCTTGTCTCTGTTTTATTCAGTCGGTTGTTTACGATATGTCGATTTGAATAGATAGGTCGGTCCAAAATGGGAGTTAGGAATGTGCAAGCTTTACTTATATTAATAATTCGCCGTGGTAAGGTGGCGCACTCGTGAAGCAATCCCCACACCACAACCACCGCCCCCGGAATTAAATGGAGAACGTGAAAGGAGCCGAGACGGACGCGATGATCATACACCAATCATGATGTTCAGCGGTCTCTTGTCTGCTTTATTTCAGCGCGACTTTTGGGTCAGTGACAGCCCCGCTTTAACCTCGCTTTAGTTGATTGAGATAGCCTCGTTGCGTCGCTCAATTAATAAGGGCTTTTTGTCAAATGACTGATGATGCCACAACAAATTTCAAATCAGTATCCTCGCAACACATTCGTTGACAACTATTTTTCATCCTACCCAAAAAAAAAGTCTCATACTTCTGAAATAATAAGGGCTTTTTGTCGATGACTGATGATGCCACTAAAAATTTCAAACCAGCATCCTCATGACACATTCTTCGACAGCTATTTTTTTATCCTACCCAAAAAAGAGTCTCATACATCTGAAAATTAATTTTTGGCTCATGAAAAAAACTCAAGTTGGTATCCTTGACCAATATTTGTCCCCCTTTATCCCATTAAAAGGCAAATATGTTAACATACGTGGATTTTCCATATTAGATCTGTCATTCTTTGTGTTAGATTTTATGTTTGCATTTTAATGGGATATTGAACTTAAATGTTGATTGGATAGATTTGGGTCGGGAGTATGGAATTTTTCGCGAGATAATATTAATATGTCAAGGGCTACCAATTGTAAAATTGATTTTAAGATGAAAATGAATTTGGAGTAGTTGTATAATAAGGATATCGATTTTGAGATTTTTTTTTTCAAGTTATTTTAAATGAATTTTAAATTGTGCAAAATATATTCCCTGAGGAGTTATTGCTAATGAGTGCGTTTGACGTGCAGGGCGATACCATAATGGCTATGTGGGTCATTGTCACACAACTCATTTGATGTGGCCATGACCTGAACAAGCCAACATAATCCCAATAATTACTTAAAATTGACGCTTTTTTCTTTTCCTTTTTCTTCTAAATGGTAAGATAGAGTTTGGATTAGTTTTCGTGAATCTCGATCAGTCCTTCTCCTGAAGACATTTTAAGGGTGCCCTCCTTCACATTGACATGGTGTTTTTGAGAATTTACTTCTCAAGTGCTCCCAACAACACCACCAAAAAAGTTAAGCTCATACCTAAATTTTGTAAAAACGATCATGTTAATGAGTGCTCGACATACTTAATTTGGGATAATTTGATTTTCAAAGTATCGATTGTGCATGACATGAGAACAAATAATAAATTGGAAACTATACATTTTCCAAAAAAATTGTGGCTTAACAAATGTCCTTGAGGTGCCCCTAATAAATTCCTTTTAAAACGTTGATTGTACATATTCGAGACGAGAATCGGAGTCCAGACCTCCGACCAGAATAAACCAGAAGCAATCAATTGCACATTCGAGACGATTTCACGACGCGATAGACAAAGAAAGAAAGGGGGTTAGTTGCCAAAATTGACAGCAAAAGGGCCAGATTGTAATTGACGCTAAGCATCGTGATCTAATTGAAAAAAGGAAAAAAAAAGGTAAGAGATACGCATAGAATTGGGCTCGCTCCTCGGCCCATCATTATCTTTTCACGGCGAACAAATTGGTCTCCGAACGGGAAAAGCCCACGGCCCATCTGGCATCCGTCTCCATCTTCTTCGCTGGGCGATCCTCGCTCCGGTTCGAACCGCCCCGACTCTCTGGTGTTCGAGCGCCGTCTCCCGGCGGCAAATCTCGACCTCGCCCGATCATCTCCGGCGGCATTCATCGTCTTCTCTCCGCAGCGATGGTGCAGAAGCAGCACCACAAGTCCAACGCCAAGAAACAGCCTCACGTAAGCGATTTCCTTCGCTACTTATGGTTGCAATTTCCATCTATTTGGGCACTCGTGACTATTGCTTGCTCTTCGATGAGGCGGCGTGTTTTGTCTCCGAAGAAGAAATTCGAAAGTTTCAATTGCTTCTATGATCTGTTTGTTGCGGCGAGGCCTCTGAATTGAGCTTTGGTGGACGTTGGCTAAGTTCCTGGTTGAAGTGTTCGTTGGTGGTTGTTCTCGGAATCTGAGTGGACGTGAATGTGGTATGCGTTGATGAACAGGTCAAAAAGCAGGGGAAGCAAGCGGATAACACGCAGTTCCGAGCTCAGCTTGATGCTCTGGGCCTGAAAATTGTCCAGGTGACTGCAGATGGTAATTGCTTTTTCAGGTCCGTCTTCCTTGTTAGAAAAAGATCACCGTATTGTTCATGATTTTTTATTGAATTTTTCCAGGAATTGGTTTGTTTTGTAAGATAACAGTATTCCTCTCTGTTTTGGAAGATTTTTGGTATGCTCATTGCATTACCACTCTATCGTCAGAACACAACACAGAGTGCGCTTTATGGTACACTGGTTCTGGAACGCTATCATCGATGTACTAGAAATTCCTCAGTTGGAAATTTTTTTGCATTTAGTACAATGTATCATTCTGCTTGAGACACTGCATCTGGAAATATTTCTCGAAGAACAGCTCTATTTGTCAGGGAATGTAGCTCTTTTAACTTAGTCTCGAAGATATTAGATTGACTCTTCCGTTATCCAACTAAGTAACTTTGTAAATTTCTATCACTATTGTATCGCTATTTTACAACGCCTAGAGAAACTAACCATGTGCCTCATTCCTGTTTTCATTCCACATATTTGAATTATCCATCGTCCAGGTAATCTTACAGCCTTGTATGGAGCTTTTGTTTATAGAAACGCCTTTGCTATGGTTGGAATTTTCATAGTTGTCCACTCTTGTTAATCAGGGCCCTTGCAGATCAGTTGGAAGGCAATGAAGAAGAACATGGGAAGTACCGTAGTATGGTTGTTCAGTACATATTGGTATGTGGAATGCAGATTTCTCTTTTTCAAACTGTAGGAATTATGTTTAGGTTGGGGGGGGGGGGGGTT
This sequence comes from Eucalyptus decipiens, assembly GCA_014182575.1. Lineage (NCBI taxonomy): Eukaryota > Viridiplantae > Streptophyta > Magnoliopsida > Myrtales > Myrtaceae > Eucalyptus > Eucalyptus decipiens. The sequence goes on from CM024616.1 coordinate 23,435,786, forward strand.
ACATGGTGATATAGTCCTCATTTGTATTAGTCCTTAGTGATCTGAATCTCAACTTTATTTGGTTCATTTTGTTCTTGAACTTTTCTGTAAGTACTGATGGATCTCACACTTATATAGACACTAAAATAGCATGCCTTTGGAAGAAAAAACCAAGTTAAAATGGGTATTATACATTGAAGCATACATTTCTGCTGCCAATGGTTATTCCTGGTGATATTCAGCTCACAGTCACAGTTGCATAGAGCTATAACAACACAAGGATCACCTGAGCAATTTGACATTCTTATTTTACTAGAGAGGAAAACCTTCTGAGTGTTAACCGTGATTTGGATGGTGTATCTTGGCCTAAACCGACAGCTGCAGGAGGAGGCTGGACTTTATAGTTACCCGCATTGTTCTAGCGTACAGGAATGTGTGGTTGCTACTTTAGGGTGCCATTATTATGCAAACCAACATATTTTTGGAGGAGATATTGAGAAAATAAAAAATTAGAGAATTGATACTAATGTAGAATAAGTAAACATTTTACCATGCATGGTAAAACTTTAATGTTTTGCAATGGCACAAATTGATAGTCTTGCTTGTTTCAAGTTTCAACAGAATCCTTTATTTTCATTGGTTTTTCCTCATAGTGATGTGTTTAAGGAAATAAAATCCTCATCTGAAGAATGGACCTGATATATGCATCTAAGATGGGAATTGTTAATGACAGAAAAATTGTGAAATGTTTGAACCATTTATTGAGGATGATGCGCCATTTGAGGAGTATTGCAAAACCATGGACAATGATGGCACGTGGGCTGGTCATATGGAATTGCAAGCAGCTTCTCTTGTTACACGGAGTAACATTTGCATTCATCGGGTAAGACTGACAATGAAGTCATCAACCATCACCTACGTGAAGTTCTGTTGGTTACGGTCTTTTCAATCCTTCAGGAGAAACATCTAGACTAAATGAGGATGTCATTAGACTCGTCAATCGTTAGCCTTGCTACTGGATTTGAAGTTTCGCTGTTTAAGCATGCATCCTAGAATTCAATGACCATTGAAGAACCCATGATTATTGGTTTCCAGACTCATTCTCCACTTAATCATATAATGGCTTTCTTCCCCAATATGGCCCTCCTTTATCTGAGAAGTTATTCCCCCATCATTGTTTAGATCAAAAGACCACTTAGGATGTTGTTCTCATAATGGTTATAGCTTGTTCTTTTCTGTCTGGTTATAATTTGTTACTCTTTAGGCTGAAAAATTGACTCATCTGAAGCGCAATGACATCTGGCATGTCTCGCGATGTCTATTATGGCGAAAGCATGTGGAAGGACCATTGATAGTGATGTGCAAAAGATTTTTTCAGAGATATATTGCACCTTTTAGCCCAAGGAGTTCCGACGGGTGCATATAATCCTAATTCAAAGAAGACTTAATATATCGAACTTGTTACAAAATTGCTGGCTTTTTGAGTGTTCTATATGTCCTTGATGAATCTACACAGCACTAATTAGTTTTGATACATGCTGTGCATGCAAATATCTGTTCGTTGATGCCAAATGGAACAATTTATCTCACTCCTTACTTGATGCAGAACATGTCACCTCGGTGGTACATACGCAATTTTGATCAGCCTGGTGCTCGTATGATCCATTTGTGAGTTTTCTGAATATAGGGACTGATGCTTTTTTTGCTAAGCAAGTGCTCAAATACTGGGATGAGATCTGGCTCTGTTTGTATACACTTAAATAAATGAGCTTTTCTTATGTTTTGCTTTCTCTCAAAAGATTTGAAAATAAAACAATGTTTTTATTTTTTAAGTGATTATGAAAAGATTATATATTTCTCCTAGTCAAGTTTGTTTATTTTTAAAAGGTTTTAGGTGTTTCGAGTTTCATAAAAGTCAAATTGCAAGAGCTGCAAGATCTTTTTTTTTTTAAAAACGAAAGCTATAAGTACAAGTCGTCCAAACAAACCAGCTCATTACACAAAAGAAGGTACTGCAGCTTGTTCAGGGAGACTGCTGATTTGTGAAATTATTTTGGCATGCAAGGACAACATCTCATAAGTTGCAGATCCGAGTGTAGTTGCGGTGTTGTTAGATTTAACCATGGAAGTTCTTTTGCTAGTTTGAGAGATGTTTTGGTGTGGTCGGAGGGGGATAAATTACTGGCTAAGCATATGTGGTAGGAGACCGAAATGTCACTTTAGCTTTTGTTTCTTTGATAAATTATTTTATTGAAATTCCCATTCATAATCCTTCAATGAATGGCATCCCTGGATATTCTAAGTTAAGATGGATTGGACCTGTCTAGGTAGCCATCGTGACCTTGGATTATCACGAGGATCATGAAATTTAGTGGATATATGATATTCCATACTTTACTATCTTCGATAAGTGTCATCATGTGAAACCAGTAAGCATAAAAAATGTGTGTTGTGCCATTATTGTTTTGTGGATAGGGAAAATCTTATGTTCTTTTTGTACTGATGGTGTTTCATTATTTGAACTTATATATTTTGCTTTGCTTTATTAGATCTTATCATGATGAGGAACATTACAACAGTGTGAGGTTGAAGGAAGACACTGGAGATGGGCCAGCTAGGCCAATTACAATCAAGGTTGCTACTGGAATTTAATTCTAATTTACTAAGTTAGTAGGGAAGTTGGACAAATTGTGAATTTAAGTATGTGATTTGATAATTTCTTTTGCTGAAAGGCCGATTCTAATCTCTCGTCATCGTCTCGCAAAGCAAAAGCTGGGTCAAAGAAGTTTAAATCAGGAGCTGGTAAGGATATTACTGATGCTGGATCCATCAAGCTAGTCATGGCTGGAAGTGGTTGTGAGAACATTGAGAAAGTTGAGCAGGTTATGTCCTCGCTTCTTCTGCTCGCTTGTTTGCATTAAATGCTTTCCTCTCATTTGCTGGGTGTCTAGAATTAGAATACAAGACCTTTCTGTGGCTTCTGTGTGACATGCGATACTTTTACAGACATTGCTGCAAATGTATGGGGATGTTGATGCTGCCATAGAGTATTTGATAGCAGAAAAAGGTATTGAATATTTTTCAGAGGAAGCTGTCCGGTCTCCCTGCAATGCAGATGCTTCTCATGGTAATGGCTGGTCAGTATTTATCTCTCTAGATTTTATTTAATAATTTAACTTCGCAGTTTCAGAGATACCATGTTGAGCTTCATGAGAAGCTTGTTTGGAGTCATTTTGATGCAACTGGTAGAATTAGCATGCTTTGTCTTGTCAACCATAGATTTTTGGGGTAGTCAAACACGTTACACCCAAAACTATTTCATAATTCTTTGTGGTGTTTAGGTGATGATGCCAGTAGAAATTCTGAGGAACAGAGAGAGGAACCTGTGGAAGAGGCCAATAAAGAAAATCCACCTAGCAATAGCGCTAAACAGACTCATGATGATGGCAGTGCCCAGCGAGAAGACAAGGTTTCCACAAAAGTTGACTATGTTACCTCTTTTACCATTTTGGTTTTAGCTCAAACGTGAGAACTGTTGGTGATGCGCTCCTTCATTTTTATTTGCTTGTTTTATCTTGAAATGCAGAAAATTCCAAGAAACAAGAATTGTCCATGTGGTTCAAAAAGAAATACAAGTCCTGTTGTGGGTCAGGGACAGGGAAAGTCTCTGCAATTTCCAAGTATTTCTCGTTCTCTCAGTGCTTTATATGTCAAGTTATAGTTTAAGCTTGTCTTTTGTTGAAGTACCTTTCCTGTTTCTGTGTGATTCGAGTTCATACGTATCTTGAAATTATGGCTCATGTATCCAACATTGTATCGTACTTAACTTCAAGTCTGGACTATTTTCTCACTCCCATGCTTTGTCGAATAATGGGTTCACTTTGGAAAAATGTTCATACATGAGTAATTTACATTTGTACTTGCAAGAACAAAGACAGCACTGAAGATTTCTCCTTTTTTATGTCTAAATGTTGTTTTGCAGTAATCAAGCTCTTGAATCCAGAAAAGGTAGAAAGGAAAAGAAGCGAGGCAAGAGAGGGTCTGACACATCTGCACTTTCTAGTGGATCTGATGGAGGGCCACTTGATATGGGGGCTCTTTGTATCTGATCTTTTGTTAAAGTATGTGCACCATCATCTATTGAATTTCAGATATCAGTGCGCTGTCTTTCAAATATTTGATTAGACACATTTTTTTCTACTTCCATTAGCATGAATTTGATGCATGCATCTCTTTTTTGATCTTTGGGATAAGTGCGCTTTCTAGTTTTCCACCTGTTGCCAACTTTAGAAAAATCTATAGGTACAAAATTTTCAATGGTGTTATTTTTCTTGGATAGTCTGCCCGTTTGATGCATTTTACACTGGCAATTGTAATTTGGAGATTCTCCGTACACAACTGTTGTGCATGCATATAACACCTACCCTGGTAGATTTGTTGGCATTGGCATAGGTGAGTTTGGTGAGAAGTCAAAGGGGGAAGTAGATAAGGAAATTCAGTTATTGCTGTCCCTGGGCTTAAACCTTTTGATGACTATATAAGAGACATCACATGAATTTGACAAGTGATGGTTTAATTTCTAAATTCCCTTCCAAAGTGATGGTTTTGTTGTAACCGTAGTTTGGGGTTCCCATGAAGATGTCATACCTTTTCCTTTTATTTCTTTGACAAAAAGGCACTAAGCATTTATGCACACTTCTTCTTGTAATTGATAAAAGACGGGTAAGATCCAAAATGCACTTAAGCTCCATCTATAAGGACCCAAATGCAATCCATCTGAAGTTGGAGATGACACAGATAGTACATATGCTAGTTCTACCATTCAAATTGGTGCAGATTTCTAAAATTAAACAACTTTGACTGACAATTATCTTTGGTTATTTTGGCAAAAAAGTAGTATAGATCTTTTGTTGGTTTTCATTGGTTGATATATCATCATAACATCATTTAGATGAATTAAGTCTCCAAAGCTCCAAAGTGATGGATAGTGTGTAAAGATCATGAGCACCTGCGAAGTTTTAGTAGTAGATTTTCCAATAATCCCACAATAATCCTGAATTTTTTCTTATTGTTTTTGTGGAATTGCATTGTGTCAGATGGGGCTTGTCCAGTTCTCAAGAATCACAACAATCTTGTGACTTCATCATTGCATCCATGAGGGAGCGGGGAGAGAGTCAAATTTTGAGCAAAGAACTGATGCTGAAAGTAGTCTATAACTCGAGCTTCTCTCTGGAGCAATTTTTGAGGTTACATACTATTTTTCTTGGCTTGCCTCAAATATAAATCTTTTCATTCCCTATTAGCAACAACATAGAGCGGATGTTAGTACCAGGCTATCCTCTATCTTCGAAGGCTGGTACCTTATTAGTCTTGTATACTACTTTGTCCCAAAATGGGGAAATGAAAGATCCTTACTTCATCTAACAGCTTAATTGAACCTTGCATGGTGATGCTGCTCTAATGACACAGGGAGTTAAGCGATTTTTTAAGCTAATAAAACTCTGTGTAGATTCATTAATTCCATGTAAGAAGTCAAAAACACTTGATACTTTGCAAGATTGAAAGGTGTGCCTTGTGAGGCCCATTTTCATTCAAATGGTGATCCAACATATGGGAGGGCATAATTGCCCACTGATATGCGAAAATGTAGACATCCCGAGAACTTTAATGCGATAAAAGCGTCTTTGGCTTGGCCTATGCCGTGATGTTCCGTGGATGTCTAGGCCGGTAAGTGGACTTTTCCCATCGTGCGCCATTGTTGAACGAGATTGGTCAACCTGCTTCTTCATTGTCCTCGAAAAGGTGGTCTGTAAAAGCCAGGAGACCACACCTAGGTCACTTCCATGAGATAAGTGTACCTAGCTATTAATTGTCTAGTATAATAGACTTTCTTATTAAATACTTAGATAAGGTTCTGATTTAAAATAATCGATATAGTTGTTAGCCATGTGTTTAAGGTCTATCTTATGGTTATGTTCAACCATTTTGTATTATGAATTGAGAATTTTAATAGGAAATACATGATGCGTTGTTTTCAAATCTTTGGTCCATTGATTTTGGAGAATGGCTCTGCCGGGATAATTCTAATCAGAGTATAGAAGGGCCAGTACTAGATTAAGGATAGTTTACTTGGAAAGCATATATATACATATACACACACACACACATATTGAAGAGTGCTAATCAAGTTTAGAATCACCACAAAAAAGAGGTTTGTTAGTACAAGGGACAAGGTCATGATGTTATACGACGTGGTAGCGACGTGTGGTGTGGCAAGCAAATCAATTTCAAAATTTAAGCATCAAGTAAGAAGACCGGCATTTTATATGATCGATTTAATTGGCTGGTCACATCACGTTAGCTGTTAGCGATTTGACTATTGAATAAAATAATTTTCTCAAACAAGGAGGTGGCCCCTCGAAAATTTTTCAAATGCTAGAATTCCCAAGCTTGCGAGAACTTTAGGAAACCTACTCCCTTTGAAGAAATGCTATTTATCATCACCTAAAGTTGCAAGGACTTCCTAGCAAGTACCGCTGTTAATATGTACTTTGTAGTTACTAAAAATCCATATTGTCACTTATGGGTTTGATGAAGGAATTTACCATGCTATTGGATAGTTCCTAAGTGATAGGATCATCAAGAGATAAACTCTACAATCAAATTGCTAACCTCAAAAGAAAGATACTAACTAGAGATGTAGTGATGATAATGAGGACTTCATGGGACTAATGACTGTCAGAAAAATACTTACGATGTACAAATATTATCATTTACAAATAAAGAGGAGAAAGACTGTATCAATGGAGAATTGAATAATGATGACACTCACAAATTAGCAATAACGAAAGGGATATTCGTGATGCAAAGTTATATTGCAAAGTTAATAACCAAATTTTGAGGATTTTGGGTGATTTACACTTGTTCTAGAATATTTACCGAGAAATTTCGTTATTTATTACGACCATTTGATGAAATTTACTTTATTAATTTAAGTTTACTAACGACTAACATTAACATAAGGGCATAACAAAGATTATTTTTTGGCAATGAGCACAATTTAACATATTGCTATAACAGGGATATGTATAGAAACACATTAGTTCCGCAAACCTTTTTGCTTCATCTATAAATTGCATAAAATTTTTTTTTTTTGAAATTACCCAAGTAATGGGAAACAATGCTTGGGGAGATGAAATATGAATACAATTTGTTTATAAATAAGTACTCCAGAAGTCCTAAAATTTGTTGCGAAAGTATAATCAAGTTCCAAGACTTTCAAAAAGTGAAATGAAGTCTTAAAATCTATCCAATCAATACAATTAAGTATTTTTGTTAGCTCCACCAAATCTGAGTAACAAAAAATATTGACATGTCATTTATTGATATGATTTGACTACACGTGCTAAAGATATTTGAGCCAAACATGAAGCCACGTTCTACTGAATTGAAGTATCTTGTGTGCCAAGTCACACTCTCCATTTTCCAAATCTAACATTAGAGATTGAAGTGAATGCCATCTCTTACTTCAACAACAAACATAAATGTCCCAAGGTATCAGGAAACATATGCCAACCCCCAGTTTGTTGCGCTGGCTTAATGATTGCTTCTTTCAGAGCTGCACACCAGCACTATTACACTTGCCTCTTCCCATTTAATCTGTTTCGCTCTCGTTGTCACTGCTGTACATGTTGTACTTGTTCCTGTGCCTGTACCAATACCAAATTTGCATGTCTTCCATTTGCTCCATATGGCGTGGGAGAAATTTGTATAAGAATTCTTGGAGCTTCATTTCATAGACTGAAGTTGGATTCACTAATTGCTTGTCTTTGAGTACAACTTTCAAATCATCATCCATTTGCTTGCATCTTAGCACATATCCCAATTTTTTTACGGTTGCACCCAATACATTGAGTGTGAGGCTAAATCTTAAGCAATCCTCGTCAAATTCAAGAAAATCAACAGCTCCCCCCAACACTCCCCACAGCACATTCGGTTTGAGATATTGAATCCACACGTGATTCGAATTAAATGAACCGAGAGATCCCGATAGCTCATTCCGTCTTTGGTCATTAAGATGGGGCACGATGTTGAAAAATATTTCCTTTTTACCATCTTCTACAGTGAAAACAATACAGAGAGCTAATCCCAAGAACTTATCATAAAAGTCTTGTGAAACCATGAAAGATATGGTACTGCCTTCAACAATGACGAACTCCTCTGGCATATCTCCTCCGGGAAGAATATCCATGTAGTGAGGAGCAATTTCAGAATAGCGACACTTCTGTTATACCAGTAAATTGTTAGACGTACTAAAGTTGATAATTAGTTAAAATAGAAGAGTTTAATTTGAGAATTTTTCTGGTAATATAACCAAAGCTAGAGTTTTTGTAATAATTAAACATATCGATCTTTCCTTGCCTTATATGTAATACTCATGAAGTCATTCACTTCACTTGCGAGTATTGTCATAGCACATGGTGCAGAATCACTCTACGTTAGATTTGCTTATTTGTATAGAATTTTCAGTTTCTGCGTTATACAAACATAGTGCGCCTGACGTACACTCCAACAACATATCAACACATGCACTTATGAATCCGCGCGTATCCCCGGGGCCGGAGAGAGAGAGAGAGAGAGAGAGAGAGAGAGAGAGAGAGACCTCAACTGATAAGTCAGACCATGACATGTCACCCAAGATTTCCTCGTCTGTTTCTCTTTCACTTGTACAGTTTGCCTCTGACCTTGATTGGTGATTATCTTCATTGAGGGACAACTGCTATTACATATAGGTGCAAAATCACAATATATGAGCTTGTTTTGTTCACTAGCATTAGCAGTTTTGCATTATGAAAACACAAAGCACCCATATCAATCACACAAACACACCACAATCGCAGAGAGAGAGAGAGAGAGATACCTCATCTGAAAAGTCAGCCATGATATCTGCGGGTGGGGGGTCATCCATATCGTCGCCTTCTTTTGAGCTTGTTTGGTAGTTGTCTTCATGGTTTATCCCCCGCTATTACATATAGGTGCAAAATCACAATATATTAGCTTGTTTTGTTTACTAGCATTTGCAGTTTTGCATTATAAAAACGCAAAGCACCCATATCAATCACACACACACCACAATCGCGGAAGGGGGGAAGGGAGGGAGGGAGAGACCTTTTCCAGATCTGAGAGATCAGCCGAAATTTCTTCCTCTCTATGCCGAATCCCATAAAACAAACTTGGATCTAACAACTTGTCATCTTGATTCAAAGCCTTCAACTCGTCCTCTAGTGGCTTGCATATTAATCGAAATCCGCACTTTTTTATAATTACACCATCCGATGCTTCAATGCCTAACTGGAAAGAACTTGAGTCATTTCGACCAAAAGGGTTTACTCCCCATAGGTCCTCCATTGCATGCAATTGTAATGACACATGTTCCGAATGCAATGTGGGGAACTCCCATAGCGTGGAGAACTTATCTTGGTATATGCCATTAGTGTATAAACTGAGCTTAATGTCCTTTCGTTTCCCTTTCTTTACTCGAAAGACAACACATATAGCTAATTTTAGAAACTTTTCATACAAATCCTTCGAAGCCGTGAAAGATATATAACCCTCCTTATTTGGGAGTAACCATTGCGGCATCTCTCCTCCAGTTAGAATATTTGTCCAATACAATCTACCACGATAATGTGGATGAAGCGATTCCCAAGCTCGCTGTCGTAAAAGTAAATTGTTAAGATATTATTTCGAATTTGACACTCAAAAAAGAGGAGTTTCAATTAGTCAAATTTAGCTACAATTAGCTATATATGTACACGACTCCGTATTAATTAGAGAGGAGGGGAGGGAGGGAGGGAGGGAGAGTCTAACCTCACTACGGACCAAATCACGAAATAATCGGTCAATGGACCATATGTCGAAGAAAGTTTTGCTTAGAGATTCACAATTCCATGCCTGCATTTCAGGCAATAGACTTGAAACCTCGCCAATCTCTTGTAGTTGTTGGCATTCCGAAACATCCAATTGAAGTAAATTATGTAGGTGCCCGCACGGTGGAAGCTTAGCAAAATTATTTTTGGACAAATCCAATTTTTTCAAGGATGGAAAACATGAATGATTCTCTAGGAACTCTACTTCTTGTAGATTGCATCCGCTAAGGTCTAACTTCTCTAGCTTGGGAAATCCTGTCTTGCTACGCAGATCACTCGAATCCTCCTCCTCCTTTGGAAACTTGATTAGTTTTGAACAACCCTGAAGCAACAAGTACTCAAGATTTGGCAACTTGTAAATGCTAGATGGGAGGTTTGCCAATTTCTTGCAACCAACTAAATACAAAAGCTCCAAAGGGACAAGATTTTCTATGGTTGCAGGAAGTTCCTCAATTGAAGTCCCATCTAAAAAAAGTCCTCGCAAGCATTTCATTTTTTCTGGAATATCAGGGAATCTTTGCAACTTTGAGCAATCACTAAGATCAAGCCATTCAAGATTCTTGGGTTGGAGTATATCGGGGAGATGATGAAGGTTAGAGCAACCTTTTAGATTCAACCTCCTCAACTTGGCATGATATGCAACTGATTTGTGAGCACGCTCCAAATTTTCGCACCAACTGAGATCCAATTCCTCGAGATTTGGACAAAAATCGAGATTCGGCATATGAACCATGGACAGACATTTACTGAAGTAAAGGAACTTCAAATTTTTAAATTCCTGCAAGAAATATCCACATGGAAAGAAAATGAAGATAAAAATATTTAATGAAAAATACTTGATCATCATTCAAGACCCGTGTGATCAGAAATTAGTTGATCATGTGGTGTATACAGAGCACTCCCACTCCCTTATTAAATATGAGTTTATTAAGCGATCCTTGGACTGGCCTACAAAGGCGGTGATTTGGCCAAGGGAGACCTAGTGTATGTTGTCTCTTTCCTATCCTCCATAGTGGGGTTTTTCCACTTCATTTAGATTGAAAAACCCCTTCTATTTATTTGTTCGCTTAACACATTCCGGCGTCAATGTGGCCGACAAGCATGACAGCATAATTGAAAGTCCACGAAGTTTGTCTCTTTTGAGGCATAGGAAGAGAAAACTGAAAGAGTATGCACAAGATTTGAAAAAATTGATATCTGAAAAATTGAGCAGAACCACTAAATTAGAAATATTTAATGGAAAGAAATTGTTGGTAAACACACAATACACAAACATAGAATGAATGTAGGATATTTCAAGATTAAAATTTGCAATAAGAAATTTGTTATGGGATAGAAAAGATTAAAATTTAGATTGTGAAACATGTGAGAGATAAAATAGACTAATAGTTTACGCACCTCTCAATAAATACAATATTTGTAAAATAAGTAGAGACATTTTGGGGAAGGAATTAAATTGAAATCTTTTACCTTTTTTTTTTTTTTTTTTTGGTAAGAAGGTCACCTTTACTTTGTACAGTAGTATTTATATGAATATAAATATAACACATATATACATAACTTAAGATTAGATTTAAGTTAAAATATATTTAATTAGCAAAGCGATCCCTTACTTCTCTTTAGAAAGACTTATTAGTCATGTGTGAAAGCCATTACTCGCTACCAGCATCCTAGATGTGGTGCGCTAGCTAGATGTGGTGCGCTAGTGCGTCTATAAAGTAAGACTCTTCCATGGACTTGTACTCCACAAGCTTTTATTTAAAATGGCGGGAGAAGGAATGGCTGGTCAATCTATCTCCCCTAAGAGTTGCTTTTCATCCTGTGATTTCTCACTTAGGAATAAATGGAGTAAGGGCGCAACCGAATGGCCCGATTGAAAGGAATGTAGGGGAACGTGTTACATAATTGGAAGGAGATGGAGAAACTCTCAGTTATATTTGAAAATGAATATTTTATCCATAAAAATGAAGATAACTTTCTTGGAGTTCTGCTTATTCCTCCTCCTAAAAATAAAGAAATACTTGCTAGAAATCTATGGTTAGGTCGGCACAATAAAAAGAGACGGGACTTTTGGGGCTGACTTACAGTAAAGACTCAACTCCTTTAAAGATCCTTTACTACACGATTTCTACATATCTCTTTTCATTATCGACTGCATTCTATTATAGAAACAACAACGGGAGGTTCAATCAAAAGTACTTAGCGTGCATTCGCTTCAATGTTAAAGCAAATAAGCAAGAAAAATCTCATTCTATTTTCATATGTAATTTTGAAAAGAATCTAGTAAACTCGTCTCTTATATAAAATATATAATCTTTGATAGTATTTTTAGTATCTATCATTTCAAAGGCACACAAATTGAATCCTCAGGCAGTTCATGTTTATTAAAATACTAAGCACGTTCACCATTCAATTGTTAAATTATGTCACCAATAAGTTCTTGTTCCAATTTTCGGTATTAAAGTTACTGACTGTATAAGTCAATTTCTTTTATAATTTCGGTACTTCTAACATTTGAAAATGAGATTGAATTTTTTTAGCAAGTATCTTTTGTTCGAATCGACAATAAAATTCGCATAGAAAAGTGTTTAATACTCCCCCAAAACGGGAAGAATTTAATCAAATATAAACAATTTAATAGATGCAGATATTTCTTAAGCATAATTAACAAGCATCATCAAAGTTAGTAATTGTTGCATCCAAAGTTTTCTATAAGACATGCATATATATAATCATAATCATATGCATACGGATATAGATAGGTAAGAGATAAGCAAATAAAGAACAATTCATTTGAATGTGCACCTTAAATTGGTCTAGTAGATAGTGAACTAAAGATTATCTATAAGACATGCATATATAATCATAATCATATGCATACCGAAGCTCCTGTTTAATTTATATTGTACTAAAGATTATATGAATGTAAATATAATTACACGTACATACATACGTATCTGACTTACTTTATGGAACAACCAACATGTGAAAAGTTACCAGTGTGTTAAACTTACTTAGGCATTTCTCTGTGGATACACCATGCAAGTGATCGTCCGAGGTAGGCTTATTTGACTAAAATATGATGGGCTGTGCTACATGTGAAAAGTTAGTGGCAAATTTGGGAGAATTCTCGTGTATATAGTGGGGAGGTTTGAGATGCCCTTAGTAATCAATTAATTTGGTCGTGTTGTTATCTACTGTCCCGTACATATCGGATGATTACTGGAGTAGCCCAAGAGAATACTCACCTGTTGAGCGGAACATAAAAACTAAATTGCTAACATGATGTACTTAACGTCAAAACTTGAAAGAGCATGCTTGGTGATATGGAGGTTAGGTGTGGAGTAGGACCGGCGAATGAGTCCCGAGCAAACCAAAAGATATTATAGTTCCACTAAAAGCAACAACACGCTAAAGCATGCCCCTATCGAATTGATTTTGCATTTTTCGAAATTCGGTGAGACCTTCTTAGGAACTTAATCTTTTGAAATATCAATTTCTTTTTTCGGATGTATGCACAATTGACCGGACACGGGACACCATCTAAGTAATTGTGCACGTGTTTAATATTCTGCATCTGATTTCTCGCTGATAATTAATGTTTGCATTTGTTCTCGCTAGTCAATTTCACGTTTTGCCCTAAATCTTATTTGAATGAGTTACCGATATTTATTTTATTGTTTCGAAATTATTAAAGGTTACAATGATTTAGCAACATTTATCTGCAGAGCATACTAAAATGTTATTTTCACTAAATTTTATAAAACTACCCACTCTCGTTCGAATCCTTTTGCTGACATTTATTTCAATTTTGGAATTACCAACCGTTTTTTCAGTACTTCATTTTTTTGTTTGAGTTACCAATGTGTTAAATTTACAATTCTTTTCAGAAAATAACCAATTTTTATTTGAATCACTACCAATGTTTTTCTAGTGTTTTGAAATTATCAACTGTTTTAATAATCTATGAATTTTTATATGCCAGCTTACCAACTTGTCTAAGTTACTATCCCTTCTAGAAAATTATCAACTACTAATTGAGTCCCCTTACCAACGTTTATTAGGTTTTTCACAAAAAATAAATTTGTTTCTATGATTTAACGATATTTATTTGTTGAAGTTATCAACCAGTTGAACTAACTCCTATACTAAATTACCTACTATTTCCTAAATTAACAACTAATCCAATAATTTACCAACAATTATATGCCGAGCTAATTTAAGAACTCTTACATGAAAATACCAATAATATTTGAGTTAGTTATCAATATTTACTTGATTGCTACAGAGGTATTAACCATTCTGATAATTTACCGACATTTGTGGCAACTTACCAACTGAAAAGGTTTGATAACTTATATCCAAAATTATCAACTCTTATTGAGTTAATTGACATTGTTTAAGAAGTACCCACTGTTTCAATAGTATACCAAGGTTAATTTGGAAAGCCTACTACCATGTTAACATCACCACTCTTCTATGAAATTAACAATTCTGTCGAATATTACTAACATCATTACAATTGCCATCATTTGTGGTGATTAAGTTACACTCTCCTATTTGAGTCACTTACTAACTTTTATTTGATTGTTTCAAAAGTATCAACTATTCACATAATTTACCACGTTTGCTTGAGGAACGTTCCAACTTGTTTAAGTTAAAATCAAATAAACATTGGTAAATAGACTCAAAAAAAAAAATTGGTAAATTTTATAAGAGTTGGCAACCTCAACTTGTTGATAACATCTGCCAATTAAATGTCAGTAAATTGTTAAATCAAAAAGTGATTTCGAAAACGTCATTAACCAAATCAAATAAGAGTTAGAAAAACTAACACTAGATGGTAACCTAGCCCATGAGGAGTTGGTAAATCACTCAAATTAATATAGGTAACTTGGAAGCTCCTTGAGGGTCGACCACCTACTTAAGTTTAATACCTCTAAATTTGGCACCTCTGAAAGGTTAGGGACACAAAGCAGCAACTTATAGTGGCTAAAAATTCAGAAACTTCAAATTCCTAAAACATTGCAAATTAAAAATAACAGCTGAACAAGATTTTGATAAATTCAATTTGTATACGCCGAAAATGAAAACCATCAATTAAAGCATTTATGACGTACCTCTAAGTTCCCTTCAAATTTCTTAATTTGGTCGCCTCTCACATCAAAGCAAACAAGTTTCTTTGGACGAGCACTAAACTTCAGAGCGAATGAATGACATCCATGCAGTTCAAGCCACCTTAAATCATCAGGAGGACTTACGAGACCTCCGCTGATTTGTGCATTCGAAAGTATGAGCACTTTCAGTCTCCTCATGTGTGTGAAAGCATTAGGACTAATGTCTAGCACTTTTTGTGTCTGCAACTGCAGCACTATGCCTCTAACAGCTTCGGTTCCCTGTCAAGGAAAAGAAAATAATCATTTATAACCAACCGCAATTAGGTAATAGCATTTAAATTAAAGAAGATGAGATTATCAATGGTTTCATGAGAAGCGCTCACCGTAGCCTCCGACAGTACTTCATAAACATCGTCATAGCACCATAATCTACTCCGTCTCCCAGGATAATTTGGACTTTCTTGTTTAACGGTGTCCTGACCCATCAGCTGAATCAAGTCATGCATTTGTACTATTCCCCAATCACCAATTGTTACTAAGGATCTCTCTATTAGAGTCTGAATCCCAATTGATGTGTGTAAACCACAGCTATCAAGAACTCTGGTTACATAATCCCTGTTCATCCCCTTAAAGAAGCAAGCAATGTCAAGAAAGATGTCCCTCTCATTGTCCTCCAGCGCATCAAAACTTATCTTAAGAATACTGTTTATTTTTTTATTAGGACTTTCAGCAAGTTTTTTCAATGTACTCTCCCATTCTTCTCTACTTCTACCACATAAAAGGGGACCCAAGACCACAATTGCTAAGGGAAGGCCATTAGCATAGCCCAGAATATTATATATGAGATCCCTGTGTATGTCTTTGGTCTGGTTTCTTGGAAAAGCATGTGAACTCATAAGTTCAAAAGCTTCAACTTGATCTAATGGTTCAACTTTATATACTAGATCTATCCCATGAGAAGTTAGTACATGTTCATCTCTTGTCATAACAATGATCCTGCTCCCTTTTCCAAACCATTCACATTCTCTAGCTAATGCATTTAACTGTTCCACATCATCCACATCATCAAGCACAAGCAGAATCTTCCTGCAGCTAAGTATATCTCGTATCAAATTAGCGCCTCCATCAACGCTTAAGACCACTAAATTTTCTTTCCATAATATCTGGGATAGCAGCGTTTTCTGCAAATGAACTAGACCGTCAGGTCTACTGGAAGTTTCTCTAACATTAGCAAGAAAGCTGCACCCATCAAACTGACTGACAATACTGTTATAGACATCTTTAGCGATAGTGGTCTTCCCTACACCTCCAGTTCCCCATATTCCTATCATCCGAACATCATCTGAGCCTATACTCAACAACGACATTACTTTTTCTACCCGGCAACCTAGACCGACGGGATACTTGGCAACACTCAAGGGGACTCGTGCTACTATAGTTGAGATCTCTTTGACGATGCTCTCGATGAACTTGGTATCATCTCTGCCAATACAAAGCAGCAAAAAGAACCAGAATTAATGGAAATATACGATCCATTAAACTAACTAAAACTAACACGAAGCAAACAATTACTCTGTGACATTCCAAAAAATGACTCTTAACGCACTTATCGATGCCATCATGTATCAATAAAATTAGAAAATTCCAAATTCTTTTCCGGGGTCGAACAAGAATACTATGATTACCCATGGTCATAATGCCAACCGGACAAATTGCCGGCTTCAGTTAGGGCTTCCCTCCATTTCTTCACCCTCTCAGGATCCTGTCCCAACTTCTTCTCGTGGCTGGCCAATGCCTTGCCATAACTCTCTCTCTGCCCTCGAATCACCCCGGGCTCCACTTTGTAGAACACGGGCATCACCCGCTGTTTCTTGAGCCGCCTACACTCCATTATCTTCACCAGCTCGTCCAAGCACCACCTAGACGAAGCGTAGTCCTCGGAGAAGACGAGCACGGCGATCCGCGACTCGTCGATGGCCTTCATGAGGGCGGGCGAGATCTCGTCCCCGCGCCTCAGGTCCTCGCTGTCGATGTAGGCGTTGATGCCGCCATGAAGCAGACACTTGTGGAGGTCAGCGACGAAGCCGTAGCGGACGTCCTCGCCTCTGAAGTTAATGAAAACGTCGAACGGCCATTTTTCTTCGGAAGAGGAGGAGGAAGAAAAAGAAGACGACGACGACGACGACATTGGAAGATAGAATCTGAGCTTAGTTTGGATTCGTGTCGAGCAATGAGTGATGCTTTTATCGTGGAGTTGGTCAAGAAATCGATGCGGACTGAGAAACATCGAAGGTCGCACCGTGTGCCACCGTGTCAGGAAAAGTGCCTTTTTCTTTTTTGTTTTTTCTTTTCATTTTTCGCAAATGGACGAGAAGTTTTCTTTTATTCATTTTTATTTTAAAATTGTTTGTTTTTGTCTTACAAAAAACCGGAAAGTGACTTTATTTTACGAGTGTTCAAAATGAACCGTTCTAAATTTGGAATTGCCCGAACCGAACCGAATTAGCTGATTGAGTCCGATTTTCAAGAATGTTCATCTAGTTCCTAATTCTTAAAAGTGAAAATTGGATCGGACTAGACTGACTAAATATATTTTTTATTTCTTCAAAAAAATTGATCAAATGTGAACTAAACACTATCTTATCCAACAGAGTCACAAGTTATGGCATAGTAACTTTTCATTTATCATTACTTTTGTTAATATCTTAAGATTTGTCACTTTCTCATTATGCACGAATACTCTTTAGTGATTTTTTTTTAAAAAAAAAAGTGACCAATTTCATTGAATCGTATCGGGAATCGAACATCCCTACTTTATTTTATTTGCGAAGGTTCAATATTATTCAAAGCATATAAAAATAAGATATAAATTTATGTATGCAATAAAAAAATTATCATTCTCAACCCAAATCCGATATATTCCATTCCAATAGTTGGTCTTCTATGAATGGCAACATATCTTTCACATTATTCGGTAGGAAATTGTTTAGATTTTTTGCTTATTCAACTCATTGTGTCCCCAAAAAATAAGTCATGAAATAGATTTTTTAACGTGTACTGGATGCAATTTTGTTTTTTCCCATTAATTGATTTTCATATTTTTAAGTAGCCATCTTTTGCTTAAGAATGGAATGAGGGAGTCATGTGCATGTTTACATCATTCAACTCATCTAGTCCCCAGAAAATTCTCTTTTCTATTTTATTTTATTACTTTTTTAAAAAAAGGAAAGATGCACCGGGCTTAACCTATGCGCTTTGTCTGTTATTTACACATGATACGTACTTGGTAAAATACAAGTAGTGTTGTTTGAAATCGAGGCTTTACCTTTTCCAAATTTTTTAACTACAACCCACTTTGAACGATGTAACAAGCCGTGATCTTAATCGAATATTTTTTTGTTAATTCCGTTGGCGAGCTTTCTGAAAACAAGCCTCAATGCCAATGTCACTTCTTTGGTCACGAAATAATTAACACAGAAGAAGAAGAAGCCATTAGAATTTGGTAAAAGGAGGCAGGTGCTGGTGTGAAGGATGAAGCGAGATCTTAAAAGGTAAGCTACTCCATTGGCCACCCAATACATTACTTGGCTGTGGCTTCCAGGAAATGGCGTTCGCGATCAGTGAGATTTGTTCCCCATCGGATCTTCTCGGTATTTTCTTTGCACGCAGAGGCATGACTTTCTTTTTTGAGGGCCAACAAAGAATGTTATATTAATTTCCAGCTTTGTGGGCAAGGCAGATGAGAGGATGTGGCAGGAAATTGGAGAGAAGGAGGCGGTGCCCGGTGGGCTCAGCAACCTCGGCTTGGGATCCTATTCTTGAGAACTGATGTATCGTGGCACGGGGAAATGTCGCTAGCGTGATTTGTTGCATACTACTATTTTGGTAGCTAAGCTTCGCATGACTTTTTGCCATGCCTTCCTATAAATCAATATATAATGGGAATGAAGAAATCCGAATTTAGAGTGCGGACCTACTGGATAACTCGAGAGGATAGCTTTAACATGTAAATCAATTCTTACATCCTACACAAGATTTATTAGTCATGCATGTATGTAGATACTTGTGCCGATTTGAGAGAAGGGCTTTGATATGAGCACGTCTTCACCAACGATCGGTTTCACATTTTCTATGCATTAGGCAATCTAATTACAAATTGGATAAGGATTACCTTTTTTTCCTTTCATAGCTCAAGCATGAGAATAGATCAAGCTTTTTGTTCAATTGAAAGTAATGTGGTAGGTTCTAATGTATAAATTCAAAGACATGAGAAATTTTCTAAAAGAACACCTCAAAATGATTAATTGGTACACCAATAGCTTATCTTCTATTACTTTCGAGCGAAGGATCTTTCACTCGATTAGGGCATTATTCATTAGATGCTTTTTTGGAATTCATATGCTTTGTGATGTCATTCCTTGTCAAATCAAAGTGCTAGTCATTTTCAAAAGTACTAGATACTTGGTATGAGAATTTGTAAGAAAGACTTTTATTAGGCATAAAAGAACATATTATGTTCAGATTATTTAGTCCAAAAGAGAATTTTTGCATTTAGACTATAACGAAGAACGGTACTTCAAAAGTGTAAAGCATCCACTAACATGGAATGCATTACACATAAAGTTTAGCTTATTTTGTTGTTATTGAAATTTATACTACATATAAACTATCAGTAATGTCAATCGACTGCAATAATTATACTAATCATTATAAGTTTTACGTGATTCGATGATATCTCACCTTTTTTTCTTTGTCTTTGTTGCTTACGTCAAAAGCGCAAGGAAATGTTTGCTCTATCAGTTTCGTGCTAGCTTCCCTCCACGCGGCTTTGCTCAGAATAGAAAAAAAGGTCAAGTTGATTTTGATGGGCAGGTGGCCCCCACCACTTTGTTCCTTCTACATGCTCATATCTTGAGCGATTCGAAGGTTGGGTTGCAGCTTTATCTCTCATGTGTACATCACTTTATTCTTTTTGACGATGACTTTCTCACGCGGCAGTGATAATCAAAGAAAACCATAGAAAAGAAAGTAGAGATGAATTATTGCTCGCGTAATTTCCACGGAAGGTTCATAAAATTTACGCGTGTCCTTTCTCTTTTCCTCTGTTGACTTACTTGACTTGCTTTTTCTACTAATAAAGAAATAGAAACGAAAACAAACGAACAATTCGATGCTCGGAGTTAATAAAGCATATTATCCACCAATTAATTTAATAAAAAGCAAATAGCAGTAGAAAATAAAATAAAAGGATAATTAATGCGCACCTAATATCCGCGGGAGGTGCATAAAATTTATGTCGTGTCCTTTCTTTTTCTTTTTTCCTCTCTTGTCTTGACTTGCTTTCTCTACTAATAAAAAAATAGAAACGAAAATCAGCCGATAATTCTGATGGTCGCATAGCGGATAGTGATAGAAAAGAAAAAGAAAATGAAAGGACAATCAATGCATGCGTAATTTCCACAGCATTTTGTAGAAGGTGCGTGTAACTTGGTCCTTGACTTGGTTTGCCTTTTTCATTAATAAAAGAAATAGAAAAGAAAACTAGGAATACTCCCATGCCCCTGGCATGGACACGTGATTTCCACGGAAGGTGCATAAAATTTACGTGTGTCCTTTCTTTCTTTTCCTCTGTTGACTTGACTTGCTTTCTTTATTAATAAAGAAATAGAAGCGTCATTTTTTTCTTTTCCTCTGTTGACTTGACTTGCTTTTTCTACTAATAAAGAAATAGAAGTGAAATCAATGAGGAATTTTGATGCCTTCGAGTTAGTGAAGCATATTCTTCACCAATTAATTTAATAAAAAATAGACAGCAATAGAAAATAAAATAAAAGGACAATCAATGCACAAATAATAAGGAGGTGCATAAAATATATGTCGTATCATTATTTTTTTTTTCCTTTCTTGTCTTGACTTACTTTCTCTACTAACAAAAAAATAGAAACGAAAACCAATCAATAATTCTGATGTGCTCTGAGTCTATATTCTTGACCGAACTAATTTAATAGAAAGTAGGTAGATAGAAACGAAAACAAAAGGACAATCAATGCGCGTGTAATTTTCACAGCATTTTGTAGAAGGTGCGTGGAGCCTTCTTCTTGACTTGACTTGCCTTTTTCCATTAATAAAAGAAATAGAAAAGAAATAGAAAAGAAAACTAGCAAGACTCCCATGCCCTTAGCGTCAATATACGAGGGATCAATCGCAAAGACATAGCCTGTTGGATTATTATTTATAATGACCAATTTGACTTATTTTTCTTTCAGAAGGGATTCTAGACAAGCAAACCTTAAAATAAGTTTCCCCCACTTTTCAAACTAAATTTCTCTATACCACATCTTACCTAAAGATTATTGAGTCATCCCCCCTTAGCCAAATCACTTTGATCTCACTCTTTAAATTATTTTTGTTTTCGATAATTTACATTTGTTTTATACTTTTAATGTCACATTTAGAAATTCTTAGCTAATAAGTTATCCACGATCGAATAACTATTTAGGGAATGCTTTTTTCTTTTTATTTCATTTTTGTTGAACCTTTTATTTCATGTTAACACTCTTTTTTTTTCCTAACTTCTTAGTAAAGATAATCACTTATTTGTCAAAGAAAAATAGAATACGTTATAAAGAATTAATTAGTTAGCTGGACATTCGGGAGTCAAAAACTCGTTAAGTGAAAAAGGAATTTGAATTATTTTATTTATTTATTCGATCTTGAATTTTAATGAACTTCTTATTGGTGAAATGAAATACTTGAAATTCAATGGACCCCTTGTTTTCTTCTTTTTCTTCTTGTGAAATAATTGAGATGAATGAATTTTTTACCATAAAACAGATTTTCTATCCTCTTTTTTTTTAATGGATTTTACTGATCAGTAAGAATAATGCTAGTCATTTTAATTTGGTATACACCATAATCTTAATTTCTTTATGAACTCCTAATTTTCTCAAATAAAATGAATCAATCCAATTTTCTTTTCAATTTTATTCGTATAGGAATAGGAAAATTAGTATAGGAATAGGAAAGGGTGATATATTTCTACATTTAGAAAAGAGAAAAAATTTTGGATCAAAATCTAATAATAAATAAAAAAAGAAAAAATAAGAAGATTTCGTTAATCATTTATAGATCTATTGGATATTGATAAATGCATTGAATTAGTATTCATGTATTAGACTGGAAGGTAAGACAATACATAGGTGCAACTCTTTTTTTCATATACCATACATATATGGTACATAATATATATGAAAAACGCGTAATTAACAAATTTGCAATCGTGGATACATATGTATCCTTATCATAGTGAAGCGGCCCCCATTATTGGTATCAAACGAATATCGACTCATACAAGATAAATCTTCTAATCGATAATTAGGCCAAAGAAAGAACTTTAATTTAATTACTTTCTTTTTATCAAAATGTTTTCTTTTATCCAAAAATTCACCCCAGTTTTTTACGTTGTTGCAAAATATTGGATTTTTATGAATACCATTTCTCTTCCTTTAATTGAAACAAATTAGAATTCTTAATTCTCTACGTCTTTTAGTGGATAAAACCTTTTCGGGAACAAACAACAAATCATAATCATTTTTGTATCTATTTTCAGCCATTTTTTGATGTCTTGCAATGGATTTATCCAAATTAATCTTAGCAACATAGCTTTTTTCTCGGTATATTTGATTAATTTTGGGCTTACTCTTATGAAACAATGAAATATTTAGACTTTGATACATAATCAATTGTCCATCGTTTTTTTATAGACAAACGAATTGGTTCGATAATTAATATACCCTTTTTCATTAATTCTGTAAGAGTTAAATCCTTTTGAATAATCAAAATATCTAAACTCATTTCTCCCCTTTGAATAGAGGATATAGCAATTTCTCTTGGATTTATTAGTCTAAGTAGGAGACAATATATTTTGAAATTATTGATCATTCTTTGATTTAAAGAATCATCCCATCTCAATTGAAAACGTAAATACCTTTTTAGGAAAAAATCAAGCTCTACTTCCGTGTTGCTCTTATATTCTTTTTTCTTTCTACGTTTTTTCATATCGGAGCTTGCACAATCTTCTCCAATATATTTTTCTTGGTTTGAGATCCAAGATTCGCTTGATTTTGTGCATCCGATTCAAGTTTATCTCGAATTGCGGATTCTTTTTCTTCTTGATTTCGATTCTCTAATTCAATCGATTTTTTTTCATTCGAAAATAGAGAAAGATCCCTTTTGTTTATTCTGGTGATGTTTTTATTTTCACTAACATTTTCATTAAAATTTAAAAGAAGTAGTTGGATTGATATGATCCACGGTTTCATAATATATGTATTATAAAGGATCACAAATTCTAGAAAGAACCAAAGGTTTAGATTTGATATGGGACGACTTAGTATTTCTTCATTCATTGCCATCCAATCAAAAAGATCTTTTTTTTTGTTGGATGCCATAATTCCTCCATTCTGGGAAATTTTAAGAAAAAAAAGACCTTTTTGATCCATTTTATAAATTATTTGATAATTATTAAACCCAGTCTTAGTATTTTTATTATCATTGGTACCGATATCGATCTAGGACTCAATATTGACTTTATTTTAAAGACAAAAATTGAAAATTCTCCAATCCAAATATTTTCTATCTGTAAATTTATCTAGATTTAGAATATCATCATCTTCTAAATTAATAGGGATAATACCTCCTGGCATATTAATTAATTTACCTTTTTTATATATCTTGTTGTAATTATAAGAAATCTCTTGTTTATTATTTAAACGTAATGGTGATACATAAATATGTGAATCCTTCTTATTTTCATAATTAATCGATTTATATGAGAAAAGGTCATATCCATCGTATTTTTGAAGGTTATACTTTGAATTTGATAATGAATTTAATTCAAAATCATTTAATTTTTTGTAATTAATTAATATTAATCGATCTTTTTCATCTGAATGCCTTTTGTTTAAATCTTTATTTTGCACTATACGTGTTTGATTGAATCTATTTCGCCATTTGTGTGGTACTAATCGATACCATCTAATCGGAGAGAAATCATATTGATAATGACCCCTTAACCAGTTTTTCCATTGAATCATTTCCGAATTCAAAATATTTTTATGTTTTAATTCAGGATAAAAATTCCTTGTGTTTCAAAATAATCCTTTGTTTCATTCTTAAGAAAAAAAGATGTTCCGTGATATTGAAGGACATATCTTAACTTATACAAATTACAAAATTGTGTTTGATATAATTGGTAAAATACATCTACTTGTGAGAAGGAGGATAATAAAATCTTTGAATTTTTATTACTAATATCAGAAATTGATTTTTTTAGTCCAAATAAAATGAATTGTATTTTTATTTGTTTTAGCTATTTTTTCTTTATTTGTTTCATTATTGTAAATGTATTTATCGATCATTTTTGTTGAATTATCAAAAAAAAGTCGTGTAGTGATCCTCGGACTATTAATGATACATATAAGTATATCTATGTATATCCTTTCAATTAAAAATTTGAAAAAGAATATGATTTACGGATTAATCGAACATTTATTCTTTTGAATTTCTTTAATTTCTGCCAAATATTTCTTATTGATGCTAATAGTTTAGTAGGATAACTTATTTTATTAGAACTAATATTTATATTGATTTCCGGAGTTAAAAATCCTTTTTTCTTATCTTTTGTAATTTTTCTATTTGATTCTTGATTGTGCTGGTTCTATCATCCAGATCTTTCATTTTTTATTTTTTTTTATGTCAATGAAGAATCTGTTAAATCCATAAATCAAATTTGAATGGACGATTCATTAATCATTGCATTACTGATTACCCCATTTTTTTTCTTTTTTAGTTTCACTCAATTCATCTATTTTTATTAATCCAAATAATTGAATTGGGTTTCTTTTGGAAAGTTATTCCTTTTAAAAATAGAATGGTTTTCATGACCGATTTTTTTCTTTCTTTTGAAAGGTTTAAAAAAGATTTATTCTTTCTTTTAAAACCTGTCTAACTAAAAAAGGATTCTTTTGTAATTTTCTAATTTTTTTCTAAGTTCTTTAAAAATGGGTTCAAAAAATGAATGTTGTTTTCTGGGAGAACCAAAAGGAACTTCAGTTTCCATTCCCCAAACTGTTAAAAAACAAAAATTGTTTTTTTGCTCTTTATTTCTCAGCGGATCTTTCTGGGGGGGTGGCACCTTAGATCTGTGCCAAGGTTTAAGGTAAAAAGGAAATAGGATTTTTATCTGAATACCGACTATCAACCAATTTTTTGGAAATTCGATTTCTGATAATTGAACACCATTATAGGTGCATTTAACATGCATTTCTCTGTTCCAATCTTTTAAGTCCTTAGACCACTCGGGAAATTGAAATAATAACATACGGGCTATATTTTTAGCTATTATCATTGAAGAGAATAGAATATATTTTCTAAGAAAAGATTGGGTTACTAATAGGGATCCTCTTATTGCTTGAGCAAATAAAACCCTATCCCAGGTTTGCGCTATTTTTATTTGTGCTTTCTCTTGTCTTTTGTATTCTTCTCTTTTTTCTTCCTCTTTTTTTTTTCTCATTTTCTTTTTTCTTTTCCTCGGTATAATCCGAAATTCTTAATTATGTTGTTTTTTTATGCATCCATTTTTTCAAAATGAATTTTATCATCCATGAGATAACAAAAGAAAAAAGGGGTTTGCCTATTCTGTCCAAAAAAAGAGGAGAATGCACATTTCCTTGAAACAATTCACAAATAACTGTTTTACATTTTTGAGCACGCATAGAGCCTTTGATTATGTCTCGATGAAAATTTGATTGTCGTGAATAACGTATGAAAGTCACTTCGTCGGCTTGATCAAGATTATTAGTATTTTTACTATTAGCATCAGTATTTTGCTCATTATCAGTAAAAATTAGTACATGTTTGGTTTTTTTGGAACGAATCTGATGATCCTCTGCCATAATTTCTTTGTTTTCTCCCTCCCGGTGTTCCAAATCGTTGATTAATTCAAGATTGAATAAAAAAATAAAAAGCATATAGTAATAGAAAATAAAATAAAGAACAATCAACGCACACGTAATATCCGTGGGAGGTGCATACAATTTATGTCGTATCCTTTTTATTTTTTATTTTTCCTTTCTCGTCTTGACTTGCTTTCTTTATTAATAAAAAAATAAAAACGAAAATCAATCGATAATTCTAATGCTCAAGTCTGCATGCATATTCTCGACCGAACTAATTTGATAAAAAGTAGATAGCGATAGAAAAGAAAACGAAAGGACAATCAATGCATGCATAATTTCCACGGCATTTTGTGGAAGGTGCGTGGAACCTGATTCTTGACTTGACTTACATTTTTCATTAATAAAAGAAATAGAAAAGAAAACTAGAAATACTCCCATGCCCCTGGCATGCACATTAATTTCCACGGGAGGTGCTCGTTTCTTTCTTTTTCTCCGGCCGCCCCGGGGAACTTGCCATTCCCCGAGACCTTTCATTGGGGGTTTACCAGCCTAGTATGCTAGGAGAAGGCAATGACCTCCCTCTAGGTGGGATCCTAGCACTAGAAGCGCTGTGACCGGAGAGTCCAGTGGGGACTTTATCCCATGTTTCCCCCTTCATTTCCCTGTAAATGGGTTGTGAGGGGAAGACACCCTGGGATGTCTTATTCAGGGTGGAGCAGTTTAAGGACCTGCTCAGGTCCAATTTGACTTGCTTTTTCTATTAATAAAGAAATAGAAGCGTCCTTTCTTTCTTTTCCTTTGTTGGCTTGACTTGCTTTTTCTACTTATAAAGAAATAGAAGCATATTCTCTACTAATTAATTTAATAAAAAATAGATAGCAATAGAAAATAAAATAAAATAAAATGATAATCAATGCACAAATAATATCCACGGGAGGTGCATAAAATTTATGTCATATCCTTATTTTTTTTCCTTTCTTGTCTTGATTTACTTTCTCTACTAACAAAAAAAATAGAAACGAAAACCAACCGATAATTATGATGCTCTGAGTTGGCAAGCATATTCTGGACCAAATTGATTTAATAAAATGTAGGTAGATAGAAACGAAAACAAAAGGACAATCAATGTGCGTGTAATTTCCACGGCATTTTGTAGAAGGTGCGTGGAGCCTTCTTCTTGACTTGACTTGCCTTTTTCCATTAATAAAAGAAATAGAAAAGAAAACTAGCAAGACTCCCATGCCCCTAGCGTCAATATACAAGGGTCAATCGCAAAAACATAGCCCGTTGGATTATTATTTATAATGAACAATTTGACTTATTTTTTCTCTCAAAATGGATTCTAGACAAGCAAACCCTAAAACAAGTTTCCCCCACTTTCCCTCCACTTTTCAAACTAAATGTCTCCATATCATATCTTGCCTAAAGACTATTGAGTCATCACCCCCTTAGCCAAGTCGCTTTGATCTCACTCCTTAATTAATTTTGTTTTCGACATTTTATATTTATTTTATATTTTTAATGTCATATTTAGAATTTCTCAGCTAATGCATTATCCATGATCGAATAACTATTTAGGGAATACTTTTTTCATTTTTATTTCATTTTTGTTAAATCTTTTATTCCATGTTAACACTCGTTTATCCTAACTTCTTAGTAAATATAATCACTTACTCATCTGAAGGTGTTTGTCATTAGTGATAAGATATTGTGAACCAACTATATTACGAAGCTGAAGCCTTAAGACTTTGAATAGCAATGACGTATAGAGGATTCGTGGAATGGAAGCTTCTGCTTGATGTCTCAATTATACTATTTAGTGCATGTACAATTACCTTTCGGCGACGTTCTCATGGAGGAGCTTTTGGACACTTCTTGCCGATAAAAGGATTGCGAAAGGTTGAGATTTTTATTTTGCATGGATTATAGTATGACTACTGGATGATGTTGAGAGAACTTGCAATCTAGGAGCGATTTTGAGTTTTTTTTTTCCTCCTTTCATATCAAATGAGAAATACTAAATCCTTTTATATAAAGTTTGTGCTCTCTCTCTCTCTTAGCTTGAATTATTGAATTCATCTGGTGCTATCACAATATTTTGGTACTCTGTGGAGGGTTTTATGGAGAGCTGACATGTGGCTCATTAGATGGTCACCACCTCACTTTCGTTTGCTTTAATTTAATTTATTCATCCTTCTTTTTCTCTTCATTTCCAATAAGGACTTATTAACGATAAATAGTACTTTGTCTAAAGGTGGATGATGTGTACCAAAATACCGCGGCAACGGGAACAACAAACAAATGTCGCTAGCGTGATTTTGGTGGCTAAAATTCACATGATTATTTGATATGCCTTTCATGATTCGCTCACTAGAGATATATCAGTATACAATGGGAATGAAGAGATCCAAATTTAGAGTGCGGGCCTGTTAGTTAACTTGAGAGAATAGCTTTGGCGTGCAAATCATTTTAAATATTTTTCACAAGACCTATTGGTTATGCAACTATGAACATACTAGTGCTGATTTGAGAAAAGGTTTTAATTTGAGTATGTCTTCACCAATAATTGGTACGTCATATTTTTCTTTATGCACTAGACATTCTAGTTACAAATTGGATAAGTATTGCCTTTTCCTTTCATTGCTCAAGCATGAAAATAAACCAAGCCTTTTATTTACTTGAAAGTGATGCGATTGGTTCAATGTATAAATTCAAAGAAATTAGAAAATTTCTACAAGAACACCTGTAAATGATTTCTTAGTACGCCAATAGCTTAGTTTTTGATACTTTGGGGGAAGGATCTTCTGCTTGAGTAGGACCCTTTTCATTGGATGCTTAGCAATGATAATCCCAAACAAATTAAAGTGCAAGTCCTTTTCAAAAGCATTAGATATTGTCTAAGTGTTCCATTCAAATTATTTGGTCCAAAAGAAGATCTCCACGTTAAGCAAGCGTGCTAATTACGCCGATCATTATGAATCTAATGTGATTTGACGATATCTCTTATTGTCTTTTTTGCTTAGTCAAAAGTGCAGGGGAGTATTTGCTCATCACCTTCGTGGTAGCTTCACTTCTCGCGACTTTACTCTGGAAAGAAAAATGATAAAATTTGATTTTGATGCTCATACTTGGAGTGAATCCAAGGATAGAGTGAGTCCGGTGACTGATTTACATTGCATTTCTGTTACAAAAATGCTCATATTTCGACCCCTAAAAATATCACATGCTCACTAGCCAGCAAATATTTGAAGGACTGACGAGCTCAAATTTTTATTTGATACTAATTTAGTCACTTCAAGCTCTTAATAAAATAATATCTACTCTAAGCTCTCTTTTAAAAAAATAACCTCATTAGTTCTTATTTGGAATTTTCATTTATTAGTTTTGAAAGATGCCCCGTGTTTCCGACTAAGACGACTTATAAAGCTGCAAGGCTGCAATAAGCTATGATTTTGATTGAATATTTTTATCCAAATTCCTTTGGCTAACTTTATGAAAATAAGCCCCAATGCTAGTGTCGCTTCTTCGGCCACAATATAATCAACTCGGCCTATTTCATTTTCAGGACTTCACCTACTTCACTACTTCACCAGTTCAAACTGCATGATCACAATTTGTTCGCTCGCACGTGCCTTAAAGTCTTTAGTTCTAAGAACTAATTTCACAAGCCACACTAACAATCACTAGTCAGCCCAATTTCTTTCAATTTGGTATTGACATCATCTTCAAAGTGTGAAATTGTTTTTTTTTCAAATCATTAGATTATTTTCTTTAGTGGAAAATCGTGAGCATAAGTGAAAAACAAGTTAAATATTACTGATGTTGACATTAAATGCCATTTAAAATGAGATGTCGTAAAAATGGGAACCAAAATGTGTCCCCTAACATTACTTTAAATGATTTTACTTTAGAGTGACGTTTACTTATTAACCTATTTTTACTTGTGTAGGCACATGCTTGGACGTCGATTCGTATTTGATGAAATCGAACTGTGTAATATGTGCTTCAACTTTCTGACATCATACTTGGACCTCGATTCATATTTGCATTAACTTAGTCTCACGATATCTTTTTTGCTCCTTTTCTTTTTTTTTTTTTTTTTTTTTTTTTTTTGCTCAGACACGGGCCGGACACCTGTCTCACATATGAAAGCCATGGGGACGGGTCATCAGGTTTATTGCCTTAAGAGGAGGCTTCGATCAAAAATTCAAAGTGGTCTCAATTCCCTCTAGAAACTAATCAAACCCAAACTCACTTGAAAGAAAAACATAAAAAAGAAAAGAAAAGGAGATCTAGAGCCCAATCACCAGTAAAACCAATATTGAACATAACGGCACTAACCCATCCTCTCATGCTAAGCCCACAATGAATTCTCTTGTTTTTTATCCCTCTTTTTTCGTTTTTTTCCCTATCGTCTTCTTCCTATCATCTTCCTTGCGCATATCTCGAAAAACTCTGCTCTACTAATTAAACAAACTCAACCTCATCGTTGATCGACGTATTCGAGCATCGAATGAAACATCACCGTTGTCTGGCTTTAGTTGCCTGGAGCACCACCATCGTCCGTTAACCATGATGCATAAGCCGAGATTTGCAGAAAGACACGCCGGATATGAGGGGAAGAACTGGACCTCATCCAGTGGGAGATTCACCAAGCTAATCAACGTATGGGGCAAAGATTTCGAGCCACGTTTCCCGCCAAGCAAAACGAACAATCACCATGGGGGCCGGATAGATGCAAAAATAGCAAAAATAGATAGTCGGTGACATATTTGGAGACCAAAAAGTGTACTGGAAAGGAAAGCAGATCCGTAGTAAATGGGGAAAAACATTTTAATCCACAATGCATAGACTAACAACCACATCCCATAATCAGTATCGTTCAACAAAATCAATCCGAATGTGTCAGTTTTGCTTCCTAATCAATCAACAGCATGTGGCAAGGATCACAGATTTGACTCACGCATTCCATCAAACACTTGGTGAGCATCTCAGGAAAAAGACTCAATGTAACACCGCACCACAATCCAAATACTTCTTTCTTTGCACAAAGGGTTTGATTCATCAAGGAAAAAAATGATTTCAATCCTGGTCTCTTCCCAGACATACACCAGCGTCAACTTCAAACTAAATCTTCACTCATGAAATGACCGAAAGAAATGTTCCAAAACCAACCTTACCGAGGTGGGATTTTCAACCACGACTGCTGAGTAAACTCGTCCAAAGAGGTTCAGGTAAGCGTCGATCAACGAACTTGAGATCGATACATGGAGATTGAGCGGGACTTGACAGCTTCAGAGTTTTCGCCTACAAAACAAGGCAAGGCAACGCTTCTCCCAATACTTCACAGAAACAAGAGATCCACAGTGACGAGCAATAATTGAATGCCGGAACCGGGACTCCAAGTACGCCGGCTACAGTGATCGGTGTCGATGGAAATGGCTTCGGGCAAAAGGCTCAACTCCCTTCGGATGGATTGAATGTAAAAACAGAGGAAAACAGAGAGTTTCTGGGCCATGGCAAGGGAATGGTCGCGAGTGATGACGGAAGACGTCCGACTGGGAAGGACGGAGTCCGAAAATCTCCCGGAGTGCTCTCAAAATTTGTTTTCATCCCCGCTCTTTGTTTTAACTTCTAGAGTAATTTCTATCTCACTTTCTTGCCTCACTCTCTTTCTCTGTGACATTCCCCCCAAAACACGATCCTCTGTCCCGTCTTGCTCAGAAAAAACCAACAGTCCCTCCTTTGCGTCGCGTCCTCTCTGCGAGCGGTTATGGGGAGAGAGAGAGAGAGGTCTGAGAGAGAATGCCCAAAGATGAAGAAGACGATGAATATTATCTGGTCTCCCCCTCAAGTTCTGGAGGGGAGGAGACTTTATATGGAAGAAGATCTCTATCCTCTTTTTTTTTTCACGTGTTATCCCCAATCCCCTTTGAGAATGCTGAAATGGACAGGTTTTATAGATGGGCCAGAGTTGCGTGAATAGGGCCATATGAATTGATGGATAGGGCTTTTTCTTTTCTTTTTCTCCTTCTCATTTTTTAATATTTTTTTATCACTTAAATGCATATCTGATTTATCAACTAAATTCAAGTGTTAATACCTGTGTGTCCAGTAAAGCTCATAGTGACATGTAAAATTGCGAAAGTTATTAATCAAATGTATCCATCTCATTCTCAACTCAATTTTGATCAACTTCATCCCAATGTCTTATCTTTTATGGATGACATCTTATTGTTCCCATGCAGTTCTTAGTTTCTCAGGATTATGTACAGCAAGTAAAACATTGTTTCGA
Source organism: Eucalyptus decipiens (assembly GCA_014182575.1). Lineage (NCBI taxonomy): Eukaryota > Viridiplantae > Streptophyta > Magnoliopsida > Myrtales > Myrtaceae > Eucalyptus > Eucalyptus decipiens. The sequence continues at coordinate 23,468,064 of CM024616.1, forward strand.
TTTTATACTAATTCAAATCTCTGCATTATGTGTTATGTTTACACTGTTGAATATGTGGTAACAAGATCGAATCATGATTCAAATCCTTTTTGTTCTATTCCCATTAAGTGGTTTTGTGACGTCCACACATGATATGTATGAAAGGTTCCGGCCTATGAGCTTGGTAAATACAAGTAGTGTTATTTGACATCCATGCTTTTTAACTTTTCTTGAGAAGTAGAGGTTGCATAACTCTTTTTAGCCGTGGTTTCGACTAACAACTTTGAAAGCCGCAAGAAGCCACTTCTTCGACCGACTATTTTTATCCAATTCCTTCGTCCAGCTTTCCGGAAACAAGCCACTTCTTCGGCCGCAAGATGATCAACACGGTCTAATTTATTTGCAGGACTTAAATAAAATTTTGACGACTTCACCTAAGACATATTCCTCATGCAAGCCCAGCGAAGACTTGCAAAAATAATTAACGTAAGACAGGGTCATCCTTGCACTTCAAACACTTGCAAAAAACAATTTAATCTCCTTGAGGTTCCAAACTATCACTTTTCACTCATGCAAATATTTTCATTAAAAGACTAATACACTTTATTTCCATAAGAGATAAATTTTCTCAAACTATCCTCGAGAATTATACAGCTAGGTCTATGTTGACACTAGATTAATTTTGTTGATCATAAAATGCACTCACATATGTTATTCGTTATTTGGAAGTATATCGTTATATTTAAGTATTATCTTACAGGATTTCGGAAAATGGCAAAAAAAAAAAAGACCATCCTTAATCTACAACATAGGGCTGCGTACTCGGCCAATTTACCTTTTGGATGACCGACTTTCCTATAGTTTTGAATATGGATTTCTCCGCCCAATCGAGCTAATGTCTGGTCATTTACCCTCTTGTAATCTTGAAGATCCTGAACATGAAAAGAGGCAGAGAGCACTTTGATACTTTAGAGCAGTTAAAAAGGGGCTGTAGGCAAGTGGAATTTCAAAGAAATGAATCCCCATCTTAACATATAGGCTATAGCATATGTTCTTTTCAAAAAAAAAAAAAAATAGATAGACTCATTTTATTACCATTTAAATATATTGTATTAGCCGCAACGTTTTTTTTTTTCTTTTGAGTTTTTTTTTTTTTTGGGGCTCAGCCGCTCAAGGATGGATTAGTGCCGAGGTGCTGGTGATAAAGCGACCCAAAAACAGATTACAAGCCAATAGTCTCTGTGCTTCTTCAGGCGGGCTTCACTTCTTAAGGAACATCCCCAGTTGCCCACAAACAAATTACTTTTTAATGATTTAAACTTTTGAGTAGAAATCCTTAACAAATAATGTAAATATGAGATTCAATGTGGCCATATTATGTTTTTTCCGTGACACGATTGGCTTATAGCGGAGGGTAGTATTGCAGTATACCCCGTACAATCCCCACACCCAATAGACGGTCCAGCTAAAGGTCCCGTAACTCCTTGTACTTTCTCTTTGCTCTCACCAAGCCCACCACCCGAGGCACCCTTCATTGGTATGATGAGTTACTAATTTTTCCGTAACAAAACTAACTTGGATCTTGATATTTTATTTCTAATGGCACATTTCTAAATAGCTTGGTGACTTACCATTGAGTTTGGATTCTATAAATTCCTTAAATTATTGGTGACATGCTACAGTAAAAATGGGCCTATGTTGGCAAGTTGCTTAATCCAACGATATTTTTACTAACTTCTATTTTATCCATAATGGCAAATTCCTTATTTTAGTGATAACTAACTAGTTTGTAAGCAGATTATGTGGGTAAGTTGCTAATTTCACTGCTAAGTTTATGCTTTGAGTGGTAATTTCCATATATGATAATTTACTTTCCACTCAAAGTTGGTAAATTCCTTACTTTGGCGATCCCTTTGTTACCTTTTAAAAAATGGAACTATGTCGGTGAGTTATTAATTTCATCGGTAAATTACTATGTTCAGCATTAAGTTTTTGTTTTGAGTGATAAATCTATGAAAAAGTTGATTTTTAATTATCGCATTTCTTGTTGATAAATTACCATGAGTATACCTGATTAATAGGTTGCTAGTTATATGATTTCACCAATGGGAAAAATCTACGAGCCATATTAGGAAATTAACCATGCTCGAAACATTTTTCCTGGTAGCCAGTAGGTGCAATTATCATAAAATGATATGGAGTCCAGTTAAAAGTACTCGCTGCTCATGACTATTACAAAGATACGCTAACGCCATTGAAATCAGTAAACAATATGTAGCTAAGCATGTTGTGCAGAACATGACATTTATTAGTGACATCATGATGCGATTGACAAGGAAAAATCAAACATCCCGAGATACTTGGTGTTTACCTTCTCTTTGCAATTAATGGATCCCGTAAGCATAAAGTGGAGATCACCCTTTGCTTGAAATACAACACAGTATGCCACTGCTAGAATCTTCTTATACTAGTCCTTTGAAGTCACAAAAGATATAACCCTCGGGAAGCAACCACTTTGGTATCTCTCCTTCAGGTAGAATAACGTGGCAATATGTTTCGTGATGAAATGTCTATCGTAGATGTAGACTATTAGATAATTTTTTGAAATGAGCACCTAAAAGGAGGAGTTTCGATGAGTTAAGTGGGTAGTCCTACAGTTTAGATATATTTAGCAATAGCATTACAAAGATTTTTTTTTGTTACTTAATTGGTGGAGACTAGACATGAATTATTGAAGATTTTGCAACTAGATGAACATGTATTATTGAAGTTTTTCACTAGGTGATCCTTGTAATTCAATAGTGAACAAGAGTTCCATAAATAAAGAGAATATCCTTTGTGTTGCCTTATAGAACCTCCACTACATATACATGTAGAATCACTTTCTATATGTTTGGTTTTTTTTATTAGCCCACCAATTCAGGATTTTCAGCCCTTTATAATACAAAAACACTCAATGCAGCCAACATGTACATGACTCCATATTAGAGAGAGAGAGAGAGGGAGGGAGGGAGGGAGAGGGAGTCTAACCTCCCCAACAATCTTAGCGTCACATAAGTTGGAGGGAATTCTACTTAGAGATTTGCAACTAGTTGCCCATAGTGTTATCAATTTCACTAGAGAGAGAGAGAGAGTAAATCTCAAGTGGGAACCCATGAACCATGACCAATCCTTTGACAACTAATTTATCACATCAATTTAAGCTAACATATGGAATCTTATGTAGAGGCGGTGGAAGGTCGGGAATCACTTCTAGTCATCACTTATTAGGAAGTGGTGGTTGATTAATCATTTTTAAAAAATTAGTTTGCATGTGACAATTCAATGAGTCAAACTACTGAAAACTCATTTTTCCAATCCTTTGGGTCTTTTAATAACCCAATAAGCATCAATTTAGTGGAGATGTCGAAGAAATAGCTAAGGAAATTGAGCAATTATGGGAGGAATCAATCAGTTATGTGAGGATGTGAGGAAGAGTCCAAAGAAAGAGGAAAGGAAATCAAGCAATTATCAAAGTGAGCTTCATAAAAAGTATGTAATTTCAATGTTGCTGATCTATCACTACATCATGAAGATCAAGAACTTCATGGAATTGGCCTTTGAGGACAGTCTTTTCCAACAAAGGGAGAATGACATTGAAAGTATCCGTATCTGTATTGGAAGATTTCAAGATCCTCTCTTGTGATTTCCATAATAGGTATAATATGTTCTCTTGATCCTCTCTTGTGATTTCAAACAAAAAGAGATTCCTAGAGTTCATTAGTGATCAAGGGAGTACTGTATCCTTGGAGTGGCTTTACCAAGATGATGATTTGGTTAAGGGAGACCTGGGTTATTTAATCTCGTCCTTGTCCTTCCTATCCTTCGCAGTGGGGTTTTCTACCTCACTAAGATTAAACAACCTTTTTCCTAATTTGTTCATTCAACACAATCCGACGTCAATGGGATCGACAAGCATGATAGGAAAATTGAAGGACCAAAAAGTATGTCTCATATTAGGCACAAAAAGAGAAAAATTTAAGGGACTTTTTACATATATAGTACTATATGCACACATGTTAAGTGTATGCACAAAATTTATATTTGAAAAATTGAGCAAAACCACTAAATTAGAAGTACTTAATGGAAAGAAATTGTTGATAAAATATACACTACATAGACACATATAGAAAAAGTTAGTGGAAAAAGAAAGACTTTTCAAGATTTCAATAAAAAAAAACTTGTTGTCGGATAGAAAAAGTTCAGATTTTGATATTGAAACATAAGAGAGGTCAAATAAACTTGGCTTAGTCCGTACTCTCCCATGTACACCAATTCGCGACTTATGGTCCGAATTTTTAACCAACAAATCATTTTCATTTATGAGTCACCATTAATCATTGTGATAGGTAGATTAGAAACTTAAGTAAAACATTAGAAGAAATACTTTACTTCTGCAACTAGAGAAATTAATAAATTAGAATTGAGAACTTGATTACTCTAATTAATCAACTATTGCCCTTCCGTGACCTAATTTTGTTTAAATTTTGAGATTTGATGATTTTTTTTGAAGGATTTTTATGCAATTTTTAGAAGAAATATATTCGAAACCATTTTTAGGCCTTTCCATAATTTTAAAAAAGAAATTAAAATAACAATGTAATATAAACTGACCTGGTCGGCCAGACCGCGAGTGCCCGATTCGGATCCGGCCCGGCCGACCTGGGTCACGCCTCCGGATGGCCAGAGAAGAGCCCGCCCCATTTGTCCTTTCAAATTTTTGACTTTTCTACTTTTACTTTCTTTCTCCTTCCCTCTCTCTTGTCCTGTTCTCTGCGTGTGGTCGGACTAAAGTAGAGAGTCCCCACTTTTTGTACTTTATTGAGCAAGAGACAATAGAAAGACCCCTTTTTTTAATTCTATAATCTTGTTGCCCCTCCTCCTTTTGTTTCCTTTTCTTGTTCTTTTTATTCCCTTCTCTTCACCCCGCACGTCTCTCGCCCATCTCCCCTCTCGCCCTTGCGACCTCACAGAAGCATTCTTGCTTCAAGTTCTCCCCGAGGGCCAAGAACAACAGCGGATGCAGACCATTAAAAAGACTCGAGCTCTAATCAAGATAGTTTAGGCACGCACAGCACAAGCCGCGGCCAGTCATCGCGCGGCGGACATTCATGGCCACAATGACCATCGCCCCTCGTCTTCGCCGGCCGCAGAGACCGGTCATCCGCGGAACCGTGCCCTGTAGTGAAAGATACCGCGGAGCAAGAACGCACAACGCAAAGGACAGCGGCGGAAATCTACCATGATGCTTTTGACAAACCACGAACACCAAGAACGGACGGGGAACCAAGAACAAATTGCATACGTTTCAGTCAGGCATTTCATCCAACATATATAGGGTGCATCGGCAAATGGGGGTTAGAAACGAGAACAACGAGCCCGAGTTCAAGCCGGGATTCAAAACAAACGACGCCCAGGCCTTGCAACCGCAGCCCGCACCTAGATGAGGCCGGAAACTCACACGACCCGAACCACGGCGGCTCGGCAGACGGGCCCGATACAGGGCACAAAAACGGGGTACGACGGGCGCTCGGATGAAGGAGCCCTACCCGGGTCGGCGGCGTCGGACGGCGGACAAGCTCGATCCATCGGGCTACGTCCGTCCGCCTCGCTCGTCTCCGAGCCGGAATCCTCGGGAAACCGGCCCCAAATTGAAGAAAAACGAGACAAACCCGAACGGAACCTACCGCGGCTTCCACGTGACGGCGGCCGGCGACTCTCCCCTACCATCCACTCTCTCTCTCTCTCTCTCTAGCGGATCTCTCTCGAATCTCGCTCGGTTTTTCTCTCTGAAAAGCTCCCCCTCTTTCTCGACCTTCCCCCTTCTCCCGATTTTCTCTCTTCCACCCCCTCTTTCAACTGAGCTCGCCGCCCTCTATTTATAGGCGAGGAGGCCGGTCGATGGAGGTGTTCGGACCGCCGGTCCTTGGCGCGGCGACCGGGCCTCCTCCTGGCCGAACCGGCGTCCCCTCGCCGTCCAATCCGTCGCCGGTCTACCCTCCTCTCTCTGCCGTACGTAGGTCGTCCTGCGCGCGCCTCGTCTGCAGCGTGAGGAAGAAGAAGGAGAGGGAAGGAGGTGGAGGGGGAAGTAGGCGGAGGGGCCGGGCCTGGGGGAAGAATGAGCGGAAATGGACCCAGCCCTGGGTGAAGGAAAAAAGAAAAGGGGCTGGGGTCAGGCCCAGCCCCAAGCCATTTCGCTCTTCTTCTTCTTCTCTTCTTTCTTTTTTTTTTTTTTAATTTAATTTAATAGTCATTTTTGAAATTTTTTTGAATTTTTTTCTATTTATCCAAAATGCAATAAGGGAAAATAAAATAAAAGTAAAACTTAATTGATGCAAATAATATTAATATCCAAGTGATGTGAAAATCCTTTTTTGTTAGGGTTGAATTGATTTCTAATTTTTGTGCAATTTAAATCTAAATATTTAACCAAAATTTAAGTGTCAAGAAACAAATATACAAAGTCGAAGAATAAGGGAGCAATATCAGTGTCTATACCACCAACTCTTACCATCCCCACACAAATCATTAACATCATTACAAGGGCATTTTGCTGCATTTTCCAATATCATTATAAGACTTTTGTATAAAAATATCAATGCTCATCAAATGAATCAAGTCATGTATATGTAGTGTCCTTCATCTTCAATTGTCAAGGACTTGTCAACAAGAACTTCTACTCCTAAAGTTGCAACTACCAAGAACTTTCATAATGTATTTTGTAGATCGCTCCTTGAAGAGATAGGCAACATCAAGGAAGATCTCCTATGCATAGTCCTCTAGTCCATGTAACTTAACTTATGAACATTGTTGACAATTTCATTTTTTTTTCTAATAATACCTCGGACAACAATTTTTTCCCAAAGGAACTAAATTATTAATAGTATGTCTTGAGTTTGAGCCTGTAAAAGAAACTTTCCTAATTTGAAAGTTTTCTACTTTAGATTTTTTTTCCTATATTAGAAGTGAGTCTTCTTTGTGAAGAGTATCCAAGATATGGCTTCTTTGTCAATTACATCTTGAAGTAATTTGAGAATGTTAAAGCCAATTACAATTTTATGTCAAAGTTTGTAAATTCCTTGATGCGAGTTGTTGTAAATTAATGCCAAAATAATTGGACTTTACAATTAAATCAATGTGAAATCACTAAAGAAATTACGATAAATAATAAATAAAACTAGACAATTATGTGGATTGATCCAAGTATTAGTACTTATTTTATGGGGAGAGTCAGTGATAAATAATTTAATAATCAATTAAAAAATTAAAGAGTTATAATTGCTTCTATACTTGAGTATTTTTCAAATCTAGATTACCCCCAAAACTCATATTATTTACAAATAAAATTACTCAATTTGACGTAGAACTCATGGCACAAAATCACCCTATGTTCAAGCTCTCGTGCATGACAAAAACAAGAGCTCATTACGGCTGATCCGAGAAGCGTCTGTATACCCCTTTGTCTTTCTGCGGCTTTGAAGAATGATGGCCATTGTACGACAAAAGACGAACACCTTTTGTATGATCATAAATAAGGGAATTTAGACCTCCACTGTTGTATTTCTTTATGTGGTCAAATCAAAACACTTTTTTTTTTTTTTGATAAAGACCAATTAACAGGGATGTCCTCCCCTTTTTGTTTTACCTTCTCGTAGGAGTTGCATTGAAGTAGCCAACCTTGGTATTTATCTCCGGCAAACATAAACAAAAATGATTGGTTACATCATGTCAGCATAATAGCCAGCATCAGCAGTGACACAAAATATTATTCTCAAACATGGGATAGTTACGCTTGGTCAATTCAATTTTTGCAAGAGTGCCCATCAAGAAACATCTTTATGTGATTAGAGTGCGAAAAAATATGAACTATTAGATCAGCTCAATCCTTAGGAAAGTTTACGTATCACATGCAATCTTGGAGTTGCACTGTTAAGGAAAATCATGAAATATAACGATAATTACTTGTCGATAGCGTGATTGTTGAAGTAAATGAACTAAGGATATAAGATCAGAAAATTTTGCGAGAACTTCCAATTCTTTGTGATTTCTCCAAAAGTTTTTGAATGCTAGAAGTCCCAAACTCATGAGAACTTTGAGGAAATCTACTCTCATTGGACAAATGCCACTAACATTGTCACCTAAAGTTACAAGGACTTTACATGAGGTGCCATCATCGATATGATTTACTAGTCCAAATATAGATACTGTCACTTACAAGATGTTGAAGGAATTTACTGTGCTATTGGATAATTATGAGTGATAGGATCATCAAGATATGAACTCTACAATTAAGTTACTAATCTTAAGAGAAAGTTATTAACTACAAGCACTGTGATGATCACGAAGACTGCACGGGACTTACATAGTTCGAAAAATAATTACGATCCACAAATACCGAATACTGTCAGTTACAAAAATAATTACGATCCGCGGGCTTCTCCGGCTAAAGGAATGGCATCTCCGGAGAAGTGTTTACGACCAGACTCGGACGATGAGAAATATGCCACAAAAATCAAAGAAAACGCCAATTCAGTCTTGGTTTTAATGATTTCATAATGAATAGAGTACAAAAAAATAACATGCATCTCGCTAAAATTGAATTCGATTTTTCATCGAGACATTCCGTCGAATAGTTCATGTGCAGTTCGGAATACCACCTCTAGGTTCAAAAGCTTGCTGTGACGAATGGCAATGAGCGAGTCGGCTTCCCTGGAAGGTCGTGAGGGTGATTGAGGCGGACCACTGACGAGCCTAAAGAATTCTCTCCTCTTGGTTTCAGATTTCTCTTCGAAAAACACCTCCAGCGGCATTGATCATTTTCTCTCCGCAGCGATGGTGCAGAAGCAGCACCACAAGTCCAACGCCAAGAAGCAGCCTCACGTAAAGCCATGTCCTTCGATCTCCGAACAAATTCGAAAGTTTCAATTGCTGCGATAATCTGTTCGTTGCGGCGAGGCCTCTGCAATTGAGCTTTCGTGGAGGTGTTTTTGCCTAAGTTCTTGGTTGGAGTGTTCGTCGGTGGTTGTTTTCAGAATCTGAGTGGACGTGAATGTGGTATGCGTTGGTGAACAGGTCAAAAAGCAGGGGAAGCAAGCGGATAACACGCAGTTCCGAGCTCAGCTTGATGCTCTGGGCCTGAAAATTGTCCAGGTGACGGCAGATGGTAATTCCTTTTCAGGTCTGTGTTCCTTGTTATAAAACATCACCGACTTGTTCATGATTTTTTTATTGAATGTTTCCAGGAATTGGTTTGTTTTGTATGATAACAGTATTACTCTCTGTTGTAGAAGGTTAGTGGTATGCTCACACGCATCGCATTTTATGGTACACCGGTTCTGGATTGCTATCATCAATGTGCTAGAAATTCCTCTGTTGGAAAAACTGTTGCATTTTCGTATGATGTATCATTCTGCTTGAGACACTGCATTTGGGAATATATCTCGAATAAGAGCCCTATTTGTTGGGGAATGTGGCTCTTCTAGCTTAGTCTTGAGGATATTAGATTGCCGCTTCCGAGATCCAACTAAGTTACTTTGTAAAATTCTATAACTATTGTACAACGTCCTAGACAAACAAACCATGTTCCTTATTCCTGTTTTCATTCCAAGTATTTGAATGATCCATCCTCCAGGTAATCTTACTGCCTTGTATGGAGCTTTTGTTTATAGAAATGCCTTTGCCATGGTTGGAATTCTCATAGTTGTCTACTCTTGTTAATTAGGGCCCTTGCAGATCAGTTGGAAGGCAATGAAGATGAACATGGGAAGTGCCAGAGTATGGTTGTTCAGTACGTATTGGTATGTGGAGTGCAGATTTCTCTTTTTCAAGCTGTAGGAATTATGTTTGCAGGGTTTTTTTTACATGGTGATGTCATCCTCATTTGTATTAGTGCTCAGTGGTCCTAATTTGAACTTTATTTGGTATTTTTGTTCTTGAACTTTTTCTGTTAAGTATTGATGGATCTCACACTTATATAGACACTGAAATAGCATGCCTTTGGAAGAAAAAACCAAGTTAAAATGGGTATTATACATTGAAGCATACATTTCTGCTGCCAATGGTTATTCCTGATGATGTTCAGCTCACAGTCACAGTTGCATAGAGCTATACCAACACAATGATCACCTGAGCAATTTGACATCCTTATTTTACTAGAGAGGAAAACCTTTTGAGTGTTTGCTGTGATTTGGATGGTGTATCTTGGCCTAAACTGATTGGTGCAGGAGGAAGCTGGACTTAAAAGTTACTCTAGCCTACAGGGGGATAAATTACTGGCTAAGCATCTGTGGTAGGAGACCGAAATGTCCCTTTAGCTTTTGTTTCTTCAATAAATTATTTTATTGAAATTCCCATGCATAATCCTTCAATGAATGGCATCCCTGGAGATTCTAATTTGAGATGGATTGGATCTGTCTAGGTAGTGATTGTGACTTTGGATTGTCACAAGGGTCATGAAATTTAGTGGATATATGATATTCCACACTTTACTATCCTCGATAAGTGTCATCATGCAAAGCCAGTAAGCATAAAAAAATGTGCGTTGTGCCATTATTGTTTTGTGGATAGGGAAAATCTTATAGTCTTTTTTGTCCTGACGGCGTTTCATTATTTGAACTTATATATTTTGCTTTTCTTTATTAGATCTTATCATGACGAGGAACATTACAACAGTGTGAGGTTGAAGGAAGACACCGGAGATGGGCCAGCTAGGCCAATTACAATCAAGGTTCCTACTGGAATCTAATTTATTTTTACTAAGTAGGGAAGTTGGACAAATTTGTGAATTTAAGTATGTGATTTGATAATTTCTTTTGCTGAGAGACCAATTCGTATCTCTCGTTGTCATCTTGCCAAGCAAAAGCTGGGTCAAGCAAGTCTAAATCAGGAGCTGGTAGGGATATTACTGATGCAGGATCCATGAAGCTAGTCATGGCTGGAAGTGGTTGTGAGAACATTGCGAAAGTTGAGCAGGTTATGTCCTCTTTTCTTCTGCTTGCTTGTTTGCATTAAATGCTTTCCTCTCATTTGCTGGGTGTCTAGAATTAGAATGCAATGTTTTGAACCTTTTTCTGACTTCTGTGTGACATGTGATACTTTTACCGACAGTGCTGCAAATTTATGGGGACGTTGATGCCACCATGGAGTATTTGATAGCAGAAAAAGGCATTGAAGATTTTTCAAAGGAAACTGTCCAGTCTCCCTGCAATCAGATGCTTTTCATGGTAATGGCTGGTCAGTATTTATCTCTTTAGATTTTCTTTAATAATTTAACTTCACAGTTTTGGAGATACCGTGTTGACCTTCACGAGAAGCTTGTTTGGTGTCATCTTGATGCAACTGGTCAACCATGGATTTTTGGGTAGTCAAACACGCTACACCCAAAACTATTTCATAATTCTTTGTGATGATGCCAATGGAAATTCTGAGGAACAGAGAGGGAACCCGTGGAAGAGACCAATAAAGAAAATCCACCTAGCAATAGCGCTAAACGGACTCATGATGATGGCAGTGCCCAGCGAGAAGACAAGGTCTCCGCAAAAGATGATTACATTACCTCCTTTACCATTTTGGTTTAAGCTCAAACATGAGAACTATTGGTGATGCACCCTTTCATTTTTATTTGCTTGATTTTTCTTGAAATGCAGAAAATTCCAAGAAACAAGGCTTGTCCATGTGGTTCAAAAAAGAAATACAAGTCCTGTTGCGAGTCAGGGACAGGGAAAGTCTCTGCAATTTCCAAGTATTTCTTATTCTGTCAGTGCTTTATATATCAAGTTATAGTTTAAGCTTGTCCTTTGTTGATGTATATTTCCTGTTTCCGTGTGATTGGAGTTTATACGTATCTTGAAATTATGGCTTATGTATCCAACATTGTATCATACTTAACTTCAAGTCTGGAATATTTTCTCACTCCTGCACTTTGTCGAATAATGGGTTCCCTTTGGAAAAAATGTTCATACATGAGTAATATAAATTTATACTTACAAGAACAAAGACAGCACTGAAGATTTCTCCTTTTTTATGTCTAAATGTTGTTTTGCAGTGATCAAGCTCTTGAATCCAGATAAGATAGAAAGGAAAAAGAAGCAAGGCAAGAGAGGGTCTAACGCATCTGCACTTTATAGTGGATCTGATGGAGGGCCACCTGATATGGGGGCTCTTTTGTATCTGATCTTTGGTTAAAGTATGTGCACCATCATCTATTGAATTTCAGATATCAGTATGCTATCTTTCAAATATTTGATTAGACACAATTTCTTTTTCTACTTATATTAGCATGAATTTGATGCATGCATCTCTTGTTTGATCTTTGGGATAAGTGCACTTTCTAGTTTTCCACTGTTGCCAACTTTAGAAAGATCTATAGGTACAAAATTTTCAATGGCATTACTTTCTTGGATAGTCTGCCGTCCAATGCATTTTATATTGGCAATTGTAATTTGAGATTCTTTGTACACATAACTGATGCGCATGCACGTAACACCTACCCTGGTAGATTTGTTGACATTGGCGTAGGTGAGTTGGGTGAGCGGCTAAAGGGAAGGAGATAAAGGAAATTTAGTTATTGCTGTCCCAAGGCTAAACCTTTCATGTATATAAAAGAGACATCACTTGAATCGACAAGTGAGGGTTTAATTTCTAAATCCCTTCCAAAGTAATGGTTTTGTTGTAATTGTAGTTTGGGGTTCCCGTGAAGATGTCATTCTTTTTCCTTTTATTTCTTTGACAAAAAAGGCACTAAACATTTATGCACACCACTTCTTGTAATTGATAAAAGACGCGTGAGATCCAAAATGCACTTAAGCTCCATCTATAAGGACTGGAATGCAATCCATTTGCAGTTGGAGATGACAAAAATAGTACATATGTGTAACATCCTTAATTCTAACCCTTATTTTGATCCCTTATAATAGGTTAAGGATCAGTACGCTGATAGCAGGAATATGCCATGAATCGACTCGAGGGTCGGTTATGGGCCGTGAATTATGGCATGGGACCTTGGACTGGCCATAGAACCAGCCCTAGGATCGGTTGATTGGCCCAAGGCCTGGCCCTTGGACCATTCGAGAGCTCTTTTACATGATAAAAGAGAAGTCCGAACTTGGTTTCATCGGTTAAGCCCGGTTGTGTCCGCTTTTTCCGATCATGTCTTAGGAACGGACTTGGGTCAAATAAGATAGTCGATTGTGGTCAAACTTGATTAGTCCCTGCATGATGACAAGGTCTTCAAAACTAAGATATTCAAGTTGCATTTAACGCCCTCGTCTTATAGTTAATTAAAGAGCATCGAAGGAGAGATGGACACATGGCAGCCTTAGCCTTGGAAGACAAGTATGAAACTTGGACTAGTCATATTTTCTTAAAACAAGTGTTAACAAGTGGAAACGCATTAAATAAAGATAATGAGTGTAGGGGTTTATGTGTCTCAAGTAATGAAAGAAGAGGGTGACCCATGGCCTAAAAGAATGATGGCAAGTGATCTTACAAGCTTAATAGGGCGCGACCTCTCTCCATAGACTTGCCACCTTGAGTTTTCATAAGTGTTGATTTCCCAATTTTTGAAACTCGTTGGACCTTCCCGCTTCTTATTATAGAGTTCTTTGTGCTTCGAATTTGGAGAAACTTCATTTATGAAAGTTGTTCAAAACTCTTGAGCTATAACATATAATTAAATTTCAAATTTTTCTGAGGTGAAAATGATTGGGACAAAGGGCCGAATCAATTATAATATAGAACCCGCTAATATAATAAAAAAGGTAACCACGTTGCTTTCTTGAATTTTTACAAAATCTTTCCTTTTGAATTTGGACATACTTCCTTTACAAGAGTTTTAAATGACATTCATATCTAAAATATATTAAAATTTCAACAAGTTTTGTGAAGACTTTCATTTCGAAATAAGTCTCTTTCTTTGACCATTGAATCTCACTTTCGATGGACGAATTTTTTGGATTGTGTTTAATGATTTGCTGCTCTTTCACATAATGAATTTGGCTTGGTTTCTCATGTTCTTCTCTATAACATATTAAAATTTTATAATTTTTAAGCCCATTTGATAAGATAATGGCACTAATTTCGAAAGTTTTTCAAACTTATTTTTGCCCTTAGAATGGGAGAACTGCACGCCCAAATTAGAGGGGAAGGAGGCTGCACGCCCAACTTAAGAAGCAAGCCAATCTATAGTCTTCTTGGTTTGAAGATAAGAATGCATTAAATACTTTTGGAATCTAGCTAATTAATAAGCTAAATGACTCACCATACCAAGTGGCAAGAAATGGACTTGCTTTTGTTGATGTTCTTTGGAATTTTAACACATTAAGAAGGGAATAAGTCACGTAATGCATATGTAGTTAACTTGGAGAAAAAGTTATCCAAAGTTCAAGTTTATTGATGATAAGTCTAAGCCATTAATGACTTTGGAAGCTAGTATTAATGAAAGAGGGTAACTCAACATCTTAAGTGTCCCTATAAACTTAGGTCATCATGACCTAATATGAGCTTTGGAAGACAAGTTAGTCAATTCATAAATGTTAGATGACTCATCAATACAAATGGACCAATGAGAAGAATGCCCTTTGTTCTTAATCATTTCACTAGAATATTAGGGTGCCACATCTCTCATATTAGCTAGGACATATGAGGAAAGATGATTGGGCCACTTTTTTAGGGTTATTGATGAGAGGTCTATAAATAGGACATTCATCTTCATTTCCACCAACCACCATCTATTGCCCCCTATCCCTCTCTATATCCCTCTCTCGGTCACACTCCCCTGCTGCCGCCCTCAAACTTCTTTCTCTTGACCGAACCACCACCACCTCATCGGGTAAGTAGAATATCTAATTCTTCGCTAAGGCCATAGCTTACGTCATTGAGTTTGGTGGTGTGCTCACCCGTGTTAGCCGCGTGTATTTTTATAATGTTCTTTTGTATGGTTTGTTCATGTTTGCATGCTTGAGTGGGTTCACGTCCCGGAACAAGGTCGAGGTTCACTCGACTTGGAATTGACGTCAAGTCGCGATAGCCTAAGCGGTGAGGCCTTAGATCGGTATAGAAGCATGCCGATTCTAAGTCTTGCTTGGTGCGAGGCGTGCAGCTCAAGCCATGAACTAAGAATTGTGCCCAATATAGCATGATGTTAAGAGTAATGGTACACTCACTTGAATGAGCACGCCTTCGAGCCATGGATGAGTCGACTAAAAGAAAAGTAAGAATTGGCTTGCGTGATGCACTTTTATGATGCACTTAAAGAGGAAAAGTGCTCGGTGCCACATAGCTGGTGGCGATGTTTCGTTCATTGAATGGGATGCCCTAGTTGAGCTATGATGCCCGAGTTTAAGTCTAGATATCTGGGTAAGCTAGCCCGAGATGCTTTAATCGAGCTGGGATGCCTTGGTAA